>CM039474.1:1726909-1793149 GCA_022433065.1 Begonia loranthoides
TCCTCTCCTCTCCCTTTGTGTCTCTGTATAACATGAGTGGCTTTGTGCTCTTTGGTTAGTCTCTCTCCCCGTTTCTCTCTCTCTCTCTATAAATATATATATATATATATATATATATATATATATAGAGAGAGAGAGAGAGAGAGAGAGAGAGAGACACCTACGGGTATGCATTATAGTATGCATAATTATATTTGGTGGGTAACAAACATGCTACGAAACTTTCCGAAAAGTAAGAAAGAATTAACAAGGTTTCATTTCTGCAGGTCACCTTGTCGTAGACATGCCCTTGCTTTTAAACCACCGCACATCATGCCGGATATCGAGCATCAAACCCATCGCCATTTCTGGGTCCGAGAGAGCTCAATTCACAGTAAAAGGCATCAACATTTATAGGCCTAGTGTGAGGTATTCTTCGAATTCCTCCAAACCAATCTTAACTTAAGATGTTGTTCAGACTTTATAAAGCGACCAAGATTAGCTTGAAGCCTCGAATGCTCTTCTTTTTTCTTTCAGGTTACTCTGTGCATTCGAAGGCAAATATTTACTCCACGAAACTTGTTATGATTTGATTGACGGTGGTGATGCTTCCATGGAGCAAGATGAGCTTCAAACTCTCAGATTCACCTGCTCTGTCCCAGATGCTATCGGTAGAGGATTCATCGAGGTGATATTATCCTCCTTTTTTCTTCGTGAATTACCTCTAATTTCGAAAGTTTAATTTGTTGGGTTGGAGTTTAAACATTGATCTAGCTTTTGTTAATGATCCTGATAGATTGAAGATGATGACCTTTCCAGCACCTTCTTTCCGTTTATAGTTGCAGAGCCTGTTGTTTGTTCTGAAATCCGCACCCTCGAGTCCGTCATTGATGAGGCCGAGACTCCAATTACTAGAGCGAGGACAATATCCCTGGACTTCATACACGAACTGGGATGGCTTCTTCATCGAAATAGGGTGTCTCAAAGACTCGGTCGAATGGACCCTAATCTCAATCGATTCTCGTTTGAACGGTTCAAGTGGCTCATCAAGTTTTCGATGGAGCGTGATTGGTGTGCGGTAGTGAATAAACTATTGGGTATTTTCTTTGAAGGCCGTACTGTTTCTCAAGGTGAGCATCCTTCAATGGAGTTTGCCCTTGTGGAAATGGATCTTCTTCATCGCGCTGTGCAGAGAAATTGCAGGCCTATGGTAGAACTCCTACTATCGTTTGTTCCCACCAAACAGTCGAATAAACCGGGATTCGACAAGCATCGACCGAACAACTACTTGTTTAAACCTGATGCTGTTGGGTCGGCCGGTTTGACTCCACTTCACATTGCAGCAAGCTGCGATGGCTATGAAAATGTGCTGGATGCCTTGACAAACGATCCCGGAATGGTAAGTTCTGATCTTTACTTCTGTTTCAATGGCGGAATTCCCATGTTTTTTTTTTTTTTTGCATTGTGTAGGTGGGAATTAAGGCATGGAAAACATCTCGGGACGCTACAGGTTTGACACCGAACAATTACGCATGTTTGCGAGGCCACTTTTCATACATTCGGCTTGTCCAGAAAAAATGCGGGAAGATCGTAGAAAGCGGAAGTGTAGTGCTCGAAATCCCCAATAACGCATCAAAAATATGCAGCCTATGGACCGAATCGACGATGAAGGGAAAAGAGGCAATTGGACATTGCAGGGTTTGTGAGGCAAAGTCGGTTCGCGGGTACAAATCGGGTGCATTTGTATACCGGCCAGCAATGCTATCGATGGTTATTATCGCTGCAGTTTGTGTATGTGTGGCTCTTCTTTTCAAGAGCTCGCCGGATGTTCGTTGCAGTTTCCGGCCTTTCCGGTGGGAGGCATTGAAATACGGGCCGAGGTAGTAGTATTGTCAGAGGAAGAAGATCGATTATACAAAACTGAAGAAACCTTAACAATTTCCGATAACAAATTGTTGAACAATTTGCTTAATTTGTAGAAGTTGCAGATGTTTCAAATGTTCTGACCAGATTTTATGGCATTCAGTCACAGCTTCTTATTTTATCAAAATAAATTAATTAATTTTGTTTTGGGATAATTATACAAATTGCGACTATTGGTTTTATTTCGATCGACATATGCGACAACATTAGTTTCAATGAGAAAAGTATTCAAATTGGCTATACAAAATTCTACGAGTTCGAGCCTATTAATTAAAATAAGAGAAATTAACAAATTAACCATTGTACTTTATGATCAAAATGACAAGTCAATCATTAAAGTATTTTTGTTAACAACTTAATCACTGAACTATAGAAAATTGACGGAATAAACACCGAGGTTATGTTTTTCGTTAAATAACGTTATCGTTCCTTTGCGAAACGTTATCTTTCCACAGCGGAGCGTTACCTTTCCGCTGCAAAACGTGAGTCATTTAAATATAATTCAAGAAAGTAGACATTTCGCATAGGAATGTCGTCTTTCCGCAGACGAATGTATGCAAATAAAAAAAAAATTCATTGTCTTCTTCGTAGAGAAACACAGACAAGCTGTAATTCTTCCATGGACTGTAAAACCTTTCTAAATCATCCGAAATTTAAAACATTAACATTCTTTTACAAAATCTTCTAAATTATAAAATCCGCAATCTTCTAAATCCATTCTTTTACAAAATCCGAAATTTTCTAAATCATTTCTCCATGGATATTAACTCTTTTCCACTTAATGTTTCTTCTAAAATCACGAGTTCTTTCCGTTTTTTCTATAGGTATTTGTTCTTTTCCACTGCAATTTTTAGAAAGTTAACGGCAATGTTCGGGGCGACTTTTTTCAATAGTTCAGTGGTTAATTTGTTAACAAAAATACTTTAGTAGTTGAGTTGATTTGTCATTGATCACAAAGAACGATGGTTGATTTGTCATTTTCCCTTAAAATAACTATTTTAAATCTAAATTATGATATCATAATGAAAAATTATGAAGACAAAACTAAAACAATAATGAAATTACAAGAATGACACAAAGAAGTATGGCCTCGAAATGATATCAACAAGATTGCTATACAAATCTCGAAGTATTACATCAAATACAAAGATCTTAGGTTGAGGTGAACATAAAAATGACAAAACAAATTCATTTGGTCCGGTTTTCGTTAAGGATAATGCTTGATTCATCTTCTAATTGTACAATATAATTTTTCCCACTAATCTTGTTTGCAGTTTCTTAAATCCCAAAGACTATGACAGTAAAATGAAGCAGCAAAAGGTAAAGTCTTTTAGTTCATGCAGCCACTTTTTAGGAGTTTAGATATCTACTTGAATGTTATTTTCATGTGCCATGACATACTTTGATTTGATCTTACATGAACAAGTGTTTCAAATTGATCAACTGTATACTATAAATGATATGAAAAGAACCTGGCCATGGGGAGGCTCAAATCAAAGATCTATCATCATCTGAACTTTCTCTTCATCATTAATCTGCTTTTGATCAGCAATTAAAGGGTAAAACCAACCAAATACTAACAGATTTCTTGCATAATCCAAGTTTCTGTAGATTCAATTCATAATACGAAGCAAAAATTCAAAATTTTACAAGATTGTCAGGATGAAACAACAAGACTACAGAAATGTAGGAGAAGCTTTAAAGTGACAGATGGTGTAGGATGCCATCCAGGTTAGGATACTATTGAGATGTTCAAACAGATCGATCCAGATCCCCCCTAATAGTGCTACTATAAAATGTTGAGGATGTATGTCAGCTAGGCACTCCTGATTTAGGCCTAGTGTACCCCAGATTCACAAGCTTTTGTACCAACAGTTTTTCAGCATCAGCCTAAAACACCCAAGTGATAGAAACTATAGTGAGTGTAATCTAATTTAATGGGGACGCAAATGGTAAGAAAGTAAGTGAACAATCAGCAGCAAATAATTTAGCTTAAATACATATTTAAGTCAATCTCATGCACCATAGGAGCCAGCATCCAGAAGAATAGATTGTGCTTATATGATTAGAGACAGCGAAAGGAAGGGCCTAACCTCAAGCTTGGCATTGTTCTTTGGAATGTTGGAAGCAAAAACGATATTCAGACCAGTCTTTAACACTGAGTAAAATGGGAATATGAAATGAGATATGAACCTCAAAGTTGAATGAGACAAATTATTTATATTCACCTAATCGACGGGCAATACCAGATCCTGTGTTATCAGAAGTTCCTCCGAGTATAGAAGTAACACTCACAGCATTATTCTGCAGCAATCATCATTCAAGAAAAGATGCGGCCACGAGTGAGATTATAAAATGAACTTTATTGGTTCTATCCATAATGATTGAAATTGAGAATTCAATGAGGATAAGTGGACCAGAAAAAGATTTTAGAGGATAAACCTCACTAACTTACAGGCCTTGTCCGTGCAGCTGCATACAATTGTCCAAATTTCGTCGAATTGCAACCAACCCATATATATATCTACAACAACAACAGATTAACATATTGGTGATGAGGAAATTTCAAGAAATAACATTAATCGATACAGTACTAAAATCACAACTTTCTATTATAGAGAAAACCGCCAATTTTTAGGCACAAAATTACCGAGATATCTTTGTCATTTCAATCGTTCAGAATCTTTTAGTTGAGACATGAATCTTTAAGTAACTTCCAACGAAGCTAAAAAAATCATCGATTTTATTTAAAATGAAAACCAGAGAATAATGCTAGTGTTATAACATACCAAACAGTAAAAACACTAGATTCAAAAACATGGCAAACGAATATGACGATCAAAATGATGAAAATGAAAGTCTAGGGTTTCGAAAAAAGACCTGATTGGGGAAACGTATAATCTGAAAATGAAGGGAAACGTCATTGAGGACCTCACTGAAGCACGTGATCGGCAAGCCACAATCGTTATCATTGGGGTCACTACTAGTGGAGGGGGTGGCGAGAGCGGCAGAGGCGCCGGCAGGAGGTGGCTCTTTACCTCCTCCCATTCAGAATGAGTTATGGAGTGACGAAGTGGAAAGCTGTGAGCTAGCTTCTCGATGGTACTCTCTCGCCGGCGTTGCCGCCATAAAAGGGCAAAAATGTAAAACGATCTACCTGATCGTCAAAGGAAAATCACCTAATTTATTTTAAAGAATTTAAAATTCAATTATATATTGCTCCGTATAATATTATATTGTTAACTTTGGGTCGAGATCTGTACAATTTTATTCTTATGATTAGCCCAAAACATATTGTACTAGATAGAGAGAGGAATTCTATTTATAAATCATGCATTTTCTACTATTCCAAACAATATGAGATTGTATATCTCCATTTTATATGGGTTGAACCCATATCTGGGTCTTTCCTGAACTTTACATGGTGGGCTACCACAAATAGTTATGCGATATATAAGCAAATTGCCATGTAATGAATGACGTGTGAAATAAATTTTTTCCAAAATAAGTTTTGCAGAAATATTGTGCGGAAACACTGATACATGATAAACTAAGATCGATAAGTGAAAAGTAAAGAAAAACTCGCAGATTTTTTTAGTACAGTCAAACAAATGAAGAGCGATATAAAGAAGATGAGTGTGCATGTATGAATAAATATGAGATCAAGAGAGATCGTGAAAACGAAAAGACTTAGCCAACTGACTTATTTTACGCTACAAAAAGACTAAAAAATGTGAGAAATGAAGTTTGAAAGATCGATTGAAAAAAAAAGAGGAGAAATGTGAGGGACATCGAATGAACAGATAAAAGATAATAATTTCATGAGGTGTGAATTTATGGGTTTAAAGTTCTTAACTCTCGTACGTGGGTGTAAATTAATAAGGGTTTTATTTGTAAAATAGTTTAAAATTCTTAACAATTCATTAACGGGTGTGAATCAATAAAAGTTTCATTTGAATAAATTTAAGACGTTCGATTGATGTTTGATAGACTGTTAAAAAAATTAGGGAAATTAACAAATGAACTACTGTACTTTGTGATCAATGACAAGTTAATCACTGAACAATTTTTGTTAACAACTTAATCACTTAACTGTGAGAAATTGATGGAGGAAACATCGCTGTCACATTGAACCCGCGAAGAAAACATTTTGAACATAAAAACTGAACACGCAAAGAAATATTTTCAAATATATCTCTGTAATTATAATTGTAACACCCCGACTTTTTATTAGGATTAAATAAATATAATTGAAATATAATTAGGAAGTAATTTGGATTAATTGAATAATTATCGGGGTGTTACCAAAGTCGTAACCGTTAAGTTTAATTTAAAAGAATTAATTGCAATTTAATTAATAGAAAATAAAATTAAAAAATTTAAATTAGATATTTAATAATCTTTTAATGATAATAAGGATAAGTCGGGTTATAATTTGGGTTGATTAATATTTTATATAAATAGTTAACACTTAAATGTATTTTTATGATTAATTAAATTAAGATTAAAATGAATTAGGATTTAAAAAGAAACAAATTTAAAATGGGGAAATTGAGGGAGAGACAAAGGCAGGGAGAGGGGGAGAGCTCCGAGAGAGAGAGAGATCGGGAGGTAGAGGGGGCGACGCGAGAGAAACTGTGAGCGACGATCGACGATCCAGAGGGCGACGAGCTCGGGTTCGTCCCTGTCAGGCAAACGGAGAAGCGCGGTGACAAGTCAGCATCCGGCGAGCTCGGGTGTGCGATGTTCATGTTGTCCAGTGGCGTGCGAAGCGAACGACGGGCTTAGGTCGTCGGTTTTGGAGTCGGAGCTTCGGTCGGCTTGCGTTTCCGGCGACGAATTGGTGGTGTGTGTGGTCAGACGCTGGCAAGGCTTGGTTTAGTGTCTTCGCTGGCTGGAATTTTTAGGGCAGAGAACGGAGGACGGCTCGAGCTATGGGTTCATTTAGGTGAGTACCTCAGAGAGGGATTGAACTCCTGGGGGCGATTCTGTCAGTGGCGAATCACCGAGGACTGGACGAGGTAAGTCCGTTGTCTGTTTTGGTTTCTCGACATCTCCGTTGCAGAGCATTATCGTTCTGATGTTGGGTTCAGTTCTAATATACTCCTCTGCTCTGTTTCCTGGTCTGAATTGTTGCTTTGTTGTGAAGTGGTGCATCGTTGTTGGTTGTGTAGCATTCAGAATTGGTGAGGAAGAAAATTGGCAGAGGCGGAGAGAAGACAGTGGTGTTTTGGAAGAATGGGTGTGGGGACTTGCTGGAGAAATTCTACTCGGTTCTCAGCTCTTCTTGGACTTTCTTCAGGTAACAGAGTCTTTCCCTGTTGAGTATTAGTCTGCAAACGTGTTGGGATTAATGTTCTTGTTGGATTTTGAATGTTGAAACACTGGACGTATGCTCGATTGCTATTATTGTGGGTGATATCTGCTGTAGAAGTGCTCTGTTTGGTTGGTTGAAGTATGCTAAGAGTAGATAATTTTGGATTGGTTATTGGGTGTAGAAATATGTTAATATGTTCTGATTTAACCTGTTGAAGGATTGATTTTATATACGGAAATGCTATGTTGGAAATGAATTACTCCTTCGATGTTTGAATTTCGTTGGGTTAAGTATTTAGTGATTTTTACAAGTGGATTGAGTTGGGATAAGTGTGGATAGTACAAATAATTTAGGAATTCAAGGGGTATGTTTTGGTTAGATTAGAATGACTATTAAATGGTTGTTAATGATAAGTAAATGTTCTAATTGTGAAGGTATCGGAAGAGAAGATGGATAACGGTTAAGTATTGATACGTGCTAAATAATCGAGGTAAGGATTAAGGGTGTTTTGGTCATTGATACCCTACACCACAAGTATGGGTGCGTGAGTGTGCTTCGTTAATGAATAGTGTGATTTTATTGATGCTCTATGATCTTTTCCTGCCTTTAAGTTGTGAATGCAGTTAGAAAAACTGATAAAGATAATGTTTATAGTTAGTTTAGGTGATAATTCCTTGATGAATCTGCTGTTGCATCCCTTAGATAATTTCCTAGTGAATGTTCCTTGTGTTATGTGCTTTGTGCTTTGTGTTGATTCTCTGATTGGTAGTGGTAGATTTCTTTTGTATTTCCTTGATTAATTTCCTTAACTCTCGCCTGTAGTTCTAATTACAATTTCTTAAAGAGTAGGTGTACTAGTAAGACTTAGATAATTAATGAGATAAAAGAGTAAGTGTGAAGAGGTTCCATGAAATGATAATTATGCTTCAACTTTTGTTAGTTGTTAATGTCAACTGCTATTACTTTCATTATGTTTATATTGCCTACTTCCTTAACCTAGCGTGTTTAGTTGCTGATCAATTCGATTAATGGTTAAACAATTAAGTATGTTAATAACTAGTTGAGCACGTTAATATATCTAGAGGGAAGTCAACTGGTTGATAATCATAGTATGTTAATTTAACTTATGTGTTTAATTATTTGTATGATCATGTTAAACTCCTTAATTAACTAGATTGTAATTAGTGAACTATTTAATTGGTTGATAAATAACGAATTGAGTATACCTAATTAGTTGCCTAATTAATAGTATAGCATGTTTAATTGTTAATTGACTACCTCACTTAGGTGTACTAGCTAACTAGCAGGCTAATATGTCAATTAATTAAGATAATTAATTGTAATCGTTAATTCGACTCAAGCATGTTCATTAATCTAACTAGAATGAATAATCGAGCATGTTATTGATATAACAAATTGCCTAGCATGTTCATTTGAATAATAAACATGTAATTAATTGGAATAATTAACTAGACATAGAACATATTAACCAACTAGAGTCGTTAATTAATAAGGGCACGAACTTAAGTATTTAATTAATTAGGACAATTAATTATCATGATAAATATAATTATTTCCTAAGCATGATAGTTAAATCAATTATTTGCATGTTTATTGTACGCGTTTGCTGTTCAGTTCTATATTGCACTTGTTTTCTATTGTGTGCAGATATCTTATTTTATTATGTGCTTTACTTCCTTATATATATGCTCAATTTCAATTACTATAATTCTTTATCGTGTTTTTAATATAGTTACTTTCTTAAGACGCACTTCAATTTCATAATCAATGTTTTATTTTACTAAATAGTAGAATGAATAAGAAGATGAAAAAGGAAATGAATAAAAAGTGAAGGAGTTAAGAGTTTCTTTGATTAAGTGAATGAATGTCTTATGACTGTTTTTATTATTATTTTATTGTATTGCCTTCGATAGCTAAGTAGTATAAAAACATGAAATCAACGTAGGATAATATTAATAACTGATTGGAATAATCGCTTAGTAATTATGAATTTAGGGCGTATGTAAATAGACTAGGAGATCAATCAGGCTAAACAACTAAAGAACTAGAATAATCATCTTGTCTTTCTGTGCATGTTTAGCTTATTGTTCATTCGCTGTCGTGACTCAATGTTATACTTGTTTTTGCTGTGCGTAGTTTCTTCCTTTCATTATATGATTTATCTTTTTTGTATGCGTTCTTAATTACAGTTACGACTTTACTTTCGTTTATAAGTACTTTCAATTATAGTTACTTTTCTTGTATGCGCACTTCTATTTTTATGAATGTTATGTCATGTTATCATGTATCATGTTAGGATGAGAATGTATGTTCATGTATCATGTAATAGGAACAAAGTAGGGAGTACTCCCACGGGGGTGATGCTCACATGCATGGTGAGGAAAGTAAAATGATAATGAAAAGACAAAGGAAATGAAAAGAAAAGAAAAAGGGAGTTGGGGGGGAGGATGGGTAGCAGGTCTAGTCTGCAACTAGCCGAAGCCCCTCCCTTATAGGGTACGGGAGTTCTAGTTGTAAGTAAAATATTAGATTCGATCACTATTCCATCACAAAGGAAATCCTCCGATCTTCAGTTCGAAGTACGAGTAAAGAAAAAAAGGAAAGAAAGAAAAGAAACGTAAATGAAAGAATTGGTTTGGGTGGCCCCCATTCCAAATGAACTAAAGAGAGGCATTTCATAATTACATTTCCCTTTTTCCTTACTAAGCCCTTTGGGCTTACAGTTGCTTGTGGTGTAGATGTAGGTACTGTACGTAGAAGAATGCATGGACTAGGAGTAGCAAAAGATAAAGAACAATCAATAGCAAGCAGGGATGATGGATTTGCATGTCGATGGATTCTCACAGCTAGCCAGGCATAACGGTAAAAGAGAAATAATTTAAATAAATTGTCTAAGTTGTAATTAACATTGTTTTTATTTGAAATGTATTTAAATTGGTTAGTCTTTCCATTCAAATGATTAATGTTTCAGTTAAGTTTCTAAATGATGATTTATTCACGCTTCCGCATAAGTTTTATTAAATGTGATTTTATACTAAGTTTTACGAAAGAGTTAGTAACGATCCGGTTAGACGCACTCTGATTTACTTTCAAAAAGAAAATCTCAAATTTTCACGCATTTTAAAGAATTATGAAAATCCGGGTCGTTACAATAATTATACTTCAGTTTTATGCTAAAATCATAATAATAGAAACAATCTTGCCTCGCAAACAATTACGGGAAGCTCCGACATGGTCTTCTTGTCGTCGAAAACAATTCTTATGTTTTCAGTTTTCCAAACATCTGCTTGTGGCTCATTCACCTCTCGATTTCGCCATCCAGTTCTCATCGTCATCTTCTCTTTTCTATTGCTGGTATGTCGTCGTCTTCTAGTGCTCATGACTTTTTACAGAGGAAAAATTATTTTTCGCTGTAGAAAGTAATTTTTCCTATGCACAAAGTATTCTTTCCGCGGAAAAACGTAATCTTTCTCTAAGCAGAATGACGACGTTTTCTTGTAGAAAGTAATCTTTTAAATTGTTTAGTGAAAGAGACATCGTTTTGTTGAAGAAAAACAACGTTCTGCAGTGGAACGACGTTTTTTAACAGAAAGTGTAACCACAATGTTTGTATCGTCAATTTTTTATAGTTTAGTGTTTAAGTTGTTAACAAAAATTGTTTAGTGGTTAACTTGTTATTGATCACAAAATATAATGGTTGATTTGTTAATTTCCCAAAAAAAATAAAGAAATTTGAAAAGAAAATAAATTCGGACATTTGATTGATCTTTGATATATTATTATTAAAATTAATAAATAAATATAAATAAATAAAATTACCATATTTTTATTCGTAGTGAGATATATTAGAAATACTAGGCTTCTCACTTGTCGTAATATGGGTTATACAATAATAAAATATTGTATGGTAAATAACACTGTAGACCCTATAGTTTGTGATCAACGACAAGTCAAACCCTGAAGATTATTTTTTAACAACTAAAACCCTGAACTATGAGAAAATGTCGCCGGCGACCTCGCAGTCACGATTTCCGTCCAGAGCCGTCGAGGTTAACGCCCCGTTTGTACCCTGTCTAGCGGCGTCGAACGGAGTCGGAGGGCGATGGCAAAGCCGACGGTCGAATCGTCCAGAGCCGACCGAAGTACGACATTCGCTGGCCATTGGATTGACGAGGATCGTCCCTCGTCTGGATCGACGGCTAGGATTGAATCTGGCGTCCCTGCCAGATGCGATGACGAACAAAGATCCTTGGCCGTTGGATCGAGCGAGGGACGTGCCTCAGATTGATGGCCAGGATTTAATCCGCCTGGCGAAGATGGACGTCGATCCTTGTCCGTTGGATCGCCTGGATCGAATGGTCAGTAGTGACTCCAAATTAATTGGGTCACGTGCGGGTCACATGCGATCCTAAATCGCCAGAATTCCCCATTATGACGGACGTCCGTCGTTATACCACATTGTTAATCAACGATACTAATGCATATAAGGAAATTACATGTAAAATCAAAGACATACTGGCATCCGTCTGGACCGGCATCAGAGGATGTATGAGATGCTGATGGATGAGATGGCTGGGCAGTTGTGCGAGCAGTTGCCATATTCGTTTGTACTTCTTGCATCTGTAGTACAGTGGCTTGAAGCTGGCCAAGTTGACTTTCCTGTCTATCCAACTTGGCTTGAATCTCGCCAAGTTGGATGACAAGCCACTGCCACCTCTCTTCGCTGCTGAGTACGGAGGGCGACGATGAGGACTGGGGTGGGGGAGGTGCACATCCGCCATAGGACGCACAAAATCGTCATCCATAGGACGCACAAAATCGTCATCCACCTCCACGTGATGTCGGGAATTCGTTGGGGGAAATCGGGAATTCGCTCTCGATTTGAAGTACAGGGCGATTTCTAGGGCTTGGACCCCCTTCGCGAGTATAAGCAGCGTTTTGTCATCCGTCAGGACGAAAACGCGGTCGTTTTGGTTATGACGGACGTCCGTCATGGTCCGACAGACGCCGTCCAAATGCTGATGACGTGTTATTTAAAGACGTACGTCCATGGTATAACGACGGACGTCCGTCATAATGGGGAATTCTGGCGATTTAGGATCGCATGTGACCCGCACGTGACCCAATTAATTTGGAGTCACTACTGACCGTTCGATCCAGGCGATCCAACGGACAAGGATCGACGTCCGTCTTCGCCAGGGGGATTAAATCCTGGCCGTCGATTCGAGGCACGTCCCTCGCTCGATCCAACGGCCAAGGATCTTTGTCCGTCATCGCATCTGGCAGGGACGCCAGATTCAATCCTGGCCGTCGATCCAGACGAGGGACGATCCTCGTCGATCCAACGGCCAGCGAATGTCGTACTTCGGGACCGTCGGCTCTGCCATTGCCCTTCAACTCCGTTCGACGCCGCTAGACAGGGTACAAACGGGGCGTTAACCTCGACGGCTTTGGACGGAAATCGTGACTGCGAGGTCGCCGGCGACATTTTCTCATAGTTCAGGTTTTTAGTTGTTAAAAAATAATCTCCAGAGTTTGACTTGTCGTTGATCGCAAACTATAGGATCTGCAGTGTTATTTACCCAATATTGTATCACGATAGAAAATTTGAATAAATAATAATTAAAAAAATTAATGAGTATATATTTGAAGTAATATTGTTATTTATTGAATTAATTTGTAAACTTTAAAACTAATTTTACTCCTAAGATTAGAACATCTTTGCTGATTTTTAATTCTAATATTCAATAAAAATATTTAATAATAACTAATGACGATCATTGATTTGATTAGTTTGATAATAAAATTCCTAACATTGATAAATAATTATAAATAAATAAATAAAATAATTCATTATTAGATAGGGCCAAACAAATGATTAAAGGAAAATTAACAAAACAACTCTTGTACTATAGAATCAATCACAAGTCAACAACTGAACAATTTTCACTAACAACTTAAATACAGAACTATGAAAAATGAATGGACCAAACATCGCCGTTAATTTTCACTGTAAGAACTCGTGTTTCTAGAGATTTCAGTGGAAAATAGTTAAGTTCAATGGAGAATGGATTTTAAAAAATACTTTATAAGTTGATTTTATTTTTATTTTTATTTTTTTGTAAAAGAATATGAAATGTTTTAGATTTCAGATGATTTAAAATTGTTTTACTATCCATAAGAGAATCATAATTTGTTTGTGAAGCCTCTGTTTTTCTACGAAAAAGACAATGAATTTGTTATTTATATGCAGACTTTCCTTTGTAGAAAGACAACTTTCTGCAGCTGAAAGTCCTATTTCCTCTGTGCGGAACGACAACGTTTTTTAACAGAAAATGTAACAACGATGTTTTCGGCGTCTATTCCCCATAGTTTAGTGGTTAAGTTTTTAGTAAAAACACTTTAGTAATTGACTTGTCATTGATTATAAAGTATAGTGGTTAATTTGTTTATTTCTCTAGATTAAAAAACTAGAAGGTACTTACTTTACCCTTATGTTCAAATTTTATTATTCATTATGTGATGGTTTGGACCTACCAACGGAAACTTCCTTGTATGTTCCCTCACATGAGTCTTACCTTGAGGTCAAACTCACCTATGCACATTGAGACCAATTATTGATCTATTAATCTATAGCATCTTCTTAGTTGAGTAATTTGTCGCGTTTGACCCCAAAAAAAATGTCACCGACCCATGGAAGGTTAAGAAAAAAATGTAGTTTTATGATTTACACGTGTTTATGTCTTTCTTATGTTTTACGCTCGTTGGAATTCAGTGACAGATAAGTTTATATGTTGGATTTACTCAATCGTGCGTAGACAAATTTCGAATGGTTAAGCGATAGTTTCTCGTTTATTTATTTTTGTATGCGTTTTATGATTTTCTTGTAACTGTTAGAGAGACGATTATTTAAAAGTTTAGGGGTAGACGTGGTTAAAAAGTAATTTATTTTTAAAACACGATCCCTTTTGTGAACTTTTTTTTTTAATGAAAAAAAAAGTATGAGTCAACGACAAGCCAAATCTTAAAGAAATTCTGCAGACAAATAAAACATCAAATTATGGAAAATAAACGACCCAAACCTCGCAGTCATATTTTTTTTTGTCAACAAAAGCCAAGACAAACGCCGTTTCACGTTTTCTGCTTAAAAATATCAAAGACCATCTAACGGGAACGTCCAAGAATCAATAACAGACGTCTTTCAACGACGAGAGATATCCAACACTATTCCATGAGAAAGGGCGCTCTTGAGGCTATTGTTAGGTTGAAGGACGTCTGAATTGGCCGCTGGATGAAGAGACAAACGTCCGAGGATAGATGTCCAAGACATATATTTATCTATAATATTTTATTTATTTTGTAATTGATTTCACGTTATTAACAATAAATACTTAATTTAGAAAATCAAAATATCAATGAGGACCTTTGATATATTTTATTAATTTGTGATTCCTTAGTCCATAAGGTATTAACTTTGGTAGACGTGGTTACGTTGGGAGTGTCGTCACCACCATTACTAAACCACGTCGTTTCCACGACAGTTTCGCCACGTGGCACATTCTGCAATGAAAGAGATAATGAGGGGTGTTTTTGACATTTCGACAAAAGCATAAAACGAAGGCATCGTATAAGTAGAGGGGTATAACCTCATTTTCCGCGTTTGTGATCTTTAAAGTACGCCACAACCGCCTTCTTCTCCAAGTCTCCCCTTTCTCTCCCCTCACCCCCCTCTCCAATGGCTAGGGTTATTTAGGCGCGTTTACTATGTCGCAGAAATTCCTTACTGCTTTCTCTCTCTTCCTTATCAGCCGCTTAGAGCTTTCTTTATCTTCCATGGCCTGAATCAGTAAACTTCTGGTTGCTATTCCCCCTTTTCTCTTCATTCTTTTTGAGGAACTTTCGGATTTGCGTACGTTTGTTTGCTCTACGAGTAGATTAATGATTCTATCATTCTTCTTTGGGGTTTTAGGATATTTTCGCTGCTGAGCTGATTTGGATTTGGGATTTAATGTTTCTGTGGGGAAATAAATTTTCGTGGTGTGTGTGTGCTTCTGGCCTTTAGTTTTTGTTTGCGTAGTTTCATAGAATCTCTTGGCTGTCAAACTATATATTTTTTCCCCATCCTTATCAACTTTGGCTCGATTCTTTTGGGGTTTTGATGATTCATTAGTGGTTTTTGTCGTCATGTTCGGAATAGGTTATTCTTGAACTTATAAATCATAAACTTCCTCTGAAAATACACATTCAAATGTTCCCAAAAGAAGAAAAGAGTGTCTACAAATTTTTGTATTAATTTATTATGGCTTTTGATGTTCTCTTCGGGATTTATTTTAAGTGGATTTTTCTTTTTTCGGTCCAGGCATTTTTTTTTGCCACTGGTGATTACTCTTTCTTACTTTCCATGACCATTAGGTTTAGTTTAGTCTCTCGTGTTTTACTTCGTTGTCTTTCACACAAGATATGCTTATATTTCACCCCATCGGATTCTGTAGTGGTGGCAGCCAAGGAATGGAGATGTATGATGTTCCTGAATTTGGAAACACCGAAACTTATATGGTATAAATTTTTATTGACATACTATTATTGTCTAATTCGTTTTTGAATGGGTACTGTAAGCCCAGCCTGACCCTTAATTTTTTTTTTCCTCATGTAATGTCTGTCATTCATAATCTCTGTGGCTTCTAGATTCAAGGTGTTGAATCAAACATTCATATAACAAGTCCACTTCTCGAACAAAGTGAAGCAATGTACTACGAAGGAGCTCCGGAATTTGTTGCTGATCAGGGAATGTACTATCCTACTGCCACCAACTACGGATATTACTGTACAGGTAATTTCAAATGCTTTGCCCTGGTGAGGGTTATTGCCAATCGTAGATTGCTTGAGTGATCAAAACTTAAATTGTTAATGCCTAACTGTTTGTGATGTTGTGGTTGAATACACCAGGGTATGAATCACCCAATGAATGGGAGGACCACCATAGGGTTTTTGGTATAGATGGTCCTGATGTCCAGTACACGGTAAATTAAACAAACCTCGTCAATCATAACTCTTTTTCTGAGACGGATGTAAAACTTCCGTTCAGGTTCTAACTTTCTGTTTTCTGCATTCCAGGGTGCACAAAATGAATTTTTGTCTTATGTATATTATACACCTAACTATGGATATGCACAGTCTGAATACAACCCATACAATCCTTACATACCTGGCGCTATGATGGGAGTTGATGGGTCATTCCTTGGAGCCCAACCATACTACCCCATCTCTTATGAAAACTCTGTCTCTTCATCTGCTTATATACCTATGACTGTTCAGCCAGATATTGTTCCAGTTAGTTCACCTGACACCTTCATGAATGCACCTGTTCTTAAATCTAATGAACGAGGGTTCAAAACTGCAAGTTCTGGCATCTTTCCTAGCTATACTACAAAACAGACCTTAAACCAGACAAACTCCTTATCCAGGGTACCAGAAGGGCTAAGACCTAATATTGGATCAAGCAAGCAATCAATGAAACATGGAAGCATATCTGCTGGCAGTTTCCAAGGTCCAGTTTCATCACATGTTTTTCAGGTATCTTGGCTTTAGAGTTTATTTAAATTTTCTCGCTCTCTCTCTCTCTCTATCTAGCTTCTTCGTCTCTTATGAGTTAGTGTTTCTGCAGTTCTAGCATTGATGGTTTCTGTTCCTATTCTTTCTTACAGGGTAAAAGTTATTCTGGATCACCTCAACTTATTGATAACATATCAAGTGGAAAATTTGCTACTCCGCACAGTCTAATAAAAGCATCTATTCCTTTTAATAATGCTATACCTGAGTTTGGACTAAATGCTAATGGACAAGGTGGGGTTGGTAAACTTCGACCCAAGATTGGTCGGGTTATCAATGATATAAATGGCTCTGATACATTGGTTGAGCAGAATCGAGGTCCTAGAGTAAACGGATCAAGAAATGAACTGGCTGTTAGAGCCTACTCAACCAAAGCCTTGAATGGTAATGAAGATGGAAATATCATCATCTCCTCTGATCAGTATAATAAAAATGATTTCCCGATTGATTATGTGGATGCAAAGTTTTTTGTTATTAAATCATATAGTGAGGACGATGTACACAAGAGCATTAAATATAATATTTGGTCTTCTACGCCACATGGGAACAAGAAACTGAGCAGCGCTTATGAAGATGCACTTAGAATTGCCAGTGGAAAGCTTAAAGGCTGTCCTATTTTCTTATTTTATTCTGTAAGTTTATTCTATTTGTTAACGATTTGAATGACAGAAGTTTTATGAATAACATCTTTACCTTCCTGGAGCAGTGAACCTCATGTTTTTATTGGTTTTGCGGACTTTGAAATTCTTTTTATTCAGGTCAATGCAAGTGGTCAATTCTGTGGTGTTGCAGAGATTACTGGCCCAGTTGATTTCAACAAGGATATGGATTTTTGGCAGCAGGATAAATGGAGTGGAAGCTTCTCGGTCAAGTGGCACATTATTAAAGATGTTCCAAACACAAACTTTAGGCATATCATACTTGAGAATAATGAAAACAAACCAGTGACTAATAGCAGAGACACACAAGAGGTATGCTTCCATATTTTTTTCAGAATACATGCATGCAGACTATTGAGTATTTTATGGGATTGGAATGTTCTTAAATTTTGGTAGGCACATTCATGTATGGAGGCTTGAGTGCAAGCTTTGAGGTATAATGTAGAGTTGTAACATCCATGTTTGTTGCACTTTGTTTTGGTGGGAGAGAATTAGTCTGCTAGATCTTGTAGAGTGTTGTTTGTTTGCGGAGTTGAGCATTTTTTTGTAGCTTGCACTTGCCCTCATGTACACCTCGTCCGTTATATTAATATATTTGCCAAAGAAAATAAATTTTGATAGAAAATTTTGGTGGTGTTATTAGTCATTAAAATGATGGTCCATTTGCAGATACCTTACAAGAAAGGCTTGGAGATGTTGAAAATATTCAAAAATCACACATTGAAGACTTCATTACTTGAGGACTTCATGTACTATGAAGATCGTCAGAAAATCTTGCAGGAAGAAAAAGCTAAATTATGCATTCGAAGTCGGGAGGGACTTCTTTTTCCATCTGCCATGGATCCTCCTCGCAAGCTTAATTCTGTTGCTGGGTTGCCACAGACTGAATTTAAGAAGCTTAACGAGCTCACAGATGATCTCGGTCAAATGAGAATTGGTTTGGTCCCAACTTCTGAGCAGCTTCACTCTACGAAAGAAAATGCGGCCGAATTAGTAAAAGAAACCTCAAGGGACGCCCTCTCTACTTCAAATGCTGGCTCACCAAATAGCAGGCAGAAGCAGGTTGAGTCCAAACCATCTGTTGCTGCTGCTACTCTTCTAAATTTAGATGTGGTTACAGTCGGTTCAATGCCTGTTAAAGTTAATGGCTTTTCCGAAGCATCTGCTGTTTTGACCATTGGAACCATTCCACTCGATCCCAAAGCACTGCAGCTGTACAAAAAGGATGCTAATCTGAAAATTTGAGTCCCGGTGCAAGGGAAATTTTTTCTATAACCATTATTCGGGTCGTGCTTAAGCAAGCAGCAGCAAATGGTATCGATGTCAATTGTTTCACAGTCCTCAAATGTAGGTTGAGCTTCTGAATCTTATTTGATTTCATGCCCACTCCACATCTTTGGTTATGTTGGGTTGGAGGCGGTACGTGTAATCAATCATCATCGCTCTTTTTTTTTTTCTTTTGCTGCAGAAATTTAAAGGAAATCTCTTTCTGATTTTACTTTCATCTTTGCTTTTTTTGCCCAGTAAAGCTTTTGAATACCGATCTGGTTTCATGTCAATTTAATCTCTTTTTTGGTGAATGACCACAAGATTCTCCTTCCGTCCACTATGTTCTGACTTTTTGAGCCCAATCAATCATCTATGTTTTTGATGAGTTATGTCTTAAAAATGTTTTGTTCTCTCGTATATGAATCACAGTCTTTCACATTTCTGGATCAATACGAGGTAATGTAGTTTGATGAAGAAATTGAATTGTCCATGCTCTAGTGTGAATCATTATTTATTAGTCATTCTTGATCTCCATCACCAGTTTTACTCGGTTTTTTAAGATTCGACACTCAGCAAGCAGGTCACCGAAGCTCTGAGGTTGGTCCGATGTCTTAGAAAGTAAGTTGACGGAGCATCAGGCCACTTAGCAATGGAGCTCGGGCCTCAACCTCACCACCTCCATTTGTAAGACCTATTCTTGCTTAACTTGATGGATCTTGATTGGTATATTAACTTTAATTTTACTCAAACCCCAATTATTATATCCAAAACAGATTGAATTTTTTATGTCCAATTTAAATATTAGGATTTAATTACTATCTTTTTAATTCTATTGACAATTTTACTTGATTGATATAATATAAAATTATTTTTTGAAGTTTTGTTTTTATTAAATACAAAATTAATGAATATTTTTATCAATTTATTTGGAGAAAAAAATTCATTTTTTTAAGTTACTAACTCGTAAAGAATAACAATAATTTATATATAAAAATTAAATTTTTTTTTTTTCATTTGATTGATCTGGAACAAGTCATTATTTTCCCTTTTCGATCATTGTGACAGCCCATTATGTGAAGGCAATGACGATCTAATATGTGAATTATAAGTGAAAATGCATAATCTTACATTGTTTGGGAGAGTAGAAAGTGAATGGTTTATATGAAGAGTTTTTTTTCCTACCTCGTACAATGTGTTTTGGGCTAACTCCAAGAACAAAATCGTGTAGATTTTAGTCCAAAGCGGATGATAATTTACCTGAGAACATTATAAATAATGTAAGAGTCAAATTCCAATAAGAAGTGTGGTTGACAAGGATGTTGGACCTTCAAAAGAAGGAGATTGTGGCAGCCTATCAGGTAAGAACCATCCAATATGTGAGGACTCAACTCATACTAGGGGAAATACACAATATCATATTGTTTGAGAGAGTAGAGATTGAATGGTTTATAAGAATAATTTTCCTTTTTACCTAGTGCAACACTTTTTAAGCTAACTCAAAAATAAAATTGTGCGTGATTCATCAAAAAACAAACAATATTGTATTATGAAGACTAAGAATATTATAGTCACAAAAACCGTTAATGTTGTACATGTGCAATGTACATGCTATAAAATATTTTGATAATCACCTCGCGTCGCCCTCCCTCGATTGGGTAGACTCAATCTTGCTAACCCTAGTTCCCAAAGCTTCCGGCATATTTAGACAAAATCACTCTCCAGTGTCTTAGTTTCTGCGCGTGCATTTTCATAGTATGTTTACACTATAATCTCACACGTTAATTAGTTCTTACATGTCACTCATTATTCCTGCATGTTACATTATTTAAAATATTTGTAATCTCTTAATTATTCTATCAATAATCTATCACGTAATGAGATTAATGTACATTTTCTTTTCTTTTATGATGATGATCATCATCATCATCTATCATTCAATGAAATAGGTTTAATGGAGGAATACACACCTTCCTTTCGAAATAATGATGACATAAGAACTAAACATATCGATCTTACATTCATCATCTCGATATATTTTGATCGTTCGATATATTTGTCCGTCGTATTTTTCTATTAATGATTTTTCAATCTATCTTAATTCCTCTATCAATCGCAACAACGAAGAAGAATAACGGAAATCAACACTGCCAATCAACAACCAAAAAACACGCAGATGTTTCTCCTCGAATACTCAAGAACAAGTCGATGAACAATTCTGTGTAAAACCGGCTAGAAACCGTTGATTTATTTTTAGAACACGCTTACATGAAAGTGAAATCAAACGACAGAAACAAGTAAACGATGCGATCCGGAAAATCCTCTCCTAATCAACCCGAATCCAAGCAAGTGATAATCAAGTAGAAAACAATAGGAAAGGAGAGAATCTAACCATGAAAGCCAAAGATTGAAAGTCTTGCCCCATCAAACGGATGAACCAGCAGTGGTGGGTGTGTAGTCAATCACAATGACTTTATCCAACGCAGGAAGAAAGAGATTTGCAAATTCAACATGAGCAGGGTGAGATATATACTCTGCAATTCCCTCTTTGCTCTCAAATGTTGATTCAAACACATGAGTGAACCCTTGATGGAGATTCTCAATGCTCACGTCCTTTCCCCTGTTCATAATTTTCACATCAGATCCCTAATTTTAGATCTAGATAACATTCTGGCATTCGATCTGTAAAGAAAAGTGAAACGTTTATAGCGCAGCATGTGATAGTATATATTAGTGATAACCCATCATTTTAATTATCACAATCTTACGTTTGTATTCTTTAAAGAAATGCGTGCATTGAAGACACTATTTGATAGAAAAAGTTCTTTGGTGTCATATGCTTTGAGTCCCCAATCTCATCAATCTAATTGAATTCCAATTTATTGAGAAATTACACCATCAAAAAAAGATTGATCAAGAGTTGCACAAAGTTAGAATATCAATGGTGGGAGGTATAAGTAATGTCGCATATGATCTATTTGCTTATATGGTTTAAAAAACATGTTTTAATCGTAATTAAAGTCTTACAGTTGGTATCAGAGTATGAAAAACGCCTCTACTTTGATGTTTTAAAAATCAAAATTTTCTAAAAGTTTCAAAGTTATGTTTTTCTCGTGTTTGACTTAAAAATAAAATTATAAATCATTCAGAAATTTAATCCTTAACATTATGTAGTGAAAAACGTGAAAAATAATGTCTAAAAATGCGAGAAATCGTTAGATTTTTTTGGAAGATGAGAATTAAACATGCTTGGGTCAAATTTTTTTTAAAAATTTCTTAAAAAAATTGTAAACAACCCCTTTTCTATCTGTGGACCATACTGATCTGCGAGCCACTCTGTCTGCGGATCACTCTGAACGTGGCCCATTGCCCAATTGTTTGGGCCAACCCTACTCTGTTTTGGACCGAGTCCAACATTGTTTCAGGTTGAATTTAAAAAATTTACCCCAATTTTTGACCCAAGCGTTCTTGGGTCATTTGGGGGTCTATATCGAACTATATTGGGCCTCCGACCCTCGTGTTATTTTCGTTTTTGCCTAAAATTTTAATTAATTAATTTTAAATTTAAAAATTTGGATCCTAATTTTTAAGTAAAATTACTATGGTTAGGTTCCAAAACTTAGAGGTTATCAGACTTCTGGATCATTTTCGGTTGGACCTTGGTAATGGTTGACCTAAATTTGAGGTCGGGGTTATTTTATGTTTAACGTACATTAATTCATAAAATGTCTAACATTGATTTAAATTAAGCATGTTTAATTCACTGTTCATTTCAATTATATTTAATTTTACATTTATGCATTGTTATTGTTAACTAGAGTAATGAGACAGCTGTATGTGCCGTGTCCCTGGACGCAAGACCCTAAATCTGATTATGATCTGTTTGGCTGTTGCGATCGCCTGCGTATCGCCGTTGTTTAAATTTCGTTATTTATTCATTGCCGTCTTCACTCCTTTCGCATATTGACTATTAAAATTAAATAATTGAAAGTCACAGATATTCTCTTTAATATAAAAATGTAATCCCTATTGAGTTTAGTTGACTCACTTCAAATTGACTTCCATATTTTTTAGGAAATAATCAAAATAATTCTCAGTTGCCGCCAAATGAGTAAATTTTGGAAGCTTCCCACGAGCATCATATTTTCTTGAGAGATTAGAAAATTTTAGTGAAGTTATTCTTTAGTTTTATTTTTAGTCTTTTTTTTTAAATTTTTTTTAATTTTTTTATAATTTATACCCTATTATTTCATGTTATTTGTGAGTCCTTATTGAACCTTTGTATTGAATTTGGTTCTTTAAGTTATAATTTTAAAGTCTTCTGCTGCTAGTTAATTTGATACAAATTAAGGGTCGGACGATTCAACTCTTCTGGACTGGATCGTCTCCCGTTCTGTCTTCGGTCTTCTTTGGGGCGTGACAACGCAAAACTGGAGGCAATTTTCATTCTTATCTATCAAGAGGCAAACCAAGTTTCTGCTCGAAGATTTAGTCTTTTGGACGGTCAGTTTCCATGGCCACTCGAAGCCACAGCGATCAAAGTCTACTTGACTATCGAGACCTCGCAGTTGTTGTCCATTGCTGCAACTTACGTTTCCACGTAATTTGATTTACAGATTTCTGATGCGGATATCCCCTCCTTTCTGGATATCCACTCACTGAATTAAAAGGAGTGTGTCGTGCACACGATTCTATGCTTTTCCACAGAAGTTCACTCACACGGTCTCTGTCTGTTGTGGATGTCCGCTCCTCTTCAGATATCTGCTCCCATAATTAAAAAAAGCAGGTGCCACGTGCGTGTTTCAATTCCTTTTTGCGGAAGCTCTTCTTCGAGGGCAATTTTCCGCTGTGGATATCTACATTTCCTTGAAGAAGTCTGCCTCGGATATCTGCTTTTCCTTGAAGGCATCCACCTCGGATATCCGATCCCAAGATCTTTTTCCGCTGTGGACATCCATTCTCTTTCCGGACACCCGCTTTTTGCTTCGGTTGACATATCAATTGCTAAGCCATTGATGTTATATTGTGACAACTCAGCTGCTGTTTTTATTGTTAAGAACAATAAAAGTGGTAGTCGAAACAAACATATCGACAAAAAGTACTTAGACATAAGAGAATGTGTTAAAGATAAATTAGTGGTCATTGAGCACATTAGCACTGAGTCGATGTTAGCTGGTTCTTTGACAAAAGACATGTCATTGTCAAAATTTAAGGATCACGTACAAGGAATGAAACTTTGTTCCTTTATGTAATTTCGTTGTAAGAACAAATATTAATAAAACTATGTGATGTTTTCTCATATTTGTTTTTTTATATGCGCATGTTTATTTGGAGAAACATCAATGAAGTTTGGACCTAGAATTAAAGGTAAAATTTATTGATTAAGTTATATGACCTAGTGATTAAGAAACATAATACATTGTGATACACAGAAGATAATCCTCGAGTTTAAGAGGACCTATCGGTATGATTCATGTATTTTGTTTCATAGTAGGGAAAATGATGCGAATATGGATCAAGTGGGCAAATATTAAAAATTTTATATTTCATAAAGTTAAATTTTCATAATGTTTAATGGTCCATATTAGTGACAACCCATCATTTTAATTATCATAACTTTATGCTCGTGCCCTTTAAAGAGATACGTACATTAGAGACACTATTTGATAGAAAGAGTCATTTGGTATAATATGCTTTGGGTACCTATCAATGTAATTGAATTTTGATTTATTGAAAAATTACACCAACAAAAAAATATTGATGAATGGTTGGAAGAACTTAAATTATGACTAACAATAAAGAGCAAATCAATCACAAAGTTAGAACATTAATTCGGGAGGTACGTAAATAATTCTGTATATGATTTCATTGTTTATATGTTTTAGAAAACATGTTTTGATCTAAATTAAGGTCTAACATAGCATAGTTACAGGATCTCAGCCATAGAAATTGCAGATCCTGAAGAACAAAAAACCCTAATTGAACTTTACACAGAACCCCTACCAAAATGGCAGATCTATAAAGGTAAGGAGGCAGCAGATATGCATATGCAGAGAGAGAGAGAGAGAGAGCGATAATGTGTGTGCCAATGGAAGGAATTCATGGGACGGATCGATCTGTTAATCGAAATCAAACAACAATCCATTTCCCGATCGGTGTTCTCTTCTCCGTAAAGAACAGTGAAATGGGTATACTTCAAACCCAATTCATTTACAGAGAACCATAGTCCCGGCCATTAAAATTGCAAATCGCGACTAACAACACACCTTAATCGAACTTTATTTAAAGATCTCGAGCAAAAGATGGCAGATCTATAAAATAGAGAGAGAGAGAGAGAGAGAGAGAGAGAGAGAGAGAGTACCAATGGAAGGATTTCATGGGATGGATGAGCGTAACGAGGTTAGCGTAGCCATTGATGAGGAGGTCGATCTGGTCAGGTGGAAGTCCATCTTTGAACTTCGCCAACAAGACGTGCTTCACCGCTCCCTTCGCCTCCGACATTAATGATCTCTGCTAGACCTTAATGATCCATCGTGGTCTGGATGAAGCTTCCTCTTTTTGTAAGCCACACCTGCAACGAAAGTCAACTCTCAGCGTAAATCTTTGACCATCATTTTGTAGTGAGAATTTCCAAAATATAATATAACGATTATAATTATATAAAAAATTAAGAATAATTTAATGAGTAAATAATTAAATATTAATTAAAATATTCAATTTAACAATTAACATTCTATATTTGAAAATTAAAAAAAAAATTATCTCCTAAAAACAATTATTTTCAATGTGCAAAATTAGAATATTCTCGTATAATTATTTTCAATTTCATAATTGTATTTTTTTGATGCAGTTTATAAAATAATTTTCTCAACGTGATTGGTGGACTCGAATAAAATTTCATTAAAAGATTCGAAGAAATAATGATCATTAAATTTGAAAATAATAATACTAATAAATTAAATTTTAATAGTAGCAAAAATGTTGTTTTTTGACATGGCAATCTGACCTAATATTTATGTATATTTTGACTTGACGTTTATTTTTTGATTTTATTTTATATGAATTTATAAAAAAATTAAAATTTTAAATGAGGTAAACAATACGAGTTCATTCGTCTAATCCAATAGAATTCATGTCACACCAAACTCTAACAATTTTCACATTGACATGAATTGTATGAAATCGATCTATAATGCGTGCTCGTCAGCCAGACTCAATAAAACGAATTCAAAATTCTGAATTCTGATAATCTCCATCTTGAAACGAATTATGCTACGAGAAACTAATTTTAATTCTTCAAATTTTTATCTTCTACACCCTTAAAGAAAATTTGCAAAGAAAATCTGTCTGCACATCTCAAAGAAATATACAAATTACCAATATAAAAAGTCTTCAAGGGTAAATTCAGCAATTGATGCTGAACAGGTTTAATAAACACTTAAACCATGCTAATGACATATTCAAATACCACAAAGTTTCATATCAATATATGCGAACATATTTCGCCTTTTAACTTGCCATTTAAAAACCTTTATTCAAAAGCTGGTAAAATTAAACTATGATTATCTTACTATAATGAAATATATCCAAAAGTGAAATGTCTACTTTAATGATCTCATTGCCCCCAAAACGAATTATTCAATAAAATATCTTACAAAAAATCATCTTTTAACAAGATATTCTACCAAAATTAAAGAAAAAAAAATCATAGATATCGTAATATTTCAAAAGATATTCTCAAAATTCAGATATTTCTAAGATAATTAATATGCAGAATCAAATTACATCAAATCAAATCGCCTAAAAATAATCACAAATGTCACAAAATTCAAATATGATTTGAACTTTAACCAAATATAATAATGAAGATTAGATATTCATGCGATTTAAAATCTGTCATAAATAATCAAATTTAATATTTCAAAAATCTTTCAAAAATCTCAAAGATTTTAGCATTTTTATATTTGGCAAAAAGTCTAACTTTGTAAATAACACTCTCGCACTGGTAGTCTCAATCAAAACGGCTTGACGATAATGGAGAATAACAATGCAAATCTATGGTGGTTGATGATGAATTAAAAGACCCTTCGATGACGAACATATTTCTCGAAGGCACACGGTTCTATCAAATTCAAAATAGAGAAAAAAAGAGCTTTTACGGTAAATGGGGCAACTACCCTTTTATGGCTGCTCGACAGTAGAGAAGAAGAAATCTTATGAGTAAGACAAATGACAAAAAAACTGCAATTTTCTGAAAAATTTTCGAAAACTATAATTCTTTGAAAAATTTCAAAAATCTTGTTCAATGCAGAACAACTAGAGAGAATCAATATTTAAACGAATTTCGAAACTTGAATTATATAATCTCTCTCTCAACTAGGCTCTCATACCACTTGTTAGAAATCGAACGATATCCGAAAAAAAAAAAATGATGTGAGACATTAAATTTATGTGAAAAAATACTTTCGAGAATCACGGACATAGAAACAAATCTCCTTTGAAGATTAAAATATAATCACAATTTTTGTGACTCTAGTTTACATGAATTTATAAATAAAACAAAACTCTCAATGAGATTTACAATGTGGATCCACTAGCCTGACTCAATAGAATTCAGGTTGCACTAAACTCTAATAAGATAAATACAACTTAAACTCTAACATTTTGGTGTCATTTACAAATTCAAGCTCAAACTATTTTTTGGACAAATCGGACTTCCACTTTTCAGTTATTAACAATTTAAACTGTGTCATCAATTTATTCGTTAGATGCAGTACATGTATACTACTTTTTCTATATAAAATACAAAATATTGGTGGTAGGTATCAAAATTAAGGGATTAAATTGATAACATGTTAGTCAAGCCACTATATGAATGGTATGATAACCGATATGAGGGTCTGACCCATGTTAATAAGGGTACATGACCACATATTGCTCGAAAGAGTAAAAAATTTATGCTTTATAAGCAGAGTTTTCATTCCTGCTTAGATAACGTAGTTTGAGCTAATTCCAAGAGTAAAATTATATTTGATTCGACTAAAAGAGAATAATATTGTACTAAGAGGACGAGAGTTGTCATGTATCATTATCAAATTTTCCTATTGACGGATAAACTTATAAAAATCAAAACTGAAAATAATATCTTAGATTAAGTAAAGTAGATTAATCAAGCTCAAAGATGAATCATATAATCATAAACCAATCGAATAACTCTAAAAACCCATAAAAAAATATTAGTAGAAATCATGTCAACTCAAAACCTAACCAGTAATCAGTCTTGCAATCAGAAACGAAGACAAAAAAGAGGGCAATCAGCAAACTGGAAAAAGATAGCAGTCCAGTTGCAGAAGCCAGAGAAGGAGAAGCGTTAGGGCTAGGCGCAGGCGCAAACGGCGGAGAGTCGGGGACGGCCGAAGAAGGAGTAGCGTCAGGAGTGAGCGCAGGCGTGACCGACGGAGAGTCTGGGATGGCCGGAGAAGGAGAACCGTTAGGAGTAGACGCAGGCGCAGGCGACGGAGATTCGGGGACGGCCGAAGAAGGAGGAGTAGGCGCAGCATGGGTGAAAGAGAGGGCCTTAATGTCAACCTTTTGCCCGGCCATGCAGTCGCCGTAAACTGCGCTAATGTAGTAAAGATGGGTCGGCCTCTTCATCAGAAACGAATCGTCGCCGGAGGTGTAGGTGGCGAACGGAAACCTCGTGTCGCATTTCTTGAAATCGGTGTGGTTCACTCGCAGCAGCTTTTCGCCATTCTCATATTTAAAAACTGCAACCGCCATTAAAGACCAGAATTGATCGCCAGTTCAAATCTCTGTAACAAAGAAGATTTCATAATTTAAATAAGGGTAAACGACAAATTAACCATCGTGGTTTGATATCAATGACAAGTTAATTAATATTGTATTTTTTTTAACAAGTTTACCATTGCAGTATATGAAAATAACAAATCTCACATCGCGGTAACTTTCTCCGTTACTAAGTTGACGGCAGACACGTGTCTCACACTAAAACTACACACTAAAACTACGAAAAAATAGACACTGACCGCATAAAACGCGGTCTCTCGCGTTAGGAGAGACCGCGTTTTACGCGGTTTCTGGGCAAGAGGAGAGACTGGGCAAAAACGTGGTCTCTCGAGTATAAACGCGGTCTCTCATCATGCCCACGCGGTCTCTCCTGACTCGAGAGACCGCGTTTTTGCGCGGTCTCTCATCATGCCCAGAGACCGCGTAAAAACACGGTCTCTCCTAACTTGAGAGACCGCATTTTTGTCTGTCTCTGGGCATGATGAGAGACTGCGTAAAAATGCGGTCTCTCCTGACTCGAGAGACCGCGTTTTTACGCGGTCTTTCAGCGTAAAAACGCGGGGGAGAGCCCCTATTTCTTGGGGTTCTCTCCTCAATTTCCCCCAATTTCCCAAATTACTCTCCAACCCAAATTTCTCCCCAACCCAAATTTCTCCCCAATTGATCGGCGAGGTGAGCGTGGAGAGGACCGGCGAGGCGAGGAGAGGACCGGCGAGGCGACGCGAGACCGATGGAGAGGACCGGCTGAGGTGACGCGAGAACGACGGAGATTTACGAAGAAACACCACACCGCCGAGCGAGGGACGCGACACGACACAGAACCGCCGAGCTAGGGTTCAGCATTGTTCGAGCATTCCGACAACCGGCGACAGCAGCTCCAAAACCGAGCCTGTCTTCCGACTCCGGTGAGTACAGCAGAACACCGATTCTGTTACCCCATTGGTGAGAGATTTTTGTCTTGGTTCTGAAATTTTCTGTGATGCATATTTTGATTCATAGTTTTGTTCTGGATAGAATGATTTATCTGTTGGTTGAATTGTTTGTTTCAATTCGGTTCACTGCTCCTGACAATAGGTTCTGAACATTGCTGTGATTTTGATTTGGACTCATGAATGGTTGTTATTAGATATGTGTCTGGAGTTCGGCTTTGAATGATGATGTGTCTGATTTACAATTATGGAAGCATGAAGAAAAATGAAATTTGTAGCGAGAAATATAAGTTGTTCACTGTTGGTTTGTGCAGTGATGTCCATTGATCACAAAAATGTCTTGATGCATTGGTTTGTTGTGCATTGTTTTGGATGTTGGTTCCTGATTTGGGGTTTGGATAGAAAAGCTATTAATGCATTGAGAATTGACTGATTTGTTAATTTGAGTTTGGTGGTTTGTTGTGCATGGTTTTTTTAGTATTGTTTATGACTTAGTTTATAATAAATTGTCATTAGCATATTATGTTCTATTAATTCTAACCATGATTAGTAAGTTATGATAAAAGAAAGTAGTTTATTTTTGAGCATGTTAATCGATTAGCTATAAGTTGTTGGACATTGTTCATATACTTGATTTCTGAATTGTTTGCACGATTTCATCTTATTTTTGAAAATTTCCCAATGTTAGTGGTTGTTTTACTGATTGGTTCTAAATTACTCAGGGGCAGAATGTATTATCGAGCTAAAAGATTGATGCAGAACCGTGGGAAGTCAGGGGGGAGGGTAGTGAAAGACAAGCATCGAAGGTGGTGGAAGCCGTGGGCCGAGAAGATGTTCAACTCGAGGCTGTCGAAGAATTTGAACGAGCAACGGCGGTGGAAGATAAAGACACTGCTGAGCCTGAACAAGGAGAAGCAGTGGCGTTATTTAACACTGACGATGCCAAAAGATGGTATGAAGAAGATGTTGAACATCGAGGCATCATTGTTTCAAAAATAGTTGAATTTGATTCTTTCACAGAAATGAGAATTGAACATATGCTGGAAGCGGCTGGATTACTCGGGTTGTGCCGGATGGGGGGCACTTATTGCGAGAGAGTTATCAAAATGTTTTATGCAAATTTCCAACTGTCCGAGGAGCCAGTAGAGGTGGCAAGCTATATTTTTGGACGGGAGTTGAGATTCACTCCCAACGATATCAATAGAATGGTCGAATGTGTGATAGACGAGGAATGCGAAGAATATTATCACATATCTCGGGTGCCACCATTTGTGAAGAGCGGAGAAGGGATAGCGGTGCTTAAATTGTTGCACCGAGATCAACAGATTGCCCATTACAAGAAGCCAAAGGCTAATGAGTTGAATGGAATAGCCCGAGTGATCCACTTGATATTGACGTACACAGTTTTGCCTAGGATTGGGCATCGAGACCATGTGACCAGCATGGATCTTTATCTTTTGGAGAAGGTGTTCAGGGGGAAAAAAGTGAACATCGGTTATATCATTGCGAAACACATGCAAGAGGTCGTGAAGTACCCAACAATGAGCCTGCCGTACAACTGGTTGATCCAGAGTATAGTTGAGCAGTTTAGGGTACCTATCTTAGCAAATGAGCCGAGAATTGAAGGGACGGCCAATGACACTTACAACAACAACAACTTGGAACGATTGGGTATCACTCATGTTGGAGGCGAATGGGTTTGCAAGTTAAAAAGTAAGGCAGCACCTCCACCCTTCCCAGAGCCTCAGTATGCAGGCACGTCACATCAAATGCCTCCTCCCTGCTCAGAGACTCAGTATGCAGCCCCCTCAGATGAAATGCCGCCGCTTCCACAATCATCACACTTTACTACTATGCCTGAGGAGTTTTCTGCTTGGATGAGCTGAATGGAAGAGCTCTATCATGCGTCGCTGACCAGAACGCAAATGATGGAGGAGCACATACAAATGCAACAAATCCAGCTGCATATAGCGAAGGAGGTGGGAGACGAGAGGTGGGCCATTGCACAACAATGGCAGGTGCAGACAGCAGAGAGGTGGGACGTTGCACAACAGTGGCAGGTGCAGGCGTCGGAGAGGCATAACGCTGCAGAGCAGTGGCGTCTGCAAGACGCGGAGCTCGCTGCAGCGAGGCATAGCGCTGCAGAACAATGGCAGACTCAAGAATTGGATCTCGCAGCAGAGAGGCATCGCCAAGCAGAACAGTGGCATGTTCGAGAGGAGGAGCGACATGTTCGAGAAGAGGAGAGGCATCGTGAGATGTTGATCGCACTCGAGAGACGTGGGAGGCGAGTAGGCCGTTCACCATCCTCGTCGTCCGACGGACATGATACCACATTTCGCTTGTAGGTCATTTATGTTGTACCAAAAGTCCGGTCTTTATTTTATTGTTTGTTTCACATGATGATCTGTTGTTGATATGTAGGGCTCCTGTGGGAAGATGACCGGTCCCACCTCCCCGCATTAGAACTGTGCGCATGGTACGTCTTATATTTCATTTTCAATCATGTTCATCTATTGTTAGTATGTTGGGGTTTTCACATTTTTTGTTGTAGCCTATGGACCTCATGTCGAATTTCAAAGACTTTGTGTCGGGAATACACGGCGGAACAAAGAGACGATGGCAATGCTTGGGGGAAAGCTGATCGAAGATGTCTATGTTGTTCCTGAGCTCATCTTTCCAGTGCAAGTCGGGACAGAAGATACGGTACGAACCATTCTTTGGATGTTAGTGTGTAAGCTTTTATGTTAGTACTCATCCCAATTTGACTGCAGTGCCTTGTGGTCGATCAGACAGTCGTATTCGCGTATCTCAAGGAAAAACGTCTATTTTCATTGGGGTGGATTCACGTAAGTCACCATCTCGCTTCTCCTCGTTATTGTTCAATCATGTTCCTGAAGATAATGTCATGACTTGTTTACATTGCAGACACACCCAAGGCACCCGTTGATTATGTCGTCCGTTGACCTGCACGCTCAATATGTGTATCAGCGCTTGTTGGCTGAGGCAATCTGTATCATCGTAACTCCATCAAACAAAAAGAAGTATTTACTTTCACTTGTGTACATTTATATATTTTTTTTCGCTTCACTGATAGACAATTGTTCCCTTTGCATTGCAGGCCATAGGACATCTTCCGGTGTACGTTTGAGGGGATGAGGGTGCTGTCAAAATGCAATAATGAAGAGCAATTCCACAACCACGACCCTAGAATCTTCCATTATGAGGGTGAGATGTACGGTGAAGCAGAGAGCGTTGTCTTCGAGCAGAACGGCGCTTTTGAGATAAAGGATTTTCGCGAGCCACCAAATCCATCAAAGCCACGGTCCAAGAAGACTGTGCCGTGATTAAGTTTAAATATTTCTGTTGTAATGTTTTTTAGTTTTGTACACATTTGCATTCTAATGTTTTTTATCGCAAGACTGCAATGTTTTAATGTTTTTTAGTTTTGTACACATTTGCATTCTAATTGATCTATACTAGAATGATTCAGAAGATACTGGACTGTTGTGGGGTTTTTTGTGCAGGGTGTATGAGAAATGCTTTGGGGGAGCAAAAAAACAAGGTAGGTTATGCCCAAAATTTTGAAAAATTTCTTGATCACCTTAAACTGAACATAACTGCATTAGTATTTCTCCTAATATAATTTACAATTACAAAACTATTTGATCACATGGAACAATCCATCAACGTAATTTATAAAACAATTGTGTTTGATCTATGTCACGGAAGATTGAGGTCCACGTTTGTGTATGATTGTGTGTGTGGATCTTGAGCATCAAAGTCCTGCACAACACATCACAAATGAAATTAGCATGTTACAAAAATCAATTCATAATGACAATGTGATAATGGCCTCACCTGCGTTTTAGGAACTCTGTCGGGAATTGTCTCAGGGGCTGTTTCAAGAACTCTGAACCCCATAAATGTTTCCACCGACCTGCCTCTGCCGCCCCCCTGCCTCTGCTGCGCCCTCTGCAAGCCCCGGCGCTTGACTCACCTCCATTATTGCATGTGCGAGAATTGTGCCCAACCTACCCACACCGACCACAAGTTACGGGCAAATTTCTTCTGCTCAACACTGTTCGGCTTGGAGCCTCGTCCACATCCCGTATTCTACATTTGCGAGGCCTGCCTGGAAGTCTTTTAAATGGCGGTGGGGTAATAGGATCAAGATTGGACACCGGAGGCCACTCGATCGGTCCATTGACGGGCCGGAGAAAGTGGGAGTACATCACCATGTATGTTTCCTGATGATAGCACGAATGCACAAATTCCTCAGGGGATCTCCTCAGGAACTGAATGCAGGGGACTGCATGGACACATGGGATGCCCGTCAACTCCCACCGGTAACTGAACAAGTACGTCTGTCCAAATCGAGAGAGTACCGTTCGTCACCATTGCTAACCTCAAACTCGGACAATCTTGAAAACTGGGGGCTCCAATTTGGGCCGGCAAGTTGTATTTTGGCGAGCCTAGCGCTGATCTTTGGACACAACAGGTCCGTCGAACGACCCATCTTTTTTTTTTTTTTTCACAATCCTACCCATGATGCCCTTCCTGATGATCTCGAACATACTTAGAATCGGTTTGTCCCGAGCTGGTAGGATGCAAGCGTTGAATGACTCACTTAGATTGTTAAGACTTATGTCACACTTTGGGTGGGAGTAGAAGGCATGTTTTGCCCAAGATGTCACAACTATTCCACGTAAGTAGTCGTGGGCCGCCCGGTCAATCATAAATAACTTACCCATCTCTCTCTCAAATTGTCTCACAGTAGTGGCTCTAGATGAGGCTCACATTGCATCCTTTAACAACCTGCTTTTAAATTGTTTTTGGAAATTGGCATACAGGTGTCAGATGCAAAATCGATGGTCCGCTTGCCCTGCCACTGTGCTCACAGCTGGCACTAGACCCTACAAACATTCATAATATTAGTCAGATTCCTACAAATTGCATAACCTATACACACAAGGCAAAAGCAATCAACCACACCTTTTGATGGTCGGAAATGATTGTCCATCCATTTCCAGATGGACTGTTTATATCATCGAGCAACAATTCTAGAAACCAGGTCCATGAATTCCTATTTTCTGCTTCTACCACTGCTACAGCAATCGGATACATGCCATTGTTCCCGTCGATGCTCACAGCAGTGAGCAGTTGGCCTGAAGTGGCTCCCTTCAAATGGCAATCGTCCAAAAAAATAAGTCGTCTACCACATCTTAGCACAGCCGTCTTGCATGCAGCCAAACACATGTACATTCTTTTAAATGTACTCATGTCGAGGTCCACGCGCACAGAGCTTCTCGGATTAGACCTCCGAATCTCCTCGGCATACGACCATATGAGTTTATATTGCTCATTTCCATCACCTTTGTTAATTTTCTTTGTTGCATTTCTTCCCCTTCTAGCAAGACTAGGTGTGATGTTGACATTAAAGTCCTTCATCATTGTCTCAACTATGGAAGCGAGTTCCCAATCTGCCTGACTTTTAAATCTTTCTAAGTAATGCATTGCAACCCATTTGGCAGTAGCAAGACGACTTTCCATAATTCTGGAGCATGTGTGAATATCATTGTAAAATTTTATTTGAAATGTTAATTCATCTTTCATTTGTGAGGCGTGCAACTCTCAATCGCTTCCCGTCACTATGGGTGAATTTTATCCCGTACCCGTTCTTCAACGCATGATCAACAATTTCTTCTCTAATCTTGTTCAAAGAACTGTACTTTTTACCAAGCCCCATTCCAGGGAAGCTGCCTTCTAATACTTGTGTTGGACGTCTAGACCTACTCTCAGCCATATCTTCATCATTAGTTGATTGACATAACGATCGGAGGTCCTCGTTGTCCTCCTCATGTAGAGTCAGTGATACAGAATGCAAAACAATGGCCGCTTCATTTCCAATTCCATGTACCTCATTTTCACTTACCACACAATTGGTTTTGGGTCCCACTTCAAGTTGACAATTAAGCATAAATGATTCGTCACTGGCCATTTGCTTTTCAACTAATTGATCACCTTCGCTAATCGCTCTGTTCAGCTCTCCACCTTTTCTAGGGTTAGCGGGTGGATTACAAAATGCTAAACACACCGCATCAGCACAATTTATGTGGTGTAGTGGTGCCAGAGACCGCGGTGCATAAGTAGAGACCGCGTTTTTGCGCAGTCTCTCCTCTTGCCCAGAGACCGCGTTTTACGCGATCTCTCCTAATGCGAGAGACCACGTTTTATGCGATCAGTGCCAGTGCCTGTTTTTTCATAGTTTTAGTGTGTAGTTTTAGTGTGAGACACGTGTTTGCCGTCAACTTAGTAACGGAGAAAGTTACCTCGATGTGGGATTTGTTATTTTCGAATACTACAATGGTAAACTTGTTAAAAAAAATACCATAGTGATTGACTTGTTATTGATCTCAAACCACGATAGTTGATTTGTCATTTACCCTTTAAATAATTAATCTAACCTATGGTATCTCCGACGAAGAACTTAGAAGTGGCCCACGCATTGTAATCGACGGCGCCATTTTTGGTCCACTCAAGAGAAGAGCAAAAACTGGAAGGCTCGAAAAACCCATGATTACCCACTTACTGAAACTCGAAGAAGAGAAAAAATCGTTATTTGTCAGAAGAAAAAACGACGAACAACCATTGAAAAAGGAAAAAAGCTTAGAGGGTTTGGTATATAGCAAGAGAAGAGGAGTGATCCAGTTTGGGACAGAAAATCACGTTGGAAAATTCTACTTATTTTCCGGGAAAATGTCTTCGATTTTCTTGCCTAATTGAATAGAATTAAATAAATTTATGGGAATTGATTGTGAATCCAGAAAGTCCAACCAGTGCTGAAGATAATCCAGCAATGAAATGATCTTTGTAAGATTATCAAAAATGGGCCTCTCAAAAAGAGGCCCAAAGATAATGGGCTTTAAATAAAAACTCATGGGCTTTGAGTCAAATTCTATTTTAACCCGGTTCTAAAAATCATACGTTACAATATCATCGATAATCGAAGAACTAAAATATTTTAAAAAATTTGTGGAGGGAGCGGAGGAAACGGGTTGATCACTCCGTAGAGGGCAGTTATTAACGGCACAAAGTATTTCCTCTGTAATTTTAATTTTATAATATTTTTTTTTCTTTTTTGTCTGTGATTTTTTTCGCCCGAGAGTATTTACGAGTAACATGTCTTGCATTTTTTAGTTATGATAGAAAGTAAGTATGAGTTAATCTAACGGTTTTCGTTTAATCAACTAGTGATGAGCAAAATTCAACTGAGTTGAAGTTAATAATTTTAAGATCAAGGACTTAAGTCTGTCTAACTAATAATCACTGATAGGACGGACATGTTCTTCGTGGATGCATACGAGTAATTTAATTTTAGAGTAATTCTACGTTTACTCTCTAATTCTATACTCTAATCATACATTCTGATATCACACTTATTAATTAGTGTAATTAATATCATATTTTTATTATTTATAATTTATCTTAATTATTACACTAATTAATTAATGAGACTTAAGTTTTACTTCATAAGATACTACTTGTAACATCCCCTAGTGCTCTCTATTCAATATTGTTCGCTTTGGGACGAATCCCGCATGATTTTGTTCTTGGAGTTAACTCAAAACGCGTTGTACTAGATAGAGAGGGTAACACTACTTATAAGCTATGCATTTTCTACTCTATCAAGCGATGTGAGATTATACACCGCAACTGATATGGGTCGGATCCACACCTAGAAATTTCCTGACCTTCACAGGGCAGACTACCACGTTACTAGAGTGTAGAATCAAAGACAAAACCAAATATTATCCTTGTTTTCCTATTATTATTAAATTAGTTGTTAGGGTTACGAAGAATGATCTGCGACAGTCTATGCGAGATCATCTCAAACCATAGTGAATTATTGAAAGAATAAGTGAACATAGCTTTCACACTCGTAAAACGAAACATTCTAATTAAACTACGTGTCTTGTATTTTTTTAAAATATATTTTGTTATATTATATATTAATTTAAATTGGATAATGGAATGCAATTCCACTCTTTGTAATCATTATTATCTCCATTAATGTGAATTATGCAATAAAATAGTCCTAATTAAGATGCGTTTTTGTTTTTTAAAGAAAGTGGGATTGCATTAAATTACAAAAAGAAGACTTCCTTTGTTGACAATCAAAGAAATAATGGACAAACGTGTTGAAATATAAAGATGATGGCTTTGATAAGTTGCAATTAATTTATTATTTTCATTTAATTAATAATTTTTTAATATTAATTTCTATACAACTTGATAACTAAACTTAATTGAGACATCAATAATTGAATAATAAAATAAAATAATCGGCAACATTAATTCGTAAGTACGTATCCTCTACCAAATAATTATGTCTAAGATAATAATTACATGTATAGTTAGAGCGTAACGTCTCCCAATCCTCTAAGTAAAAATATTGTCTGTTTTTTGTCGAACTCCGCACGATTTTGTTCTTAGAGTAGCTCAAAACGCATTGTGTTATGTAGGCAGAAAAACTGTACTAATAAACTGTATATTTTTCACTCTTCCAAATAATGTGTGATTGTGCATCCCCAATCTTATAAGACATACCCATATCAAGGCTATCATTCTCTTCATAGGTCAGAGTGATCTTTAGTTTATTAAGTTCATGACTTTTAGGGTGTGACTTATGCCGGTTTTTATAACACTTTAACTCAAATTAGGTTGATCAAACTCATAGATCCAAATAAGACTTGTTCGATTCTTGATACTCTTAACTCTAGTCTTTTTACTCAGTTTGCATAAATTATTTAAATTGCGTACAAACAAATGTAAAAATCGGTTGCCTCACCATATTGCAAACCTAAAATGAAACACAATAAAATAAGAAAGGGTAATATGAAAAATAACTTTATCATGTGAATAATTATATATTTACTCTCTATTCCTACATTTTATTCTTACTTTTTGATGTGTCAAATATTGATTTGTGCAATTAATGACTTATTTTTAACTATTTATAATTTATTACCTTAATTGCATCAATCAATATTTGACATGTCATGAAGTAAGAACTACAAAGTAGAAATAAAGAGTACATGTAAAATTACTCGTATCGTCTAGTTTAATGAATGGATTAAGAGCAATTGAGATGGTAAATACACACTCGACATGGTGAGCAGTTTGAATGAAAAGTTGTATGTGCCGGTTTATGTGGAGTACACAAATGACCACATGCTACCATATGAGGAAGAATTTAGTGATAGTTGTGATGAAGTGAATGTTGCCGACTAAATAAAAAAATGGTGATTCAGCTGAGAAAGATGGTAAATCTATTGATATTGACGTCCATTCCACTTCTCAATCTCTGGATGAGGAGCTTCGTTCTTTAGTTGATTCTGTTGAGAAAATAGAACGGAAAATATTCAATCGTTATTGCAACAACGCTTAAGCTTTTACTGGGCACGACTTTGTTTCATTATCTGCTATTAAGGACTAGTAAGAATCAAATATGGCATTGGACTATGACTATGACATCAAATATGTATGAAAGGTATGGTAACAAAGTATAATAACAATTATATGCAAAAATGAATGTCAGTGACGAATGCATGCATCAAAGATGCAATACGAAGAAACTTACAGAATAAAGACGTTGAATAGTGTGCATACATGTGCACGGACAAGGGAGAGTCGCCATGCATCAACCAAATGGGTGTCAACTCAGTATCTCCATAGGTTCAAGAGTCGGTCTTAGTGGGAGATTGCATCTATTATTGATAAAGTGAGAATGGATTTCAACGTGAATATCTCATTGAGCCTAGCGTTTAGGGCAATGGTTGAAGGGAGTTCAAAAGAGCAATATGGTCCTACATAGAAGAAATTAGAAGGTCCAATCTTGACAGCACCCTTGTATTGAGTGTCGATAGGGTTTACTCCACGCCATTTCAAGTATTCAAGCGCCTTTATATACATCTAGATGAATGTAAGAGAGGATTATTTGCTTGTTGTCATCATTACAGTTTTGTGTTCGTCACTTGTATTCAAATTTCAAAAATAAATTCCATGGCAAAGTTCACAACGAGGCAATGTGAAATGCTTCTTTGGCTACAACTTCAGCAACGTTTGAGAAAAAAGATGAATAAGTCGGCCACTTTTGATGAAGTATCATCACACATATACTTGCAAGCAATTTATCCCAAATAATGGTGGAGAATTGCATTTAGTAGTATACCAAAGTGTGAGATGACACTGAATAATTAAAATGAATATTTCAATGCGATGATCCTATCGTCAAGAGATAAGCCAATCTTGACGACGATGCAAAAGATATGAAGGAGTTTGATGTCTCGAATAACAAGGAGACTTACAAAAATAGTAGAATGTTTTGGGTTTTTGTATCCTACAATCAAGAAAAAATTTGACAAATTATAGAATGTTGGTCTCAAATGGCAAATGGGGGTGTGAATGATTTGAGGTCAGTGATACTAATAAAAAATACACTGTTGAATTACAAAAGTAAAAGTGTAAGTGTAATTGTTGCAGGTGGGTGCTGACAAGGATACCTTGTGTACACGCTATACCTTTTCTTTCATTCATGCAGAAGAATGTTGAAAATTATGTTCACCATTACAACCTCTATCAAACTTATCTTAACTTGTACTCACATATTATCAAATCATTAAATTGTTCAAATATATAGCCTTTTATGGATATGGACCCTATTGTGCCACGTGTGGTTAAGAGACAACCTGATACATCAAAGAATAAAAGAGTGTGGGATGCTGCTGAGCTACAAATTCAGACACCAATATCTAGGTAGAATATGATTATGATATGTTGCACTCACAATTCAAGAAGTTGTAAAGTAGATTCGTCCTAAGTAGTAGGTATGAGCAGTGTTCCAACTACCCCTAGCCATGGTAGAGGAAAGTTTTTGGGGCAATTTCGAGGGTCAAGAAGATCATCTAACTTTTCATGGGATTTACTCGGTTACTTCTACTTCTACTTAAACTTAAGTAAGAAAACCCATTTTAGTAATATACTTGCAGTGAACTTTTCTTTAATCTTTTTCATCTTCATGTTTGCAGGTCTAATCTATAGAAGGAAGTGGTCGAGGAAGAGGAAGAACATCCAACACTTTCAAGGGTTTTAGTTCAGCAGATGCAACTGGAACGCAAGCAAGTAAACCATTAGAGTAAAACTATTGCTATGCTTGAAGGATTCTCTTTAATATTTTTTCATCTTTTTATATGCAGCACTCATCAATCGCAGCATCTGGTCATTGAGTTCTGGTTTGCAGGAATCAAAAGTGAACGAATGTTTTGATTTGTGCTCATTTATATTTTGTTTTGTATTTTTACTTGGATATGTGTTGTATTTTTGTTTACTAGTGAAATTTGAGGTTACTGTGTATTGTTCATGGAGCTAGGGCTTGTGAGCAGAGGATTGACTCCATAGTTTCATTTCTTATTAATGGAAGGTGAGTGCATTAAAAATAAGCTCAGAGCACCCCATACAACCAAGACAATCAATCAAAATTTCAGGGAATTAAAGAAACTATTTCTCAAGTTAGAATCTCTAAATTTTATAATAGACATAAATAGCATAGTAGACATAAATAATTACAATCCATAAAAAGTAATTAGAAACCACAGTGATTAGAATCCAGTGTAGTTAGAAATCACAGTGGCTATGAGTGCATCATACCTGTATTTCCCACAGAGGAAGTCCTGTTATGCATCTCACTTAGTTGCTTGTTTTACCCTAGGAAAATACGATGTTTACTTCATGATATGCAGTCATAAAAGAGTCAATTCTCTGTAATTTTAAGCACGACAAATGCTTAAAAAACTATAGCATATTATTCAGTTTCAGGTTTCATTCACGAGAAAGAGCTGAAGCTGAATTGAAATAGATCAGAGAACAAGAGAAACCCAGAAAAAATAGAGAGAAACTAATAGATCTTTGGCGGTGTTTCACCAGATCAGGACGGTGGTTGAAACAGTCACTCACCAGCGTATAAATGCACCTCAGATCCGTTAGCCCAGCTTCGAAGAACTCAATCTCTGCACCAGTTTTGCCAAAAGTACTGTTAGCAGATGAATCAATTCAAAAACTCTGATGTTAGGGCTGCAATGGAGTCTGTCGAGTCAACGAGGAAAACCCACGCCCAATCGATATCATTTCCGAATTAGAGCTTCAATCGACTGAAGTTAGGGCTTGAAGGGACCCGAGTCGGAGTCCTGAAAACAAACATGCGTGTGAAAATTGAGTGGCACGTGACTCTTAACTGAAATTTTAATCGAACCGAACCGGACCGTTTCCAACTCTAAAATTGATAAAAATGTGTAGGTTAAGCTTTGTTGTATCGAAAAAACAAGATAAAGTTCAACTCGTAAATAAATGACCTCAAACGATAAATTTTATTTTGCATAGGAAAATTAACAAAACAATTACTGAACTATGAGGTTCATGACAAATCAACCATTAAACATTTTGACTCATTCTCTTCTCGTCTGAATTCATTGAACTTTAATTTAAATATCTTTAGTTTGTTTAGCTTTGAAATCGATTTTGGTATTAAACTAGTAAAATTATTGTGCATTTCATCAATGTCTATGGAAAAAAATCCAGATAGTTAGTTACTCGATAAAATCAAATAGTTTAATAATTTGAGAAAATTTGCTAGAATATTCATTGTCTAGTACACTGAAGAATGACAAATGAAGCGGCAAAGTGAGACCTTCTGCTGCGGAATGAATATGTTCTGACGCAGAATTACTCAATTTCTGAAGCGGAAGCATATTCATGGTCATATTAGCTGTCAGATGAAAGAATCAGATGAAATATAGACCGTTAGATGAAAGGACTCACTTTTCTGCTGCGGAAGGACTTACTTTTTGCAGCGAAATGATTACTTTCCAAATTTCTTGTTGTATAAAAGAAGCATATGAAGTATAAACCGCAGATGAAAAGACTCACTTGCTGTTGTGGAACAACGCACTTTCTGCTATGGAACGTTGTACATTTTGCAGCGGAATGACGACTTTCCACTACAGAAAATGTACTTCCATTGCGAAAAATTATATAATTCTATATACTTTCCCCCGCGGAATCTATACTTCTGTTACAGAAAATTCTATAATTTTGTATATAACCCAACACTACTGAAGTTCATCTCTTATCGAACCCTAAATATTTCCAAGAGCCAAAGTGGACAACATCCAAACAAAGTTGAAGCGTTATTAATTGTTGCTCACCAATAGCATCAATGAGCGATCATGAATTTGGTAATTGTGGATTGGAAGTGGAGTCGATGTTGACAGTCTTGACACATGAGGTTTGTCCATTTGGAGACGAAGTTGCTATAGTGGTGCATTCCATCTCGGCAACTCTAGAAGAAGAAGAGCTCCGTTTATTTTGGGAATCTGAAGACGAAGACGTGAGGAAGAGTAGGCATCAACGACACCCACAATTGGAATGTTCTTTCGTTGGTATATGTATAGGCAAGAAGTATATTTCTTTGAATGAAATTACATAAGAAATCATGGATTATGTATTGAAGAATGGGTACAGGATAAAATTCGCGCATAATGACTCTCATCGGTTGAGGGTCACGTGCCAGGAAGGATGCATTTGGTGGATGTACGCCTAAAAATGCAAGGTGAACTACATTTCAAATAAAGAACTATAACGACGTTCACACTTACTCAAGAAAGATGGAAAGCCGGAATGCCTCTACCAAATGGGTGGCAACTTATTACCTATACAGATTCAAAAGTCAGGCCGACTGTAACGTTCCTTCCATAATTGAGACAGCCATGAAGGATTTTAATGTGAACATTACACCTAGCCTTGCTAGAATGACAAGAAATAAAACTCAAAAGCTGAATAAATGGGATAACAATGAACAATACAAATTTATATGGTTGCATGGAGAGGAGATCAGAGGTCTAATCCTAGAAATTCACTATGTGTTCAATTAGATAAGATTGATCTTTCACACATCCAACATTTAAGAGAATGTACATGTGTTTGGTTGCATGTAAGATGAGGCTATTAAATTGTGGTAGATTTGTTATTTACTTGGATGGTTGTCACTTGAAGGGATCGTATCCATGCTAGTTACTCACAGTTGTCATCATTGACGGGAATGATAAAATTTATCTGATTGATGTAGTAGTGGTTGAAACAGAATGTAGAGACTCTTGAGGGTGGTTTTTGCAATTTTTGCTTATGGATCTAAATAGTCAGTCTAACATAGGGTGGACAATCCTTTTTGACCGACAAAATGTATGATTGATTGCTTTTGCAATATATGTTTATGTGATGCGTTGTATATGAATGTTTGACTAAATCTGTTAATTTTTGTAGGGGCTGGTGCTAGTTATTGGAGAGTTTGTTGGGTCCGCGGAGCATCGTTTTTTGCCTCAAACACTGGTATTTCAACTTTCAAAAATAATTTAGAGGCAAGTTGTTCAAGGATACGATGTGGAGCTCTTCTAGGGCCACAACAATAGTGCACTTTGAGAGAGAGAAACTATTTTTGCTTGACCAGACAACACACATAAATCTACGAAGAATCAATGCGAGATTTTAGTCAAAACATGCATTCTGTTCCATTCCAAAGTGTGACATAAGCCTCAATAACTTGAGCGAGTCTTTCAATGTCTGCATCCTACTAGCCCGAGACAAAGCGATTCTATCTATGTTTGAGATGATAAGAAAGAGCATCATGTTGAGGATAGTTAAGAAATATGAAAAGATGTGGCTTGCCAAACTATAACTTGCAGCTCCAAATTGGAGTCCTGTTTTTGTAAGCGTTGGCCAGTTTGAGGTGAGCAACGGTAAAGAACAGTATGCAGTCGATTTGGACAGATTTACTTGTAACTATTATCGGTGGGAGTAGATTGAAATCTCGTGTGTGCATGCAATCCCATGTATGGATTTTATGAGGAGATCAATTGAGAAATTTGTGCATGAATGCTACCACCAGGAAACATACATGAAGATGTACTTGCACTTTGTCCACTTGGTCAATGGACAAATCATGTAGTCTGTTACGGACCTTGATCCAATTATTCCACCACCATTTAAGAGACATTCAAAAAGGCCACGAAAACAAAATGTAAGGGATGTTGATGAGACCCATAGCTAGACAGTTCTAGCCAAGAGATATTGTCAAGGTGGTGTGGGGCACAATTCCCGCACTTGCCAAGGTGGAGGCCCAGACATTGGCGAGGCAAGTGGCAGCCGTAGGTCCATAGGCAGAAGTGACAAAGGCGGGAGAAGAAGCTCGCAAGACACATTTATGGGTTTCACAATTGCCAAGACACAAGTGAACACATTATTAAGTTTATATTTTCAAGTGTTATTTTAACTATGTTAAATTTTTTTGCAATGTGTTTAAATTGTTATGCAGGAGTATGCTGTGCAAGGTCAAAATATATGAGAGGTCGTTGCAACCATTGTTGTAATGGACATGTTGATTAGATCATTGTAATAGACATATTGATTAAATAGTTGTAATGGACATGTTGATTAGATTGTTGTAATGAACATGTTGAACATAGATGAATGTAGATATACGTTAATTGTTTGTTGATGAATGAAATGAATGGGTTATCGGAAATACTAGAGCAAGGATTGCTACATAGGAGTACTCAAATGAAAAGTTTAACTTGTTTGGAATGTCATGCAATACTTCTCTGATATGCCAAGAATCATCAAAAAAAGTATTCAATTATTGATAATGGCACGACTACTAAGGAGTATAATGACCCTATCATAGTATCATTTGGTCTAGTTACAAGAGCTAGAGCTAAACAATTCAAGGAAGAACTCAATCATTTAATTCGGAAGCTTCAAGATGAGGAGTTGAAAGTAGCCATTAATGAGGAACATCAAAGATTGGTCTACATCGTCAAAGTTTGTGAAGATTAGGAGCAAATGTAGTATCCTGATTTTTCATAACGGAAATTAAAATAAGAATAAGAGAAATTAATTGGAGGAAAATCTAGATATTAGTCTATTCGGATAATTTAGATTATTGGGATATTATTTAACACAAATGACTTAATACATAGAATGAAATAATAATTGAAATAAAATTAAATAAAGAATATGGAATGGAACGGTAGCATAGGATGGAAGGAAGTTGCCATTGCTGCCTTTGGGACCAGTTGCATGTTTTATGCGTTGTCCCGGTCGCAAGTGACAGCCCAGTCGCATGGCTTGCGACCGAAACCACTACATTCTGTGAAAATGTGTTTTTCCAGATGGATTGGACGCAGTGAATTTCTTTGGTTGCTGTAGCATCTTCAGGTTTTGTCTAGCAGACTGCGACAAGAGTAACGCTCGCCGATAGTTTTTTTTTCTATTAAATGACTGCCTAATTTCTACCTAAATCTTCTCCTTGCATGGCAGCTTCTGAAGGGTGAAGAATGCCTATAAATAGAGCGTTCTTCACTGAAGAGAAACTACACCAACGAGGGAGAGAAAGGAGAGAGAGAAAGGGAAAAGGAGAGGGGAAATTGTGAGGAATTTAGGAGAAGAAATTTGAGTGAGAGATTGTGGGAAAGAAATTTACCTTGAAGAATTTGGGAACTTCAACGGGAGGAATTTACTAGATCACCTCTTGAATTTCGGTAACGATATTTTCCCTTTTGGATTTATTGGTTAATTTAGTTGATAGTTTAGAAATATTAATTGGAAATATACTATCGTTATTATCTTAGAAATATAATATCATTATTATTGTAATATTATATAATATTAGTGGTGTAATCGTATTGTGTTAGTAAGTTCTATGTAAGGAGACTGGTATTTAATGAGGATTGTTGTGACCCTCTAGTCTTTCATGGGATCTTACTTGGAAAATATATTTTGTCTAAGGAGAATCGCTAAGGGTATTCTTTCCTGGGAATATTCGTGAACAGTACTGTTCACGATTAACGAAAGAAATAAAAATAATAAATAGATTTTAATTAGTGGATATTATTGTGAAGCTATTAACAATAACGAAGGAAAGGATAACGACTATAAATGCTAAGGAACAAAAGAACATTCTACAAAGGTAAAAAATATAATGTGGTGGCCAGTGGAGGACCTGCATCACGGGACTAAATTTATTGTCTTGCATTGTATAGTTCATAGTTTATTTTAAAATAGTTGTTTTGACTTGTCTGCTTTGAGAACTGTTATGAGATAAATATGAACTGTCATTCATGCATCATGATAGGACTTATGAAAATGTTGCATGCATTGCATGATAAAAAAAATGAATAAATGAAATCAGAAAAGGGTGTTTGAGGGTTTGGGAGAGAGGGTGACGGTCGTAGGTGGGAATACCTCCGATGGAATTCTCTAGCTCACGTAGAGTATGGAGTTGGTTAGTCCACACCGACCAACAGATGTATCCCTGCTCTTAGTTCTCAAATGTCAGACAGAGATTAGGTGACAGTAGTGGTGATATCCTTGATGGAATTCTCCACTGATGTAGAGATGGAATCGGTTAAGCCACACCAACAGATGTATCATATCTTTGGAAAAGAAAAGGAAATGATAAAGGAAAGGAAAATGAAATGATAAAGGAAAGGAAAAGGAAATGATAAAGTAAATAATGAAAGGAAGAAAAGATAGGTTCTTGTATGAAAAATGACTGCATAAGCATAAACATTATATTCTATTTCTTGCTGAGCGTTAGGCTCATGGTATTACGCATGATGCAGATGATTCTCATGTGGAGGAGGAGGCATTACCAGAGGAGGCCTTGAGTTATCAACCGGATTCGACCTGAGGGGTTATGGCTCAAAGAAATAAAATGGATTGTTTAAATAAAAGTTTTCAGTAATGTTTTTTATGCACCCCGAGTTAGGTTGCTCGAGCCTGAGCCAAATGACTCATTTCTTTTCTAACCTTTTTTATTTATTTTGTAGGTGTCTCTTTCCTAGCTAAATTGGAGGAGCATTTTAGTCAAATACACGAAAAGGAGTCCATGCATTGGGCAAGTGGAGGTCATGCAAAAACATAGAAGAAATGGTGAACTTTTCAAATCAACCTAGAATCTGACCTCCGAGTATTCAAGGGCACTTTTGGCATTCTGAAAGATTTGATATCAAATTACGTTCTTCATGAGAATGTTTTCAACAGCAAATGTAATAGAACACTTTTGTAATATATGAATAAATTTATATTGATTGATATTATGTTAACATTTTATATTATGTTTTATAAAATTCATAGAAAATTCCTTGGTTATTTATGCTAACTTTATATTAGCATATATATTGTATATATGTGGGATAAAATATAAAGAGTAATAACCAAAATATGTCCATGACTTATATTTGAAGTATGGAATCTTCAAATAGTTCATAGTCATAAACATAGTTTATCTCATTAAGAATGTATAGTCATATCCCGACTAAATATGTAGTGACATAAGATAAATAGGTTTTATATAATATGATTATATAGGACTGGACCAGATATAATTACATTGTTCTAATAATTTCCGTTAGATATAGAACAATTAATTTTATCATAATGATGGTCATATATGTATGATCTTAATACGTTATATTTAATAAACTCCTATTTTTGTTTTAATTTATTCTTTGATTTACTCGGTAAAGTTTTGTACAAGTTACAATTCGTATACCTTGTATATTGGGACTAAATTAAAATGAATAGCTGAGAATGTTAATATCGATACAATGAAATCCATTCCATAGATTCCCTTGTTTGTTAGTTCAAGGATTGAATAATTAGCGCGCAATTCATAATCGTTATGAATTAAATATTCAATTAAGAACTAATAGTAGTCAAGGATAAAAAAGTAATATGAGAGGTTAACGGATGATAAACCTAGCTCTATTGCAAATCTAAATGGAGGGTTAATGCATATGTAATGACTATATCAATGGACATTACTTTAAGTAAAAATACTCTATAGTTTTGAGAGTGCAACTCTAAGTATTTAGTGGAATTACTTTAGAGTTAATAATTATGTTAATTAATATAAAGAGTTTATATTAGTTAACAAAATATTATTGGAGCTTAAAACTATAGGTTCATCGGTCCCTTTGTTACCTTCTATCATTATTCGAATAATAGAAAAATGAACAAATAAGATTAAATAATTAATTATTTAATACACTCAATAATAAGTTTATTATTATTATTATTTTTTCATTAGATGAAATAATTGAATTATTGATTATTCAATTAATTAAGACAAAATGACAAAAGTTGTCAAAATTAATATATTTGTTATGTTTCATTAAATGAAACAAATTGAATTATTGATTATTCAATAAAGTAACAAATATAAAGTAACTTTTAAAAATAGTTTTTAAAATGAATTTTGTCAAATTTGAATTAATGTCAAATTTGATTTAATGTCATGACCTTTTATTTTCCATAATATTTTTGTTATAAATGAGTTATAACTTAAATGTGCCAAGTGTTGAAATATGGTGAAAAGACTTTTGATTTTCATAACATTTTTATAAATGTAATGAGGAATTTATAAAGTTTTGTCTCTAATTGCCATAATGGCCATTATGGAGAAATACCACTATAAATATAAATCTAACCTCATTAGATGGGGGTTGAAAGAAATTGAAGAAAAAGTTGAAGTTGAGGTAGAAATCCATTTTGAGAGAAAACTTGTGTCTTCCGTGTTGGCTTTAGAAAATTGTTTTCTAAATCCAAATAGATCGTCTCATGTGTTGAGAATACGATCTATCATAAATTGAGTGTTATCTTGTTTCGTTCATCACGCCCACACGTGCTTATTCGAGGTGAGGAGGATTGACGGAGAAGATCGAAGGTTGATCTAGTACCCGTGTGAAGTAAGCTATAAAGGTAACATTATTTATCTTTTAGATTAGATCTAAATACATATTATTATTAATATATTATAACACCGATCCATTTTTATGTTCATGATAAAATTGTTTTTTCATGATACATAAGTTACGCACGTTACCGTTGTTGTGAACATCGGTAATTCCGCCGTGCGAGGGAACCTAAAAACCAACAGAAATATCCTAAGTATACAGTCCAAAACAAATAATGTCAAAAAATGAAATAGTCAGCCATAACTCCTGCAAGAATAGCGCATGTCTCCAAGTTTTTATTCATATTTGCATGAACCAGTCTCATGAAAGTATCCATCAGATCACCCGTCTGAAATGAACATTTTCAAATTGTTAGAGTAATAAGACATGAATAATGCAGACACATAGATAACCATATTGAAAATCTACCACATGCAAAATTTGTAGTTGAGGCTGTATCCCACCCGACACATCTGTCAATCGAGGAAGGAGAGTCACTATCTACTACATCTTGGCAAACACAATAGGAGGAGGAGGTTGACATGTGATGGCAAGAGTGTTGTACATTTTAGACACGTTATTAACAAATACACTAAATAAAATAATTATTGAACTTTGCGTATAAACTAAAAAACTTACAGCATTATGAGGGTTTTGTTGCTGAAGAGGTTGCTGGAGAGGCTCCTGGACAGGATCCCAGATGGCCTGCTCAAGAGGCTACTGGAGATGATGCTAGAGAGCCTTCTCAAGAGGCTACTGGAGAGACTGCTCGATCATGCGTACTCCTTGTCCACACCTCCCTTCTTTGCATGCAAACCTCCATTCTTTGCATTCTAGTTAACAAAATTTGATGGCGCTCCTCTGCTTGGTTCTCTATTCTTTGTGTTCGGTCCAACACCATTTGATGGCACTCCGCCGTTTGGTCCTTCATCCTTGGAACTTGGTCCAACACTATTTGATGGCACTCATTCGCTTGGTTCTCCATTCGTTGTACTCTGTCCAACATCATTTGATGTCGCTCCTCCGCTTGGTCCTCCAATCTTTGCAATTAGCCTAAAATCTTGTTCACCACCATCTCCTCAGCCATCGACATAAAATGAGATGATGGGTGATGATGGAGGTTGTCCCTCCGAGGTGGATGACGGGTGTCTTGCCGAGAGGGTTGGAGGTTATACTGCTGAGGGGGCTGGAGGCTAGGTAACATTGGATCTAGTCTTCGAGGCGGGTTTGGATAGAGACTTGTATACCCATTCCCTTCTGTCTTTGCTGATCTCTATGCAATCTGCCTTCAATTAATTGTAGATGTCACTAGGCTTCTCTTGGATTCTCGGCTTTTCATCCAAGACTGGTACCCCTTTATACTCAACAATCTTTTGACTGAACCAATTAAATGGTAGACTCTTGACTGAGTTGTTGAGGATGTCGTACATGTGACTTAAAATCACATACCTAATGTTCACTTTCTTTCGGTTAAACACATGCTCTAGCATATGGAGATCCATGCAACTAATATAATCTCAATGCTCATCCCGAGAAAGAATAGTATGCGTCATGATTATGTGGATCACTCAAGTTTTGGCATTCAAGTCATTAGACTTTGACTTCTTGAACGCTTCAATCTCAGGATCATGGTGCAACAGTTGAAGTACTGTCAGACCTTCCCCTCGTCTGATGAAATCTGGCCCCCGAGATACATGACAATATTCCTCGCTTGGTCCCTCCATAGAACATTGTTGAGAGTCAGTCTCAACTCCCATCCAAACATGTAAGTCCGGACTTCTAGTAGTTGGGTGGACAATTCTAAATTGGCATAAAATAGCTTGACAATCCGCTCACAGTAACTTCCACCCAATCTGTACAACCCTGCTAATTTAGCCTTCTCAACCATTTCTTCAATTTCCAAATCAAACAAAAAATCAAAGTCTACTATTCTTGATACAATAATCGAATGTTGTTTAATATCAACTTTGTATCTATCGTTCGTCACTGCAGTCCTGAAGAGTGATGAGTGGAAACTATCCGCTATAGGCTCAAAACCGACCAATTGAGATCTTGGTCATCGTTGAGGTTGTGCTTCAACCTTGGGTTATGCATTGCGCTGAAATTGACCGCGAACGAACTCAATTGCTCTTCATCTACAGTCACGGGCCGATTATGTTTTTGGTTGAGATTGAGAGGGAGCACCATGAAGCTTGAGAATCAATTTGTTTGTCCTGGTTGAATATATTGGAATGGATGAAACAATGAGAGAAATGCACAGACTAGGGTTCGGAGTTCACTAAGAAAATCGTTCTCATAGTAGCGTGATTTATCTAGAGCACCGAATGTAAATTTATATACTAGGGCAATGGAAGGTAGGGACTTACTTTTCTCGGAGGAATAAATACTTTCTGTTGTGGAAAATAGTCATTCCGCAGAGAAAAGTAGTCATTCCGTCGAGGAAAGTATTCACTCCGTTGCGAAAAGTCTCAATGGATTAATACTTAAATTTCGCAAAGAAAAGTATTACGTTCTGCGGCGGAATGTCATATTTTCACAAAGAAAAGTATTCATTCCGCAACTGAACTATTGACTAGGAGCTCTATTAATTAGTATTTATATTCTGCCACAGAAAGAAAATCAGTCTGCTGATGAATGAAATTGAAATTTTTCACGAAAAACGTGACAATGATGTTTGCGCAGTTCATATTCTATAGTTCAGTATTTTATTTATCAACAAAAATTATTTAATAATTGACTTATTATTGATTTTATAGTTAATGAATTGTTTTGTTATTTTTTCTTTTGCACATTACCCAATCCAAAACTATGAAATTGTTGGTGTGTGTAGGGAGTTTCCCCAACCATATGTCTCCCTGAAGAACGTGTACTTTACTTTTGAGTCTATTGTGTGTGTGAATGGAATCGTAAATGAGTTTAGCTTCCAAACCAATCAACGGTGGGACCGGTACAAGTTGAATCAGATGAACTTAACATAATCGACTATTTAAATTTGGTTTGATTCGGTTTGGTTGAGTTCTAACATTTAGAAGATCAATTTTAGAACCAAAGTTCTTCATTTGGTTTTTGGTTCTAGACCGAATAAAACTGTTTTTTGTATATTTAAATTTTGTTCTAATTTTGAAAGTTACAAAAGAAAAATTAAATAAAAAATCCAAATAAATTAAATAAAATTGATCAAAATTGACGAAAAGGATCCTAAATTTCCAAAAAATTGAGTTTAAATTGACGCATATTGAGACGAAAAAAAAAACCACAAATGAAACCAGACAAAATTGAAAAATAAACTAAAAAAGTCAGTTCAGTTTTAGTTTAGTTATACAGATTAAGTCTAAAATTTGAAAACCAAATTGATAAGTCGGGCTCCAACCAAGAGTGTAACCGAACCAAACTCCCCGGTTTGGGCCCCAAGATGCAAATGCAATCTATTCCATCAATTTTGCTAGTCAAACACAAACGTGGGTAATGTTTGTTTGCGAAGGTTAAGGTTTTAAAATATAGATTTAATGCCCAAAAAGAGAGACATCTTCGTACAATGCTGCGATGTGTGTTTGAATTGGAAAAAGATGTTGCTTAATGCTTGACAATCATCTGTTCTTATCCATCTAAGTCCTTTGTCAAGAAGTTAGTGCTATTTCTTTTTAATTTTTTATTCCCTTTTTTTAATTTAATAATTTAAAATAATAATAAAACGTGTACACTTAGATTTGACACTCCATCTCCTTTCTTTTTCAATATTTTTTTTGTTTGAGAGAATAAGAGGATCAATCCATTACTTCTTGTTCATTTTCAAGCTTCCCTAGTTCACCAAAATAATAACTTTATATTAAATATTTGGTAAAATGTAGTTTTTGGGTCATCATAATTTAGGGTTAGTTAATAGTTTTGATTTTCTCTCTCATCAAATTTTGTCGGTAAATGTATTGAAATATGGCCCATGATTTTGTTTTGGTACACACGATTATGTCTGCGTTGACAAAGATATCTTAGTTAGTTCTTAAGTAGAATAAATTGGAGTCTCCATCGATCGTTTGAAGAAGAAAGAACTATTGAAAACGATATGAAAAGAGTATAAATATTATGAGAAAAAAAAAACTATGAAAACCGAAATGAAACTAGTTATAAGTTATGAGGATCAAAAAAGTAATTATTCAATTTACATTGATTCATTCTCGATCGAAAAGTTTAATCAATCTCGTATCCCTAAACTTTTGCTGTGAAAATAGAAGTATAAGAAGAAATTCTAGATAACCCGACATTTAGACACTTTAAAATGCGACAAAATTAATGTTTGTCGTATTGTCATTTTCGCATGATTTTCACTCCATTTAACTTTAATTTCTTGAGAGCTACTAGCTTTAGGAAACCCTCATCATCATCTTTCTCCTTTCTCTTATTATTTATTACAATTCTTATGATATTATATGTATTGGATAGACTTATTGAGCTCAATTTCCTCCACCTCATTCTCTCAACCATTCATCTTTAGATTACTTAATTCAATCCAAATCTTGAACTTGGAGAAATCTCATCAATCTAAATTTGTTTATTCTAGAATTGTGTGACCGAAATTGAAACAACGTGGTAAGGTATCTAAGCAAAAGTTAATAGATCGTTTTGTCCTTTACTCTTCTACCTCCACTACCTTTTAATTAGGAGTGACTTTAGTGGAGCTTTCTTATTGTGGGTACATGTAACCATGGACAAATAATTGTGGTAGACACTTTGCTAGACCAAATAATCATTTTGTTCTGTCTTCTTCGGTCTACACAGCCCAATGAAATGTCTTTCATAGAGTTTGATGATTTGAATTTTGTTTGGATTTATCTAAAAACTTGTCGTACAACACGTGACGTAATGAGATTTTTCGATGGTATGCGATTGTGGCGGAGAGATTTGACAAATATTGTTTTAGGGTTTCGTTATATTAATGTTCTTTCTCGTAATCTTCTTTGAAACAATGAATTTTCTCTTTATCTGTCCTTGCTTTTTGTCATGATCCATTCTTACGGGGGCTTGTTGGAGGCCATGTCCAAGTAATGAGATTACAATCCCACACTACTTGGATGTGATCTTTGAGATATACTATATGTAAGATCTTATCTCCAACTAGTATAAAATCTTTTTATGTAAAACACAAGAACAAAGTTGTGCAAGTCTTGGCTCAAAGCAAACCTATTGTACTACTTAGGAAAGATCAGAAAGTTATAAATGATATTAGAACCCAATTGAAAATGAGGACAACATAGACATCCGACCTCTTGAGGGAGGGTAATTGTGATGATCCATTCTGTTAGGGTTTGAGACCAAGTAATAAGATAAGAATTCCACATTATTTGGTTGTGATCTTAAGGGGTACCATTTATGTAAGATCCTATCTATAATTAATATAAAGTTTTTTTGGGTAAAACTCAAGAGCAAAGTCATAGGGTCTCAATGCAAAACAAATAATGTTCGTATTTATCCATCAAAGAGATAAACACATATTTATCAACCTTAAAATATCTTATATGTGATTTAGCAACATATATTACATTGGTATTACATTTACACCCATGTAGACACTAAAATAGTCTACCATCAAAGAGAAGACACATATTTATCAACCCTAAAAGACCTTTCCTATCTTTTACGATAATCTTTCCGAAAATTTAAGCACGACTCACCGTCACAATTACATATTTCTAGTGATAAAAATGACAAGTCTTATAACGAGAAAATGACTACTATATTCTTAGATACCTAACAGTAATATGAAAAAGAAAAAATGACAATTAAACACCACTTAATGATAAAAAATCACAATAAGAGGAAAAAAAAATCTACCATAAAAATCAAAGTACAGGATAAATAGAGAGAGACTAAAACAAAACCTGAAAAAAGTTTTATGGCCAATAATGTGTAACCTCTATGGGGCTTAGTGGTGGACTATTGTGGCAGCATGTCCTGTGAAGGCAAAAATGAACTAAATGAGGGGTCAGCCCATACAGTGGGAGTGCATAATCTCATATCGCTTGGAAAAATGGAAAACATATGGTTTATAAGTAGAGTTCTCCTTCTTACCTAGTGCAACATGTGTTGGGCTAACCCCAAGAACAAAAATCGTGCGGACTTTAGCCCAAAACAGACAATATTGTACTTGGAGGACTTGAGACATTGCAAATGGTATCAGAGCCAAAACCCAACTTGAAGTGTGGCAGACGAGAACTTCGGGCCACCAAGGGGAAAAGATTGTGGCAACCCGCCTTGTGAAGACAAGAATAATTTAAGTGAGCGTCTGACACATACTAGTGAGGATACACAATCTCACATCATTTGGGAGAATAAAAAATGCATGGTTTATAACTAGAGTTCTCCTCTCTACCTAATACCATACGTTTTGGGCTAATCTCAAGAACAAAAACAGTGTGAATTTCGGCCCAAAGTAGACAATATTGTACTGAGAGAACTAGTAACGTTACAACTATTGTCTCGAGCCTATTGCCTCAATCATTAGCTATCACCACATACCAGTGTCAAAATATCTATAATGTCGTTCTACTAATTTGCGTCACGCAGGTCGTTCACCCAAATCCAAATAAAATTGGAGTCATTAGACTCTAATAAACAAGAAATTCTAAAATATTAATTTAATTTCTTTTCAACAGAAATTACTGACTTTATATTTGTATATTTAAAAAGTATAAATCAAACAACTGGTCAATCTTTTTTTGATGGAATCTATGATTCATGGTTTCAAGTCGAACAGCCGTTGGATTGACCAAGTGAAGAACAGAGTAATGGAATTCAAATTCTGTTAAATTTCCATCTTAAAAGAAATGATCAAGTCCAATGTACATAGTGTGGCGAATGCTGGTTCGTGACAGGTAGGCTGATTAAGAAAAGTTAATTTAAGTACTTATTATATACAATGAATTTGAATAACCCCTTTATCCATTTACACCATGTGATCATTTCTTTATTACAATCAAACATTACGTGTATTAAAACATAACTTATTGCAAGCCTACTTTAAAAATGCATGCTCCAAATAAACAAAAGCAGGCTGATTGCAAAGGCCGAAGAACACGTAAAGTTGTGTCATCGTTTATCTATAACTAGTATAAAAATTTACAAGTCACGACCCAAAATGAATAGAATTGTACTAGTGGTTGAGATTGCGATAGGGTACGCATGATTCGATTTGGTCTGATTCAAAAATCTAATTGAACTAGACTATCCACTCACGGTTGCAAAAACAAATGAACCAGAATTGAACCGAGTGATGAGAGGAACATAATCGAACCATGAGATTTGATTTGATTATGATTCTGATTCGGTTAAGAAATGAAAATAAAACTTCATTTATTTTGTCATGTTTGAGTCGGGTTTGGGTGGAATCAGAGAATAAATTTGGATTTGGTCTGAGTTTGGCATGCTTGGTTCAAGTTTAGACCAGGTTGGAGCTCAATATTGTCTCTAAAGTTTCGATTTGTTTTATCTGATTTTTGCATCCAAAATCGAGAACTAAATCGTACATAATGTTTTTTCTCCATTACAAATCGATCTTGATTTTTATGAGCAAATGTACTAGACGAAACTAGAACAAACTCCACAGTTCGATTATAATTCGACCAGTTCTGTTTGGTTCTCTTCGCTCCTAGTACATAAAAAAACCTCGTAACCTTAAAACCAACAAATTAAAACATTTGATGTACACGAATTTCATTTGATTTGAGTAAATACGCTTTCGTACCTAACATAGAAAAAAACAAAGGGTATGGATCGATTTTCAAAGTAAATACGCTTTTGTACCTAACATAGAAAAAACAAGGGTATGCATCAATTTTCAAATGAGTGGCAAAAGGAAAAGTGATGATAGTTTACATGTAATTTGGGTCAAATAGGCTTCTTATGGAGAAGACGAAGAGAATATGAGATAGAGAGAGAAAGAGGAGAGAGATGAGTACGTGGAAATCACTAAGTGGCTGTAGAAATAAGATGCCATAATTATTATTAGCATCCATGAAACACGGCCAAGCTTTTGACGAAAGGAATTCAAGCCAAGGATTAGTGTCACTTCTCATGTGAACACTCTTTGACCTCTAATTTACCACTTATAAAATTACTCTAATACAACATGTTTATTCTCTCATTTTTGGAATGTTTTTTTTGCTAACAAACTCGGAGAGAATTTGTCCGAACCCGAAAGCCCTGGAAATAATGTAATTGAAGAAATAAATTATGAATATTTTTGAAAATCTCTGATAGTATAATATTGTCTGTTTTGAGTCGAAATTTAATTTTTGGGATTAGCTCAAAACGTGTTGTATTAGGTAAGGAAGTGAATCCTACTTATAAACTATGCATTTTCTACTCTTCTAAGTAATATGAGATTATATACTCTTACTGTAATGGATCAGACCCACACATGAGTTATTTTTGCTTTAAGATTGGAAAATCCCATCCAAATTGATGTTATTGGTTGGAGTTAAGGTGTTTTAGTCCAACAAGAAAAGAATTTAGAAATTCAAAGAAAATTGGAGACGTGTCAAACGAGGAAAATTTTCTTTTTGGCTTGCTCTTCTTTTAATCTTTTAGTTTCCCTTTTGGGAGTAGAAAATGCTTCCTTTGTCTCTTCCTTTGTCTCTTTCGTTGTTGTGTTGGACTCTCTCTCTCTAATGTTTCAAGCTTCAACTCTTAAAATTACTTTGTCATTTTTGTCTTCACAAAATTGACTGTTATAATTTTTACCACAAACATAGTAACCCTTTGATTAAAAAAAAAAAGTGAAGAAGAGAGAATTAACGGTATTTCATGATTGTTTTTTATTATAATTCGATAGGTATTCTCGATGGTCGTTCAGGAATATCTATCCAGTCACGATCCGCAAGGAACCTGAGATAGAATTGAGAATGACCCAATCTGAAGAATCGAATCGTCCGACCTTCTTTCACTTTAAATTTATTAATTAATAGCGAAAGTATTAAAACATTTAATTATAAGTTAGTGCCAAATAAACATGGGCTTAATGTGTTCAACAAGTGATATCAGATAGTACAATAATATAATCCAAATAAAATAATTGTGCAAAAAAGTATAATAGAGATTACAACTTATTAAAATAAATTTTACCTCACAAAAATCTCTCAAGATAAAATTTCTAAAATAATGAAAATGAAGTAGATCCGCCGAATTTATTCCTGGTTTTTACAATTGAAAATATGTTATTGAAGTAAGTTGACTAAACTTAATAGGAATTAGATTTAAATTTATAATAATTTATTTGAAATAATGAATTTAAAACTCGTATTTTATAAATTCATTTTAGAAAATTTATACAAAATGATATGTGTAAAACAACCCACTAATATGTGATATGTAGTTAAAATAGACCCTTGTATTAAAATTTTAGTGAAAATGAAGCTACTCACGGACTCTGGACACATCATGCCATAGGCATATTACAAATAAAAGCGTTGCTCGGCGATCGCGAAAACAACATAAATACCCCAATCAGTTTTAGTGTTTTGCACTCAAGGACACTGCACATACAGTTGTCTCATTACTCTAGTTAACAATAAACAAACACATCCACCCACAGTCGAATGTGAGTAAAATAAAACAGACTCTAAATTAGGTCGATCGAACTTGGTTCACATGACAAAGTTGATCCAGAAATATTTATATACATGTTTAAATAAAACGTGTACAGTGAAAAATTTAATATATTATAAAAACAAGATGACCATAAAATAGACACGTCATTTTTTGTATAAGACACGTCTCAAAATATTTATTTTATAAAAATTTATGCAATGCGATACATAAAAAGAAATATCTACCTCGAATTGGCTAATCACTGGTCCAAGCCCAATTATCTAAAGTGTCCACCTTTTAGAATCCACAATTTAAATTAATTTTGGGTACCTAAAATAAGATTGTGAAATTTTTCTGGGTTAAATTTTATTAAAATTACCAATTATTATTTAAAATTAAATTTAAATTAAGTTAGAAAATACTCAAAACAAACTCAAAGTAAGCCCAAAACAGGATATGGATCGTGGCTCGCCCTGTGAAGGCAAGGACGACCCAATATGTTGTTGATTGTGAGAGCCCAGCCCATACCAATGGGGGTGTACAATCTTACATCGCTTGGGAGAGTAAAAAGTGAATGGTTTATAAGTAGAGTTCTCCTCCATATCTAGTACAACCCATTTTAAGCTAACCCCAAGAACAAAACCGTACGAGTTTCGGCCCAAAGCAGATATATTATACTGAGAGCACTAGGGGTTTCCACAAATGGTATTAGAGCCAAGTTTCCAACTGGAAGTATGGCCGAAAAGGACTTCGGATCCCCAAGGGCGGAGATTATAGCAGTTCGCATGTGAAGGCAAGGACAACCCAAGATATTATTAATTGTAAGGGTCCAGCCCATACCATGAGGGTGTACAATCTCACATCTCTTGGGAGAGCGAAAAGTGAATGATTTATAAGTAGAGTTCTCCTCCATACTTAGTACAACTCATTTTAGGCAAATTTCAAGAACAAAATCGTGCGAATTTTGATTCAAAGCGGACAATATTGTTCTAAGAGCATTAAGCGACTCCACATATCTTGATATCTATTTTTTGAGATTTCATTAATTTAAAAGGTTTTGTAATCGTATTACTATCAATAATTTAATTTTAGTGCTTACACCATGTCTTGAATTTTTTGATTCTAATCAAACAAAACTTCAATTTGGATCAAAATCCGTACAATTTTGTTTTTAACGTTAGCCCAAAATACGTTGCAATAGATAGGAAAGAAAATTTTACTTATAAACCATTTATTTTTTACTCTTTCAAACGATGCAAGATCGTGTACCTCTACTAATATGAACTGACTCCCAACAATCAATAGAATCTTAAATCGTCTTTGCATTGAGCGACAGACTTCGACAATATAGAAGACAAGATTGCAATGGCATCAATTTTCAGTGGAACCAAGTACATGATTACACTTTTGTTTTGTAGTTTCTTGAATTTATTTCTCTTATTTTGCAACCCAAAAAGTAGTTTTTTAAATAATGCATTATTAAGTACATCTCAACCAGACAATTCTTTCTCCATCGTGGGCTACACGAACACTGTCCTTTGCCACATTAAAAACATATATATTCTTAATAATGAAACATTATCATTACAATGTGTAACGCTTTCTCCATACATAAACTAGTAGACAAGAACATGCAATAATTTGTCAAATTTATCTGCTAACACTTGCCAAATTCATCTCTATTTATGTATTCTTTCGAGAACTCGTTGAATTTGAACGTCAAAACCGACATAGTATTTATAATTATTTTTCATAAACATTGTATTAGTTTTAATCCATTGTCACATTACATATTTTTCATAAATGTTGTACTACTTTAAATATAGTACTGATTAGTTATTTTTGTGAGCCTAATAGTTTTACTTAGAAAATTTGAAAAAGATGATGAAACAATTACGAGTAAAAAAAATATATAGATCAATTATGTTAAGATCTACTATTCCTTTTAACGAAAAAATATATATTATAAGGAAAAAAAAATTCAAATCATGCAAGAAAAAGATATAAAATAATTACGTTTTTTGACAGCTCGTCCTTCGAAGATAAGAGTACCTAAGATCATATCATTGTGGGGACTCACTCCTCATTAAGAGAATCACACAATCTTACATCGTTTAGTTATTTGTAATGGTTCATAATAGAAGTTATTTTCCTAACAGTATAATTCGTTCAGAAAAACAAAGACACCCATTAACAAAGCTGTGATGAATATGTGGATCTTGGGGCATGTTGCCAAAACTGACAATATTGTACTGATGCAGCGTGAATGTTTTCTACTGTGTAGCTTTGACTGAATAAAGCATTTTGAGCAAAATCCAAGAGTAAAATTACTTAGCTTTTTTTTATTAAAATTCATAATTGAACGACTTAAAATAGTTCACCACAACTCGTATTTTTCTACTATAATAAAATGTATGAATTTGTAAGAATAATTCAAATTTACTACTGAGTATGATGTAGGTAGGAAGAGTAGTAGCAAATACAATAGTAAAAAGTGTAGCATCTAGGGTGGTGACCAATCTTACAAGTGGACCAAAGTTGTAATGTATTATCTCAATACATGGTCCTTATTATTAATTAAGTACTAATTATTTAGTTATCAATATTTAATCACAATTTCTAAGTCATTAATAAACCATTTTATTCAACTCCATCAACTTGATTTGTCTCAAACCACAATACCCATTTATTGTATTTGGCCACTTAAGGTTTCAATCTCAAGTAAGCGATAAATTGAACAGTTCATCTCGACGAAGGTGTCCAAACGAAGACGACACGAAAAAGTTCAATTTTTTGATGTATCAGGATGACGATCCATTTTTAAAAATTTTTGACGTACCAAAACGATAATTTAAGGTGTCGCACGAGACACGGTTTTTGTAATTCTAGATTTATTCTTGCTGTAAGCTTGATTAAGAAAATGACCCAATGAATTTGTAAAGTTGAAAAAGAGAGAGAACCAAACTGAAATGGGATGTAGGAAAGTGGAATAGGCAAAGAAGAGGGTAGGGAGAGCCGTCAAATGCTGTAAGCTGTCAATAGATGAAAATCAAATTGAGGCTAGTGAGGGGATATACTCTTATTTATTACACAATTTTTACAGAATAAATTAACATATTTTAGGCTTTACTTAAAATAAGGTATTTACTATTTTGGCTTGTATAAAAAGTATTGGTGAATAAATAATGTAAAATAAAAAATTTAATAATTATTCGATAATGTATTGTTATTGCATGCTACATATTGAAGTTACTTAAATAGAAAAAGACCAAAGTGTAACCTCTCCAGTTCTTTCAATACAATATTTTTAACTTTGTGTCGAAGCCTGCACGATTTTGTTATTAGAATTAGCCCAAAACGCGTTATACTAGGTAAAGAGGAGAACCCTACTTATAAACCATGCATTTTTCACTCTCCCAAATGATGTGAGATTATGCACCCCCACTGATATGGGTCAGACTCTTACCTAAGTCATTCTTGCATTCACAGGGCAAACTCCCACAATCTCCTCCTCTTGGGGGTTCAACTTCTTTGTCGGCCACATTTCTAGTTGGACTTTAGTTCTAATACCATTTATAATGTCCTCAGTCCTACTAGTAAAATATTGTTTGTCTTAGGTTGAAGTCCGCAAGGTTTTGTTCTTGGGGTTATCCCATAACGCATTGTACTATGTAGAGGGTAGAACTCTACTAATAAACCATGTGTTTTTCACTCTTTTAAGCGATATGTGATTGTACACTCTCACTAGTATGACTCGGACCCTCACCTGACCATTTTTGCCTTCATAGGACGAACTGTCACACAAATTTAATATGTATTCTTTATAATTAAGTAAAAACATAGGAAAATTAACAAAAAAAACTACTGAATTATGGAGTCAGTGACAATACAACCACTAAACAATTTTTGCTAAAAAATAAAACATTGAATTATAAAAAATAAACAACGCAAATATCACTGTTACATTTTTTTGTTAAAATAGAAAAATACATTATTGGTTCTCACAGTATGTTGCCATAAAGGAATCTCTTTAGTATATTGTTATAAAGGTTTTGTTACAATGAACATGTTGATTGATGTAAGTAAAAAGTAAGACTAGATTACATTTATTGTATAATTTAATTGTAATTAATTATGGATAGATGTCACAATTAATTTATTTTCTATATGTAAATAATTTAATGCATAGTTGAAATATATAAAATTAAGATTTATTTTTATTGTTAAACATAAAATGAAGAGTGGGTTTTTGTGACTTGTTTTCTCAAGGAAGCCAAGAAAGTCAATGACTTAAAAAGAGTCAAACTTTAAACCCATCTTCTTAACTAAAGCGTAAGTGAAATGGTTAATTAATTAATAATAATAATTAATTTAATTACGGCTTCCCCCTCCTAACCCTCCCTCACATGCCTACTCTTCTCTCCCCTCCATTTTTCACTTCTTTCTATCTATAAATGACCCACTTCTCTGTCCTCCAGTTATAATCCATCTCTCTCTTTCTCTCTCTCTCTCTCTCTCTGTAAATCAAAGTTTGGAAGGGGGTTCTTTCGGTTTCAATCAATCAGTCGACCCTCTTAAGGAAATGGATGTTAAGGGGAGGGGAAGTGACTCCGTCATTGAAAGCTGTGAGGAGGACATGGATTTGAGGAGAGGACCTTGGACTGTGGAAGAAGATATCGCCCTCATCAACTACATCGCCGATCACGGCGACGGCAGATGGAACTCCCTCGCTCGTTGCGCCGGTAATTCCATTTTACATCTTTCTGTACGAGAAGGAGAAATATTATTAAAAAAAAAAAAATTACAGTCGGATGGATTTCTCTGATGTAGCTTTCATCGGCAGCCATGGCCACCCTTTCACTGCACTCAAAACACACGCACAATAAAGCATAGAGCTTTTAGGGTATCGATTAAACAAAGCGATTTAGTGGGTTTTTTTTTCTATGATCAAGCCAAAATAATTGCCATAAAGCGTAGGCTGGATGATGAATAACTGGGAAAACTTTGCATTATTAAGCGTACTTTTTTGGGTTGAGAAAATCAGCAAAAAAGCATTATACTTTACCAAATTGGCTGTTCTGATCTAATTCTAGATTCTCTTTTTTGGATCGTTTTCTTTGATTTCAAACAGGTCTGAAACGAACCGGAAAAAGCTGCAGATTAAGGTGGCTGAACTACCTCCGGCCGGATGTTCGACGAGGAAACATCACTCTCGAAGAACAACTCCTAATTCTCGAGCTTCATTCTTGTTGGGGAAACAGGTAATGCTATGAGCTTAATAATCATCATCGTTAATTGTGTTTTAGTTATGTTTTTGTTTTAATCTTTTGAACTTTGATTGTGAACAGATGGTCTAAAATTGCGCAGCACTTACCGGGAAGAACTGACAACGAGATCAAAAACTATTGGAGAACTCGAGTCCAAAAACATGCTAAGCAACTCAAATGCGACGTTAACAGCAAGCAATTCAAGGACACAATGCGTTACCTATGGATGCCGAGGCTCGTCGAACGCATCCAATCGGCTGCCGCCACGTCATCTTCTGCGGCCTCCGCCCCTCCGTTGATGGGAGGCTCCGGCGATGTTGCAGCCGTCTCGTTGACTGCCAACAGCAACCTCGACTTTCACGAGGGACAACATATGCTTCTGCCTCCGATGGTCCACCAGAGTTACACGCCGGAGAATTCTAGCACAGGAGCCTCGTCGGAATCTTTTGGCACTCATGTTTCGACGGATTCCGACATGACTGATTTCTATTACGCCCCGGTCGATAACAACCATATCCCAGACGATTTCGGAGCCAGTCAGTTGGCCGGAGGTTATCCGGAATCGTCCTTCACGAGCCCACCGATGGCCGGATTCAATCATGATCAGGGAGCACTAAACTTCCAACTCATGGATAATCAACACGAACACGAGCAGTGGCTAATGGACGGCAGTGATTCCATGGCTGCCAGCTTCTGGAATGTTGATGACGTTTGGTTTTTACAGCAGCAGCATCAGCAGCAATAGCTCACCAACATTATCTTATAAATTAATACCAAAAAAAAAATCATGAAAATCAATAAGAAGGTTGTGGGTGATGACAGTGAGATAGTGTTTGTAGAGTAAAATTTCTAAAAAAACATATATAGAATAATTTTAGGAAGACATAGATTTAGCGAACGACAAGAGTCAGATTATGGACGATGATCATGTCATGTTTTTCTTCTAGGGTTCCATGGGAATGTATGTTTTTAGAGGTTTCATCACACCTCATTCTTTCAATTATTATCTTTCCACTTTTCTCTTTCGCCTTCTCATTTTTACATTTTTTTTCTCGGTTTTATAATTTTTTTTTAAACGAAGAACGACAAAAACAATAACGAACGTGAGAGATTAATAAGTCAGTCGATCCACGACGAAACCCACAATTTTTATTTTGCGTCTAACTATGTTGTTCTAAGTTAGTGGGTATAGAATAGATTTTGAAGGGTGTCAATTTTTAACGAAGAACGACAAAAACAATAACGAATACGGGAGATCAATAAGTCATCATTCCACGGCGAAACCCACAATTTTTATTTTGTGTCTAGCTATGTTGTTCTAAGTTTGTGGGTATAGAATGGATTTTGAAGAGTGTCAATTTTTTAACGAAGAACGACAAAAACAATAACAAACACGAGAGATTAATAAATCAGTCGTTCCACGACAAAACCCACAAATTTCATTGAAGTTTGTGGGTATAGAATGGATTTTGAAGAGTGTCAATTTTTTAACAAAGAACGACAAAAACAATAACAAACACGGGAGATCAACAAGTCAGTCATTCCACAACGAAACCCACAAATTTCATTTAAGTTTGTGGGTATATAATAGATTTTAAAGAGTGTCAATTTTTTAACAAAGAACGACAAAAACAATAACAAACACGGGAGATCAACAAGTCAGTCATTCCACAACGAAACCCACAAATTTCATTTAAGTTTGTGGGTATAGAATAGATTTTGAAGAGTGTCAATTTTTTAACGAAGAACGACAAAAACAATAACGAACACAAGAGATCAACAAGTCAGTCGTTCTATGACGAAACCCACAAATTTTATTTTGCGTCTAGCTATGTTGTTCTTGAGTTTGTGGGTATAGAATGGATTTTGAAGAGTGTTGTTAATACTTGATTGGCCAAACCACAAGTCTCTTTCAAATAAAAAAGATGAGTGGTATTCCAAAGTTGGAATTCATCTCATCATGTGTCACGAAAGTACAATGCTTGCCCCTTTCATTTCGTACCCTTTGAGATTTTGTAACGCAAAATGTCTGGCCCA
>CM039474.1:1793549-1819927 GCA_022433065.1 Begonia loranthoides
CTACTAGTAGTGATTAGCCCAAGTGGGGGCAATCATGCTATGTCATTAACTTGTAAGGGTAAATTTGTCATTTCCTAATTTCCATAAAATAAATTTAAATAATAAAATTTTGATAATTTTAGATCATCGTGACAGTCTAAATCAATAATTTTATTTAAATTTAAACAAAGAAATTAAAATAATAATTAAAAAAAAAGGGTAAAAAAATATTATAGAATTTCAATTAAAACCCACACGTGTGAACAATGTGAAATCAATCGTGATGGAGTGGGTAAAAGTGGACGAGGGAAACCGGAGATGGGAATGGCGGCGGCCAATAAAGAAAGCCACGTGCTTTAAAAATGCTAACCTGTTTAGGTTGCGCCACGTGTCTATTAGTCAAAATAAAATGTACAACTGGACTCCATATAAAGACTCGTCTTTTGGTTCTAAGCATTTACCCATTCATATAGAATTCTTGGTCAACTTTTTATGCCACGTGTCATCCGACGTGGACGGACTGAATAGTAGAGAGTAATGTGATTAAAAGTCAAATTGGATTGATTAGGTTAACTTAGCATCTTAGTATTAGACTTCATTCATGGGTTTTTAACAACCTCGAAATCTTGTATTATAAAATTGTATTCAATTAGAGTTGAAAGTAGTGTCGAGTTATCTGATGGGTTAGGGTTTGCGGAGTTTGAAACTAAATAATAAAATCACAATCTCATATTGTTTATATGCAGTGTCAGAATATACTATTAAAGTAAGATCTTGTATTTAATTAATACGATGTCTTTTGGGTTGAAACCCAATAACAAACTCGGGTGAATTTAGATCCAAAACGAATAATGTTACAAGTTTGGGATGTTACAAATTCTCACATAATTGATACATGGTTTAAACGATAGCATTTCATACAACACGTCTATCCACAATTGAAGTGACTTTGGGTTGTAACGATAGAAAATAGCACACAACGGTTCATGGTGTGAAAATAAGAATAACTCAAGATGAGGAAATAGTGATTGTGAGGGTCTACTTGTTGAACAATTTTACCTTAAAAATGTAAAATATAGACTTTTTCTCCTCAAACTAGTAAACTTGAACATAAAACAGTGTAGGATATAACCCAAAACCAACTGGATTGTATTAGTTGAATAGATACTTCGCATGACAAAGATAAAACTGAGAGCGCTGTATAATTCTACGTTTCTTAAAATTGCAGAGGAGGGTTCCTCCTTCAACAAGTAAACCCAAAATGAAAATTGTGCAAATTTCGATCCAGAACAGACAATTATTGTGTTAGTTGAATCAAGACCTTCTATGACTCAGACAAAACCGAGTGACTTTCTGGTGATAAAAAAGAAGCAAGGGGAAACAAGGTTTCATCGAGGACCACAAAAGACAACACCAAAAAATGGCAAAACTTAGAATAACAGAAGCAACCCAGAAACACTTTACAATTCCTCTTTCAAACCAGATAAAGAAAACGCTAGGTGAGTGTCTTTCACTTTTCACATTCATTCAGCAATTGCGTGCAGGTTTCTGTTGAAAACGAAGGTCACCCAAAGATGAGATTAGGGTTTTGTCAACGCCCCTCACAACCACAAGATCTAGGGGGTGTTGCCCTCAAGAATAAGAAGGGCTGTCACTTTTCATAATTTTTAGGTCTTTTTTCCTACCCTTTTAAGGTATGTTATTCTACACTACATCTTCCCCACCCGCAACTATTAGGGCAAGTGCTCCTACTTTCTGTCCCTACCCTTTATTAGTAAGAACATGGCTACTTTATGTACATTTCCCATCCTCATTCTTATCCATTTGTGGGAATATTTGAAACGGCCTCTCCTTTCTTGTTTCGCATTAATGTACATTTTCGTTACGTGAATGACGAGCTCTGTATTATGGTCTTGATGTTGAGTTTTATCATACGTTTTTGTTCCGTAAATGCCTTGACAAATGTATTATATCAAGTGAAAAAGGACCTGAATTTTGTTTTGTTCTGTTTAGGGTCAAAAAATTTGCAGTGTGATAAAAGTTTCATAAGAAAATTATGGATTTTTTCATGTGATTTTGTGCCAATTGTGGTATCAAGTCACGATGAACACCTTTAGCGTGCTTACTTTATTTTATAGGATTTCTAGAGATTCTTATATATTTTCTGCACATACAAACTCTTTTCGTATTTCTTTGACTTTGACATAGTAAAATTCTTTCATACGTCATGGTTTTATTATTTGAGTCTTCAATGTAAAATTTAATGTTTGTTCTTCTGGTTTTCTTATGTTATTCGTATTTGAATATTAAATTATCATCTATTATAACTTACATGATTTCTTTATCACAAAAGTTGCTCTAATTTAAAGTATTCTCTATGACCCCTTATTGAGAGGCTTGGGTTGGGAAATTTAGATTTTTTTTAATGAATTTATTAGTGATGTGAATGAGAGTATATGTTGTAGAGCTTTCAGAGTATGTTGGAGTCTCATTAACATCATTGTTGGGAAAATATCGTAAAAATTATTTCTACGTGTGGCAGCCTGTTCTGTGAAGGCCAGGAAAGACCCAGATGTGAGTCCGACCTATATCAGTGGGGGTACACAATTGCACATCATTTGGAAGAATAAAAAGTACATGGTTTATAAAGTAGGGTTTCTCTCCCTACCTAATAAAATGTGTTTTTGACTAACTCCAAGAACAAAATCGTGCGTATTTCAGCACAAAGCAGATAATATTGTATTGGGAGCACCGAAAGACGTTACATTACGATTCCTATAATCTACATGTCGAAGAAAAGAATTTCACGGAGAAATACATCCTAAATTGATATTCTCGCTTCGCTTTGTCGTCAACTGTTTTTTTGTTTTTCAAATTACTAAAGATAATATTTTAAAAATCTTATAAAATTAGTTAGAGATATTAAAATTTACAAATTTCAAAAAAAAAATTACAAATAAGTATATTTAAAAGTTTTAATATTCTATTTTGACTTGTCACTCTTCTAGTGATTAAGTGAGCGGAAAATTATTAAATTCTCGGAAGAATACTATAATCAACGTATGGGATATTTGTAATTTGTGTTTTAAAAATACTAAAATGGTTTTTGAAAATGGTTTTTCAAATGTTTTTAAGAAAAGTTGGATACTATAACCCATTATTTTGTGAAAATAACACTATGCATAATTATTTTTATGAAAGTAGTTTTTTAATAAAATAAAATAAAAAGAACTTTTTGGATAATCTTTTTTCCTTGGGTAGCCCCTGCTTTCATGTGTGGGCTTAGAGGCCCATTTATCACAAATTACATTCACCCTCCTAAACCAATTCTATAAGAAACAACAACTATTTGGTTGTTTTAAGGATTGGATCAGGTCAATTCAATTTGGTTCGGTTTTACCCTAAGTTGGAATATACTCGGACACATTTATGTTCGTAATTTTAAGAACTAGAACCAAACTAATGAAGGTCTATAAATAGGATTGGTTTTTTTAATTGAGCTTCTGTCCTGAAAACACGACAGCTTCGCTTTACACGATTTTTCGGCATGTTTGAGTCTCAATAATTTAGCATAGTATTGAATAAGTTTGAATATTTACATCTTCGAAATATAGATTCAGATCGGCAAAGTTCGAAGCTGAATAAGAAATGATTGAAAAGTTAGAAATAATATTAAAACATTTGATTAAATAAAAAAAAAAAAAATATATATATATATATATATATTGAATTTAACTGATAAATTTTTAATAAAATTTAAATTTATGATAGTTGAAGGTTCAATTTTTTAAAATATTAGTTTAGGCCCTACTACTTGTAAAAGTGTGAATTTTATTTTATCTTTAATTTTCTCGATATAAAGTCAATATAATATTTTATTAAAAATTAAATTTTTGTTAATGTTTACATAATTTATTTATAGGAAGTAATTTTATTTTTAAATTCATATTTCAGGTGTTAAGTTGTAAATTACCCAACTTGGAGGGGTTAAAATGATATTTGTTGTTTCGCTGATTCCACTCAAATTAAAGTCAGCCCCTTTTGGGCTGTCTGTCTGGCTTTCTATTTCTTCCTTTCCGATCTACGGTCTGTGAGCATGAGCTAGCTCCAAGCCCTAATCCTCGCCTGCCCTTTTTGATCGATTCTTCAATTGTAGCCATTATCGATGGTTTTTCTTATCGAACGAAGCTTCATCTACTATCCATTGTAATATTTTCGGTGGGTAATGCCCTGGTATCTGGGCATTTTTTATTGTCTAGCATTTTGTAGTTGTCAGTTGTGAATGAATAATGATTTCTTCGACGAATGAATTTTTGCCTGACGATGTTGTTCTGCAAATTCTTTCAAGATTGCCCGGGAAGTCCCTTATGAAAACCAAAGCCGTTTGTAAATCAAGGCACAGATTTGTTTCGGATAAGTATTTTGTTCGAATGTAAACTCTCTTTGAAAAATCCAATGATGTTGGTAGAGCTTTCCGATTCATCGGAGTTCAAATCACGGTTGATTTGTGTGGATAATCTGAGGGGTGTCGCTGAAATTTCTTTGGGTTTCTTGAAAGACAGAGTTAAGATTAGGGTCTCTTGAAATGGATTGTTGTGTTGTTCGAGCATTTCGGATAAGGCTGTGATCTATGTCTGTGATCCATTGACACGTGAATTTAAGGTTCTTCCAAAGAGCAGGGAGAGGCCAGTGACTGGATTTTATCATGATGGAGAAGCCGGTCTTGGTTATCACCGGACTTTTGGTCATAGACCGGATGGAACATCTTTATATGCTTGGTGTACGATTCAGAGTTGAACAAGTGGAGGAAGTTCTTGTCGTTTAGAGACGATGAATTCACTCGTATGAATATAAATCGAGTCGTATTTGTCAATGGGTTGCGCCATTGGTTGACCGGTAGCTGCTCCGGCGCAAAGGAGTGATCTTTGGGTCGTGCAACATGGTCTATTTGTTGAAGTTGGCTGAGAGGCCTTACAGCCCAGCACAACGACGCAATTATCATGGGCATGCTACGACGCAATTATCATGAGCATGCTCTATCACTGAGCTAATTGCCCGTCGTGCAGGCCACCCGCTGGGAGCACACTATACCTAAAGCGAGAGAAATCCAATCCCTCTCTTTTCTGTTTTTCGCCCCCCTAGGGTAACACAAGACTAGAGGTGGCTAATGAGTCGAGTCGAGCCGGTCGAGCCTGAAAAAGTCTAGCTCGTCGAGCCTGTCGAGCTTAACGAGCCGAGCCTAACAAGCCGACCGAGCCTAACGAGCCTTAACGAGTTGAGCCTAACAAGCCAAATATATATAAATAATAATATCTTATATAAATATATTATAAATTATTTTCAATATTATACAATTTAAAACTATAATAAACATTTATTATTATAATGTAAAAATACTATAATTAATAATTTAATTGAATAAATATTTTTATTAAATTGAATAAATATTTTTATTACAATTTCAAAATAAAAATGAAAATTTAAATAAAAATTTAGTCTTTGACATCCAAATTTTTGAATTCTTCAACTATGTCATCTTCTCGTTGTTGATCTCTCGTCACAGCGGCATTCCAATCATTCATGCAAATGAGTGCCTCAACGATTTCTGGTGCAAGTCTTCCTCGTTTATCATCGTACACACGTCCACCTAAACTAAAAGCAGACTCCGACGCTATTGTAGAGACCGAAAGTGTTAGTAGATCACGTGTCATTCTAGAAAGAATAGGAAATGAAATAGAGTTGACTCTCCACCAAGCCAAAATATCAAAATCCTCGGGGCAAGAAATGTTATGGTAGGTGTTAAGATAAATATCGAGTTCCTTTCTTTGTGAATTATAAGAATGAACATTGCTATCTATTTGTTTAAATATATCATACATAAAAACTTGTGGATCTCTACCACAAGCACCACTACTAGAACTAGCATGCATATCATATGAAGGAATTGAATGATTATTAGAATATTTAAATTCATAAGAAGAAAATAAATTATCAATTTCATTTTTTAATTGAGCACCATTAATTGAAGAAGAAATAGCTAAATTAGAAGAAATTCTATCAAGCATTATACACACTCCATTTAATTTAAATCTATGATGCATTATGCATGCAAAACAAAAAATATGAGGTATGTTAAGCTAATATTTTTTAAATTTTCTTTCTATTTTTTCAATTAATGCACAAAATTCATTTCTTTGTTTAAATTTTTGAAAAGTACCCGTTAATTTTATAAAAAGTGGAAGAACAAGATGAGTAGTGGGATAATAAATTCCCAAACATTTATTTGTAGCTTCAAAAAATGGTTTTAAAAAATCAAGAAATAAATTAGCAATATCGCAACTATTATGATCAAGAGTAATACATTTTATTTTTTCACTAATATAAGCACAAATAACTAACCAATATGGCTTAGCATTTTCTAACATTAAATAAGTCGAATTCCACCTTATATCTACATCGGTTTTTAATTTTCTTGGTTTAAATTGAGCAGCTTTACAACATTCTTTATATTCTTGTTGTCGCGTATTAGATGAAGTAATATAAGAAATTGCAGATCAAATAGATTCAATATGTATCGAAATATGTGACATGCCATCTCGAACAACTAAATTTAAAATATGACAAACACATCATATGAAAAAGAGTATTATGAGCCGTATTTAATTGAAATAACCTTTTAAATTCAAGAATTGCAACATCATTAACAGCAGCATTATCTAGCGTAATACTAAAAATTTTATCTCTAATAGCATATTCTTGCAAAATTCCAACAATATATCTATAAATGGTAACGTCACTATGTAGATATTCACAACTACGAAATCCTAATATTCTTTTATTTAATTGCCAAAAGTCATCAATAAAATGAGAAGTTACGACAATATATCATAAAGCATTAGGTGCACTCCATAAATCAAAAGTAATACAAATAGACATAGACGGAGCATTTGAAAAAAACGCAATTAATTCATTTTTCATATTATTATACATTTTAATAATATCACTTCGCGTCGTACTTCTAGGGACTCGTCTAAAACTAAGATTAATATACTCTTTCATAAAATTTTCAAATAACTCGCTATCAAATATAGATAAAGGTACCTCAGATTGTGATATATATTTTGCTACTCCTTCTCTCATTTTATTATGTGAATACATAAAATTGACACTGCCACTAGCATTTATGAGTGTTTGTGTAGGGTTTTTCACTTGCTCGTCTAAGTGACATTTTGTATAATGTCTACCAAGTGTGCTAGTAAAACTACCGGATACGTATGCATAATGTTTAATACAATATTTGCATTGTGCTCTACTTTCTATTTTTCCACCAATTTTAATATCTTTCATTTCAAAATGATTTCATACATTCAACATTTTACTTCTTTTTTTTCTAGGTGACGATGTGGATGCATGTGCCGATGATTGATCAATTGCAATTGTGAGATTATCTTTCCTAATTTCCTCAATATCATCGTTAGTGTCATTAAAAGTGTCAAGCAAAAAATCGCGAGGATCCATAATTAAAAAAATTGACTACTGCGAAACAATTAATAATAAAAATGATACCACACACCAATTACGCAACAATAGTATGCAATTGTTGTGACCACTTCCACGAATACGACGAGTCCTACAGAAATCGGGAAAAAAAATTTGTTAGTTAATACACATTACACATTACATTAAAAAACATAAAAATGAATAAAATAAAATATACCTTTAAAATGGTGACTCGGTGAGAAATATTGAGAGATTGAGAAATTGATAAATTGATGAGAAATGTAATAGATTGAGAGATTGGGAGGAAGATTTTGGCGAAGAATTTAGGAAGAATTGTAATGGTATTTATAGAAAAAATGAAGGAGGGGATGAGGGAAACGGTCTGAAGACCGTTGCTTGAAGCAACTTGCTTCTCTGTGCAGAGAAGCAAGCAACGGCCGGGGAAGGCAAGGCAACAGTCACTGGACCATTGCCATTCTTGCCAACACCATCACCAACGGTCTTCGGACCGTTGCAATTGCAAAGCAACGGTCGGAAGACCGTTGCAAAGAGGTCGACTCTCACAGTGAGTGAGAGTCGATGCTCTGCTCTCTGTGACTCTCACAGAGAGCCGTCGCCCGACGCCTTCACGGTGACTCACCGTCGGTGAGTCTCAAAATGAGAGTCATCGTGTAAAAGCCGTAAAATTTTAAATAAGAAATTCCACGTGTAAATTTTTCGCGTTGAAAATCGGTCATGGCGTTGAAGTTGACCGAATTGTCGTGTAGCGGCCACGTATGCAATTTTGGTCAATTGGTCAAAATCGGTGAAGTTGAAATTTTTTTCGAATAAAGAATCCAATTAAGGAACGAAATTGGACAGTTAAATTGGATTTATAACATCGTTAGATGATGTTTGGATTAAATTGAGAATTTGAATAGCCTATGTGATATATAATGTGTATAATTGATTTATATACATTTATTTGAATTGGGAAAAGAAATTAGAGAATTATTGGATAAAGGAAATAAATGAGTTATAATAATTGAAATAGGAAAAGGGATTGAGAAGAGGGGGAAAAATCCCGCCCAAAGCCCTTGAACCAGTAAAGTTCAGGGTTTAAGTTGTAAAAAAAAAAAAAAAAAAAAAAATTAATTTTTGAATCGGGAGAAGAGGAAAACCTAGTTTTCCTCTTCCCCCAAAATCACTCCCCTGCCGATGGAGAGAAGCCGAAGAAGGGAGAAGAGAGAGGCGCCGGCCGGACGATTTTCGCGAGAGAGAGGGAGACCCGCAGTTGGACGGCGACGGTTGACGTCGTCTGAGGCGCTCCGAGTGGCAGCCGGCAGGAACCGAGCACGAACGGCGAGGAGGGACGCCGACGAACGACGTCCGACCGACGAGGTGAGGCGGCTTCCGAGCGACGGCGCTGCGACGATGTCGGTCGTGAATGGACGACTCCGAGCAGGCGAAGAACGGCGCTGGTGGCCGCGGGCTTCCGATCCGAGCGACGTCGGCGACGGAACAGCTCAACCCGAGTGTGTTCCTCCGATTCCGGCGAGCGGCGATCTCGGATCCGTGACGGGAGTTCTGAAAATCGAGCCCATTTTTCCAGCTCCGGCAGCGACGAGTTCGGATCGGTGACGGGAGCTCCGAGGCCGAACCTGTTTTTCGATTCCGGCGACGTATTCCGATCTGTTTAGTGGGTGAGGTTTCGATCCGAGTTTTATTCCGGTGTTAAATTTGGGATTTACGATATCGTTGGTTGATTGGTGGTTTGATTTACAGCGGTCGGTCTAGAGGATTCCGAACGAACAAATCTCCGGCGAGAGCAGCTCCGGATCCGATTCCGGCAAGTAAACAGAACACGATTCTGTTCTGTTTCGGTGAGGCTTCTTTCGATTTGCTGCTCCGTTTCCATTTCGTGATGAGTTCAATGCTGGATATTCTTATTCCGAATTTTTAGACTTGGATGTGGATTTAATTCTGGTTAGGAGGAATATATTGGTTGTGAATCTGAATTATTATACACTGATAGGTTACTATTTTTGGGATTATTTCTGTTGGTGGAAGAAGTTTTGATTTTTGGATAAATTTGTCAACAATAGAACCTGATTCTGATCTGGTGTTGTTCGATGTGCGTGCTTTAGCATGGTTCGTCGAATTCGACTTTTAAGTTGTCAATTGTGTTAAAGTTGGTTATTGAGATTTAAGGGTTTTAGTTTCAAGTTGGTTGAAATGGAATCTATCAATGTTAAAGGAATGAGACTTTTGATTTTTAAAGCCGTGTAGGTGTTCGTGATTTGGATTATCAGTTTAAGAAATATTGTTAGATAAAGTTGGAAACTTTATTGGAATTCTTTGCAAGTTGGTTGGTCTTTGTATAGGACCCTCGCTTATTTTTCTAGAATTTAATTATGATATTCTCGCGTTTATACATTTGTCAGGCTTGGTCAATTTCAGCGAGTGAGATACGATTCTTGCGTAATTGGTTGCTCTGGTTGGTAAGGCAGACCGCCGTCGAGGTAGGGATTTCTATACCTCTTGCGTTATATTGCATCCTATTCCGTTTTCCAAAATGATTATTTTGTGGACTACCACACTTGGAAAATGACGGGGACTGTTCGACAGCACGTCCGTTTTTATTAGTAGTATGTTTTCTCAAGTTTAAATTCCGTACATGGTTGAGATTTATTGTGCCCATGTTGAGGGATGGATCCGCCATCCCCTTTGATACCTTCTGCTGCGTGAAGGTTGATTGTTTGACGTGCGAAAATTATAGGTAGGGCATTGGTGACGTGTCCTCAGGTTGAAACTCCTGAAAGTCGTAAAACCTCGTATGGGAGGGTGATGACGCCTCCTTGGGTCGCAAGCCCCTAAACCTGGCCAGGATTTGTCCCACGGATCAGACGGTTGTCAATCGCTGAGACTTGTTTATCCTAAGTCCACATATAGCGAGCAACTGTATCCGTTTTATTTGATTATACGATTATACGATTATACGGGTTGTGTCGTGCAGCCAGGTGCGCCGGCAACTCGGGTGACGTACGGAATCTTCGGATCGTCGTCATTATTCCTGCCTCATAAGGTGTTGTCACCGACGGGTGACCACCTCTTCTGTGTTATGTGGCGGGTGAGTCCATGAGTGACCACCCCTTTTCACTGACGACGTTTTCGAATTGGGAAACGATGATGGCCTATTTTACGAGGTATAGCTGTCTATGTATACAGCAAGATTTTTAATGAAAGCCTCATCGACGACCCTTGGGTCGGTTTGGTAAAATGATAAAGAGTTTTAAAGTGATTTTTAAAAATCCATGTACGGCAGAATGAAACATAACCTTGTTTTCGAAAAATGTACAAAACCAGTTTTGCATGAGGTGCATTTAGTATAGCCATACTTTACTGAGTTAGTCACTCATCCCAAACGACCCCCCCCAAAACTTCAGGTAAAGGCAAGAGCAGCTGAGGATTAGGAGCTGAAGTGTTCTGTTATTTACACTTGTAGTGTTTATCATTATTTGGTGAGAACGTCTACATTTGGTCTGTAAACCTTAAACACAGTTGGTTTTGTATTTGTTGCACAGTACTTGGATTTCATTTTAATTTATGCACTGTTATCTTCTCGTGATCCCTACTCGGACCTAGGCCCATATTATCTTGGGCCGAATTAAATATTATAAGTCTTCCGCAAAAAACTCACGCCTTGGGCTGGGTGATCGGGTTCTCTATGAGGATCGGGTCGCCTGACCCGGCGGTTCTGTTAGGCCCGTCTTCGGGTCGTGACACATCGACTCTCACAGAGAAAGTTGACGCTCTCTGTGACTCTCACAGAGAGAGTCGTCGACTCTCACAGTGAGAGTCTCCAGTTTTTTTCCACTATGAACTCAAGTTCAGAGTGTTGAACTGCAAGTTGAAATGCGAAACGGGAGTGGGAGACCGAGACGACGCGAGGCGATGCGAGAGGCGAGACCGAGACGAGACAACGACCCTCTGCCTCTGGCCTCCGCCTTCGACGCTGGAGTCTGGACTATGAGCTTTGACGCGAGATCTAGAGAGGGCATCGTCGCCCGTCGGACATCTCTGGATCTATCTCGCCTCTGCTCGTCGGGCATCGTCGAACCTCTCTGATCCAGACGATGCGTGAGCCTCTGCTTCTCGTCGCCGCGAGACAAGACGACGACCTCGTCGTCTCCGGTCTCGGTCTCTGTCAGACGAGACGAGGACTTCGTCGTCTCCACTCTCCAGTGGAACTGCAGACTCTCCACTGGAGAGTGGAGAGTCTCCATTAGCTTGCGGGCTCCGGGCTTGTCCAAGAGCTTGCCGGGCTGGCTCGCCGGGCCAGCCCGTCAGGCTCGCGAGCCAGCCCGCGAGGTAGGCTCGTGAGCCCGAGCTAGGCGGGCTGGCGAGCCCGTCATTTCGGGCTCGGCTCGGCTCACCAACCTGGCCTGGGTCAAGCCCGCTCATTAGCTCGGCCCGCCACAATACGGGCTGAGCGGGAGGGCTGGCGAGCGAGCCAGCCCGCCCGTTAGCCACCACTATCGTCGAACCTCTCTGGTCCAGACGATGCATGAGCCTCTCTTCTCATCGCCGCGAGACGAGACGACGACCTCGTCATCTCCGGTCTCGATCTCTGTCAGACGAGACGACGACTTCGTCGTCTCCACTCTCCAGTGGAACTGCAGACTCTCCACTGGAGAGTGGAGAGTGTCCAGCGGCTTGCGGGCTCCGGGCTCGTCCAAGGGCTTGCCGGGCCAGCCCGTTAGGCTCGCGAGCCAGAGCTCAGCGGGCTGGCGAGTCCGCCATTTCGGGCTCGGCTCGGTTCCCCGACCTAGCCCGGGCTGAGCCCGCTCATTTACTGTAGCGAGCTCAGCCCGCTACAATACGGGCTGGGCGGGCGGGCGTTAGCCACCAGTACTCAGGACGGACATGGAGGATGTCAAAAAGGTGATCCTATCAACCGGGGTTTTCGTTTCCCACATTTCACAAGTAATTTGTTATGTATTTTGAAAATGGGTTTTTCGAAGGTCGTCGTCTTCGTCGATATTGCCCTGCTCGCCATTTTTGCACCACTAAATCAGTCTGCGAACGAAGATCTCATTGACCAGTCATGCAAACAGACGCCATATTTCGATCTTTGCGTCTCTTCCTTGAAATCAGACCCTCCAAGCGCAACTGCAGATGTGGTTGGTTTCGCCATTATCATCGTTGACAAGACGAAGGATCTGGCCACTCAAACTCTCAACCAGATTCAAGAACTGCTCAACCAAAAACCATCGAGTCAGGAGGAGAAAGCTTTGAGGTCTTGTTCTTATAAATATAATGTTATTTTATCTGCAGATATTTCGATAGCCATTGAAGCTTTGACCAAAGGAAACTACAAGTTTGCTGAAGAGAGCCAAAGAGATGCTGCTAATGAATCAAATGCCTGCGAAAATGGGTTTTCCGGCGACACGCCGCTCGGAAATCAAAACAAAGCCGTGCACGATGTTGCCACTGTTGGCGCCGCCATTGTCCGGTTGTTGCTTTAAAAATCGTTTCTTTATATGGATCCATGTAATGGTTTTGTAAAACCATTAAAATAAAAGCATTTTATGTTTAATTAAAGCTACTAAAGCTTCTCCGTTCATGTCTTCCACAATAGACAAACTGCTTTAACAACTCAGCGAGTCACTGAATCGTCGTCACCCTCGCAGAGGACAAAAAGGCTTAAAACTGAGTACAGAAAGTTTCTTTGGCTTCTCCCACACGTTGCTTTGTTCCCACTAATTGAGTGCAGTTGAAAGGGCGGCCATGGCTCCTGATGAAAGCTGAATGCAGTGCTAATATATTGTTTTTACAGTATTTCTCCTTCTCGTACAGAAAGATAAAGAAAATGGAATTACAGGCGCAACGAGCGAGGACTTCCATCTACCGTCGCCATGATCGGCGATGGAGTTGATGAGGGCGATATCTTCTTCCAACAGTCCAAGGTCCTCTCCTCAAATCCATTTCCTCCTCACAGCTTTTAATCATTGAGTTACTTCCTAACTTACAGGATAATGTACCCAGAATATCTTAACATTTGTTTTTATACCCAAGACATCCTATCGTGAAATGTCTAGTACATCACAATTCATCTGTACTACTACATTTGCAAATGGCTTATCTGAAAGGTCATCGTCTTCGTCTATATTGCCCTGATCGCCATTTTCGCACAACTAAATTAGTCTGCGAACGAAGCTCTCATTGACCAAACATGCAAACAGACGTCCTACTTGGATCTCTCCGTCTCTTCCTTGAAATCAGACCCACGAAACGTGACATCGGATGTGGTTGGTTTTGCCATTATCATCGTCGACAAGGCGAAGGATCTTGTGGATATAAATGTTATTTTATCTGCGGATATTCCCGTAGCCATAGAAGCTTTGACCAAAGGGAACTACAAGTTTCCTGAAGACAGCCAAAGAGATGCTGCTAACGAAGTTTATACCCATTGTCATACACTCTGCATATTTCACAATTCATCTGTACTGCATTTACAGATGACTTCTCTAAAGATTTTCGCACCATAAACCAGTGCGATATCGAAGTTCTCATTGACTAGGCCATACAAATGTGGTTGGTTCGGCCATTATCATTGTCAACAAGAGGAAGGATCTGAAGAGAATGATGGGCTAAAACTTGAATATTGCAGCTCCACTTGAAGGCTTGGAAGCAAAGATGTAGAGACCAAGATCATTCCTGTTGATCATCTCTTTATCAATCCTTGATTGGTAGAAGCTTTCCTGACAAATTACACCGGATTTTATTGTTCGACCGATCAATTCGACTGGAAAAAATAAAACTATTCGGAAAAAGAAAACCAAAACCTTCAAATCGAGGATAAACTTAGGGACCATGCTCTCTTTAACCAAAGCAACTGCACAACCTCCCCATCCTGCCCCCGTCAGCCTTGCCCCCAACGCACCATTTTCTCGGCATATATTTACCAGTTCTTCCAACTCCGGACAGCTAGAGAAGCAAAACAAGGCTACAATGTAAAACTCATTGTACTTTGATTTTCCAATAATGAATTTTTTGTCTATCAGTGGTTTTTTCCGGTTAGAGGTTTTAAGTAAATTTTGAGATCTAATTTTCGTATTGTTCTTCGATCTCAACAATAATGCCATTTCAGCACAAGGTATGCCCAATGAACATGTTGTTTCATGGCAGCTCATTTTCGAGATGTAAACATCACCAACTTGCGAATATAAGAAAATATTCGAAAATTTTTACGAAAATTGCCGAGAACTCGATACCTGCACTCGTAGAGGACACTGCAGCTGTAATGGCTGTCATTCATAAGATCCCCAAGCTTCTTCAACAAATCTTCCTCACTGAAAATGTAGTACAAACCATTAGCCGAGACGAGTTTACTTGATCAAAATAAAATTTCGCCGCAACGCATATGAAGGAGAATTCGATTAATGCGTATGTCTTACTTTAAATTGGACGATACGGTGTCCTTAAACACGTACACTCTTCTGGCTTCGGAGTAGACATGAGAGGCTCTCTGAAAAGTATATTTTAATAAAAACAAAGAACAATTTTCATGGCAGAAACATAAGGTGAGTACCTGATGCAACTTGAAGTGCTTTGCGGCTTTCAACACGTCCAGTGATGTCGGAGAATCGCCCAAGACCAATGATAGATTTTCCTCGATGAGTTCCTCGATCTCTTCAGCAGTATAAGGTTCTTCCTTCAATAGGACCTTTTGCGAAAATTCAGATATATTAGTTTATAACGATAGCAAGAAAAGACAAAAATTCTTCAATTACGCAAAAATGAAAATAGAAAAACCTCGACAGCAAGTAGGGGATCTGACGAGCCATGACCAGAGGCAAACGATGAGCACAACGCTTCAACGTCAGACAGTGTTTTCACTTTCGATATTGCTTCTTTTGGTTTCATTCCGAGCTTTATCCCAAGAACGATCTTAAAAAATGTCCGAATCATTGGAAAATCAGTCGATGAACGTATAATCTATGAATGGGTCGATAAAGAAATGGTGAACATACTGCAGAAAGCCGACATTCGACAACTCTGTTATTGTAATTCGTAGCAGCCGTGACTGCTTTCTGCGATTCCGCCAAAGAATGAGCTATGATAAAAGTTCCACCGGCCGGAAGTTTCACATCAGTGGCTCGAATTGGATTAAATTCAATCAACTCTGTAAACCCAGATTTGGCCATAACTGAAATTGCCTGTAAAAGTTGACAACAACATGAATGGATCAATGATCAAGAAAGAACAGCCATTAATGGGTTATATCGATAAATTTACGTACTTGATCCATTCCACCGGATTGTGTACCAATGTGTCTCTCGCAATCACATGTAAGCTGGGCAATTTCTTTCTGTTTTGAACAACATACAAATCAGTTCAACCAGATCTCTACATTACATCTCCTTAAGATTATGATGGAAATTGAGTTTAATATCGCACATTTTCGGAATTTGTTGAAAATCTTATCATCCCTCATATTCCAGACAACGAATAATTTATCGTTCTTAACAAGATTTAACGTATACCTTAGGAAAATTCACATCAAAGGCAGCCATTATGGCAATAGTGGACGAGCAAACAAATGCTGCAGAGCTTGACAGACCAGAGCCTGCATGAAAAGAATGAACCCACTAATGTATCAATTCATCTAGAAAAGGGTAAAAGGCTATCCGGCCCCTGTACTTATGTGTCGTGGACAATTGATACCTTAAACAACTTTTTTAACAAAACTTCCATTGTACCTTAAGTCGTTAGCAAAACAGTCATTGTCGTGATTAAATTCGTCAAATGCCTTTTGCTTTTCACTTATAATGTTCATTTTATCCAACTGCGGTTAGCTTAACTTGCTCGATTTCCCATACTCATTCACTATCACAGCCGATTTCAAAGACTAGAATACAGTCCAACTGAAATCTGTGTTTGGAATCGAGTGCGACATTGAGTGTGCGCGTGAACTTGAGTGAATCAAGGTAACTATGGTGGGTTAAAATTGTCATCATTTGCGAAAAACGTAAAATATTTAACGAATTTTATCACAAGAGACACTGTATTACTAATGACTCAAAGAACAATAGTCGTTTTACTCAAAAAAAATTATATTGCACTTTACCAAACAAAAAAACAAAGTTCGTTCTTCAATCAACATATGAATCAAAAAATCCAATCACTTAGCAATGGGTATAAAGACACGATGAAAATGCACCTGTAGGAACTGTGCCATCAACAAGAACATCGAGTCCGACCGGTAATCCAACATCAATTCCTTTCGATCTAGCATATTCATTAAAGCCTTTGTACCTAAACGTAGAGACCGTTGGCAGCTATTAGGAATGTAATCGAGATAATGCACTGAAAACGAACAACTCCCCAGCTAAACATTTACTGGTATATGCCCTAAACATTCATTTTCAGAATAAATCAATAAAAACAACACTCAAAGCAGCAAATATGTCTCACCCACAAACAAAATAATGCCCCCATTTGTGATTCTTCAAATCAATTTCCTGCAAAATGGAAAGATCAATGATTGGACTACAAGTAGACAAGTTTAAATCAATAACAACAAACAAAGAACAACTGTTTGAACATTTGTAGGGATAATTCCATTATAAATATAAGGAACAGAATCAAGCAGAACCTGATCAGGATCAGCAGGATAAGAGCAAATGGAATATTTGCCATTCACATTAGCAATTCTGAGAAGCTTTTCGCCATAATTCTTCCTTATTGCGACGATAGTATCTTGGCGAATCGCCATGGGCAACACCGAGTAACCCTCATAATCAATGTGCTCGCCGATCAAGTTTACTCTACCTGCAATGAAATCGAAAATCAAATAAAAACCACCCGAATTGATTACTGGGAAAAAAGGGGTGAAATGAATTACGCTGAGAATTACAGAGAAAAGGTTACCGGGAGAGCGAGCGAAAACCTCAGGCGGGTGGCCGAAGACCTGAACAAATTTGGACTTCAAATAGTCGAATCGAAGCTGAGCTTCTTCGAGCTGAGAGCCGTCACCATAGACAGGCTCCAAGGTAGAGAATATGGGGATGGGTAGCTCTTCATGTTTCGCCATTCTCCTTTTTCCTTCGGTTAATCGGGTTCCTCTCCAATTCAAGAGTGACGCCTGGTTCAACTGCGAAAATTACCTTTGATTGAAATAAGGATGAAAGATGACGACCATTGAAGAATCTGTTGGAATTCCATATTGGCAATCCCACTTTTTTCGGGTTTGAAGAACCACCTCTTGATTTTGTAATGTGGATCTCGAGAGCATCCTCAATAATGTACTGTAGAAACAAAAAACCAACTTTATTAGCCAAAAAGCTCGCAGAGGTGTATCCATATTTGACGAAGTAGAGTGGCACATACTCGAGGAGAAATGATTTTACTTGAAAATGAAAGAATTTGGAATAATTAATAAACAAAATATTACAAATTTAAACTTAGTTTTATTTTTACGTAAGACAAATTAACTAAATTTGGCTAAAAATAGATTAATCAAGATCAAGTCTCTGAGTTAAACCTGCTCAAGTTGCAACTACAATCATTTTGGCAAAACAAAAAAGGTTAATTGAGATCAAGTTACGAGTTAAACCAGCTCAAGTTCAGATTATATATATACGGGAAATTAACAACGCAACCATTGTACTATAGAATCAATGATAAGTTACCATTGAATAATTTTTGTTAACAACTTAAACATTGAACTACAAAAAATGCACAGAACAAACATCATTGTTACATTTTCTATTAAAAATATTGTCTTTCTGCGGTAGAACGCTATCTTTTCACTAAACAAATTTAAAAAATTATTTTCCGCCAGCGAAAAGATTGCTTTTCATGGCGGAAATATGATTTTCCTCTACGAAAAATGAGACATTGATGATGAACACTGGACGACGAATGATGATGAAAACTGGACGGATGAAATCGAGAAGAGGGGTGAGTCATGCCGACGTTCGACAACATTTCTGGAAAACTGAAAACGTGGGAATTATTTTTGACGACAAATAGACCATGTTGGAGTTTCCTAATATCGTCTTTGAGGTAAGATTCCTTTAATTACTACGATTTTAATATAAAACTGAAATAGAATTAGAATTGCAGAGAATATGTTTCTCTATCGCATTATTGATAATGTTTCTTTCAACAGGTAACGGTAATGTTTGCGTGATCCATTTTTCATAATTCAGTGTTTAAGTTGTTAGCAAAAATTATTTAGTGTTTGACATTGATTACATAGTACAGTAGTTGTTTTGTTAATTTCCCTATATATATTAACTAAATACATATTATAAAATTTTAATATTATTTTTATTGTATAATTGATTTTGTACTAAAAAATTGTTTTAAAAACTATAGGGAAATTAAGACAACAGACCATGTAGTTTGGGGTTAATGACAAGTCAAACCTTAAAGAAAATATGCGGACAACTAAAACTCTGAACTATGGAAAAAGAACGACGTCAGCCTCGCAATCACGTTTCTCGTCAAACGGAGACGTCCAAGACAACAACAACACTCGAGGGACGTCTATCCTGCCCGTTGGATCGATGGACAGACGTCCCTCAATCGGAATAGACGGCGATAATAGATTTAGGGCATCCCCAGAAGATGGATTTAAGGGGGACATCCATTGTGTGACTAGGGACGTCCGTTATGGGCAGAACGACGTGGTCTCAAGTTGAGGAAAGTCCATTTTGAGACGATGGACGTCTGATCAAGGAAGAGGGATGTCCATTTTGGATGAGGGTCTTCCGAATTTGGACGAGGGACGTCCGTTGTTAGCTGAGGGATGTCTGTTGTAAGTTAAGGGACATTCGTTGTTGTTGCCTTGACAGGAAACGTGATTGTGAGGTCAGCGTCGTTCTTTTTATCATAGTTCAGGGTTTAATTGTTCACAAATTTTCTACAAAATTTACAGTATTCTTGATCTCAAATCATAGGGTCTGTGGTTTTAATTTCCCAAAACTATAACATTGTTGCAAGAAATAAAGTGAAATTACAATTTAAACGGCACAAAGCATGTTAAACAAGTCGGTTCGTATAGCTAAGTTTAGTACCCAAAATGATCAACTTGCAAGCCCAACTATTTACGCTTGTCTCAAAGCCTAGTTTGAGTGGGTTCAACTTAGTTCGTTTGTTGAACGCGTTAGGTTAGATGAATATATTTTTAAGAATAATGTTATAATTATTTTCAATTTTTACTTTTTATTATTATTTTATGACGTAATAAATATTGATTGGTATAATTAATAATTTATTTTAACTATTTATAATTTATTACATTAATAAATAAACGGTAAATATGGCATTACTCTATTTTTAAACAATTAATCGTTAGTCCATTCATTTTGACACCTTTATTTTAAGTCAATAGATTTTTCAAATTAAAATCTTTAATATATATTTATAACAATTTCTTCAATTTTTTCACTAAATTTTTAAGAGATTTGAACAAATCATAAATAAATTATAGTCACAAGGATTATGGATACTAAATCAACTTAAATTAACTAGTTATAATTTTTATAGTCCATATGATAAAAATTAAAAGTATATTTTATGCATAAAATTAAATTGTACACTTTGCATGAATCCTATTTCAACAAGAACTCGATGAGTTGATATGCTTACACGTCTTTCTACTATTATTATATCCGAGTTATACTATTTTTTTTTATATATAACATATAATGAATTGTTTATCTTTCATTGAATCTCTTTTTGTATTTCTATAAATACGATAAATAATTTGATAAGCTAGTGAAAACAAGAACATGCAAATATTCATATAATAGAGAAATTACTATCTTCCATCCACGAGACAATAATTAAATATTCGACTTTGCAATTGCCTTGTAATCCCTCAAACCCTTAATGAATCTTCGGATATGGCAATTTAAGGTTTGGAATATTTTTACCGAAGATTAAGAAGTTATGAACTACCCTGTTTCAAATTGATTGAAATAACATAATCGTGAATCATGTTTTTTGTCAAATTGAGGATGATACGCTTTAATTGTGTTACAACCCACCATGTGAAAGTGATGACTGTCCAAGATGTGAGGGTCTAATATTAGTGGGGTGCACAATTCTATATCTCTTGAAATAATAGAAATGGAATGATTTATAAGTAAAATTCTCGTCTCTACTAATACAATACGTTTTGGGCTAACATTAAGAACAAAACTGTGCAATTTCACCTTAAAGCAGACAATATTGTATTAAAATGACTGAAAACATTACAAATTGTGATTTTTTTTTCATAATTTCTCGTAAAATGTGATACTTAAACTTACCCTTGTCCATAGCATAAATAAAAGCTTAGGATGTCTCTCAAAGTGCAAGGGTTGGCTCGCATTAATGCCTTCTACACGAACCTAATACCCATGTCTTTCCTTCGTGTCTTCTTAGCCAATTCCCAAACTGCACAACACTCGTCATGTGTTTTCACTTTCACTCTCAACACCTCATCTTCTGGTTTCCCTGTGCGTAGCAACTGCCTCTATCATGACAAAGTAAACGTAAATCTTACACGAAGCGCCAACCTGTATGAACTAAATGTTGTTGTTTGATTATGTCATTCTTATTTTTCCTACAATTGTGAATTTGATATCATGCTCATGTGTAACACACTTTATTGTGCTTTGATTATATTAATGAATCTCACCATTCATGCCTGGCGAGAAAAGCCCATTAACCCATATCTTTCTTTAGCCCTAAAATAATGTGGTAGACATTTACTTCATGTCGTTCAATTGGAACAATTCCCCAAAGCACTTTCTACTTTTCCTATCGACCCCTCGTATTCTTTGTCCATATTGGTATTATTACTACATGAACAAGTACTCGAAGGCTTGCTTTGATTATGCACTTTCACATCGAGCATGGCTTGAGCTACAACAACGTCAAGACTCACAAAGGTAATTGTCTATTGATATTAGACGATCTAATCTATGTTTTTTACGGTCGTGACCAATTAGGTTAAAATTGAACAGAATTCGGTCAGACAACGATGCCTGCATAGCCAAAATTAGAAACAAATATGAAACTCCGACCATGGAGAATAATGAACAATCAAATTAAATTTCGAGAGAGTCGACGTAGTAGTGGATGATTCGATATTAACACGAAGCCTAATTATAAACAAAAATACTTCAATATCTCCATGTTCATGGTCAAGTCTACAACAACAATTAAGTGTCGAATGCTATATTTGTTTCGTGATTTGCGATGCAAATAATATGTTATTTTTCATCACGATCGTAATCGAGTGGTGCTGAGTAGGTGGCATGAAACACAATGCAACTTCATGCACAAAGTTCCATCTTTCTAATTTCTTTCTATTTTTCAAAAAAAAAAGGAAAAAAGCAGTGGGAAACCCTAACCCTAATAAGAAGTCGTTGGGAAGAAAGCCTTCATGATCTTTCATAGCTATAACTAGAAATATACTGCAGCCATGTTTTAAAGATTCATACAAGCAGAGGAAACGAAGATAATGGAGAAAATGAAAATGGGTAATAGTGGAAAGTAGGTCTCATGAACCCTACAAGTTCAGATGAAAATGGTGGAGCAGTAGACGGGTTGTTCTGTAAATTGGATAAACACCATTACAGAACAGTGAAAAAAGACAACATACCAGCTGCAACAGATGATCAAACTGGACCAGTAGTTTTATGATTCCTCCTTCTGGGTCTGAAATTGCAGAATATCTTGAAGAAGCCCGTGGTCTGTAAGTAAAGAAGGAGAGGACGAACCAGCAAGTTTGTTCTGAGAAAAAGTGGATGGAAAAGAAGGGTTAAATATGGCGGAGCCAAGAGAAGGTAGTGGGTTGTACATATAGGGTTGTTGATTTTGGTGGCTGATTTGAAGTGTCGGGAGAGAAAATGGGGAGTCGAATCCGCCGCCCATTTCGGGTGAAATTCCGATGCTTCCACGCTGTGTTAGCGGTATCTGATGACTGTGTTGGCCCTCGTAGGTTGTGACGACGATGGAAGAGTCGTCGGAGGATCGTTCTACCCGTTTTTTCACGCCGCAACGGGCGGTGGTGCAACGATAATAGCTCCTACACAGAAGAATTACACTTTTATTTGTTGAATTTCTTCAAATTTAAGCATGGAAAATTTAGAAATTCTACCTCGGATAGGGGCTGTTTTTTACAGCCTTCTGGCCGTATTTCCGCCATCGGTAGCCATCGTCTAACTGGTCGATCTCGCTCTTCGTCATAAACGCAAATCTCGGCTCTCTTTGCCGTTTCTGCTTCTTCTTCTTCGTTTTCAAACTGAAACCCCCATCGTAAATACAAATCTATGCTTCAGTTTCTTTTTGTTTTCAGCAAGAACTCAAAAATCAATATAAACTTCACAGAGAAACAAGTTAACCCAGATGAAAAAAACAAAAAGAAGCTCACTGTTTATTAGTCTTTTCGTGATCTTGCTCATTCTCGTCACCAGCTTTCGTCTGTTCATCATTCGCCGCTTCGTTAGAGGATGAAGAAATTGAAGGAGAGTTAGGGGTCGCCCGAGTGTTCAGCACCTCCGATGACTCCGGGGCGGTAGAAGGCGGTTCCGGCGCCAACAACGGCGTTGAAAAGACATCGAATAAGGATTCACTGTAATCTTCGATACCCAACAAATCGAAAAAGCCTGAGGATTGATTTTTGGTCTCACATGGGGTGTCGAAGATGCCAGATAAAGCAAAGGTCGCCGGCATCTCATCGGAGAATATGAGGGAAGAATTTGCCATACTGGAATTCTCAGTTTTAGCCTCTCCTTTCTTCTCCATAAACAGAAACTGTAATCAACAGCACATATTCTTCATTTTGCAGCTTCTTCTTCAAGTAGTTTTATCACAAATTTAGAGAGAGAGAAAGCTTTGATTTGTGAATGGTGTGAATGTGGTTTTCTGGGGTTTGGATTTTGGAAAACAGCTTGAGATGTTTTCCCACCTTGAAAGGGACCGGCAGTTGGCGGTAACCGTCGCAATGCGAATGTAGATGGAGGACGGTGGGTGCATTGAATGCGCAGAACCGCCGCAGCTGCCACCTTTCTCCACGCGGTGTTATGACTGTCAACCGGTTTGACTTTGGCAAATTTTCTGACACGGCACACGTGGTCTTCAAAAGTTCGAGCTCATTTGCACGTGACAACTCCTCTCTCTCCGTCCTCTTTCCTTCCTTTCCAATTTTCCCTAATCCATTCCTCTTTCTTGTTACTTACATTAATGGTTAATTCATCATCTCAAACAAATTAAGCATTAATGCAACAACTATGTCTTGATCAACACCTTGTAAGCCTAGATTTTAGCACGATTACAAAGCCCGAGTACTTTACCCCTAGACTCTAATAATTGATATAGATCTTATCTGATTCGATTTTGGACCAGATTTGCTTCGTTTTAATTAGTAGTTCTGTTTGGCAATCTATCAAAAAAATTTAAACTAATTACTCATATGCTTGCCCGAAACCAGTCCACTTGCCTGACCATTCAAATGTGGCTCCGACTTTCAACAAATCTTCGGCTACATGCCCGATAGTCTAGTGTTGCAGCCTGAGAACCTTGTGTCACAATGTTATAGTTCGATGTTACACCCCAAGGATTGTCCGATGGTTAGTCTGGTGAACCGGAGTCCACAAACCAAACCTTATACCAATCGTTTTAATTTAGACCAGAACAATTATCCAGTCAATTGTTCATTGTATTAGGCCTAAACCAGATGTGAACGCCAAACTCTTAGACCGGGTCGACCCCTTCTAGTCCAATGATACAGTTGGGTCTTTGCATTCTTCGTTTATTAGTATAAATAATATATTATTTCAACTATTCATAACATGTTAAAAACGTAAAGTTAGGACCGTTGTCTACTTAATTTCAACCATTCAAATAATAGTTTTTCTATAGTATTATTGCATTTACATCTATGATATGCCTTGCATAGCTAGCTTTTGAGGGATATTAGGTTTAGGTATTCCTTGCACCATAATTTTCATCAACATAGTAAAAGGTCTCCATCAAGTACAAATAGACTCTCCTTCTAAATTAGATCAACCCTCTATGATTATAAATCTTGTTCTTATCTACAACCTCCTTCTAAATTATAACTCTAATCTTATATTTTGTCATATCCTTTATATGTAATTAATTTATCGGTGCAAGTGACATATTATTTTAATTATTTATTATGCATAATGATTAGTTTATTAATGAATGTGTTAGAGTTCGGTATGTCCCGAATTCTATCTGGGTCAGATCGATTTTGACCCATGTTTGAAATTTCAGTATGACTAGAGTTTCCAGTTTTTATATAAATATATATTTGAGTCGCAAAACTCATTGTACCGATTTTGATCAGTGATTTCTCTCATCTGCCCCGTGATATTTTTACCTGTCATGGGTTTTACACGTAAATCTCGGTGTCTGTTATTTCTGTTTTTCTTTTCTGATTCTCGACACTATAATTGAAATATATATTTACCTTTATTCATATTTTTATTTGTAAAACTAGAGAGAGAGAGATTAGAATCTTATTCATTCAAAAAGCCATAACCTAAACTTACTAATCTAGAATGTAGGCACGATTCATATTTCATCCATTCACATGCCTCACAATTAATGTAAACTTCAAACCAATAATTAACGTGTGACTAATGTAATGTTTATTAAGGACATTTATTTAAGAATATTTTATAATTATTCAACAATGAATGGACACATGCTCACCTAATTTGCCTTTTTACTATATAGCTAATTTCTTTTAAAAAATAAATAATTATGTTACATGGAATTTAGGGTTTCATGGGCATTTTTTAAAAATCAATTATTTTAAATGGTATTTATATATCACAATTAAATATAATAATTTATAATAATAGGGATTTGTTGGGTATTACGTGTAAGAGCTTGATTGGCCTTTTCAACGTGTCTAATCGAACGGCTCTGATTTATTTCGGATTATTCTTCGATGGTTGCTTCCTTTATACGCCCTCTTCGATTTGATTTTTCTTAGTACTTCACCTGTCCTTCATCCTATCTTTTCCTTTTATCAAATTTCATTTATATTTGTTAATCATGTATTAATTAAATTAATTAAAAAAATTTCTTAGTTTAATCTATTTTCAAACATAATAATCATGAATAAATATTTGGTTATGATTTATTTTAATTTATTTTATCGGAATTCAAGATTAAGTTCACAGCTATAATGTTTTAATAACTATTTCATTAAAAAACAACATAGATATTTTTTCGGGTTTTTTTCGTACAGTGGTTGGTGGAAGTACAGAAAAAAAAACGTCTGCAACTTGTGGCGACTTCGAGTATTATCTTCTTCTCTTAATGTTGATCTAAAGCTGGAAGGGGTTGTTGTTGCTAAGCGTTTTCTGTTTTCATTGTTTCGATTCAACCCTGGTATTCTATAAAAGTTTTTTTTATTGTTCTTCCTAATAAAAAGGTTTCTTAGTTGCGTCTGTGGATGTAGGATAAATTGTTCGAACCACATTAAATCTCGTGTTAATCTGTTGATTCTTTGGTTGTATATTCTGTTTGCTATTTGTCTAGTATGTTTTATTCTACGTATATATTTTCTTCCTTATCGAAAAACTATACAATTACTAAGCTTTATATATATATATATATATATATACACTATATTTATATATTTTGTGACCCTCTAGAAACATCCATCACCAGCTTCAAAAAACAAAGAATTTTGACCATGGTTTTTCAGAGCTGATCTATTCAATACTATTTTTTTCAACCTTTTAATTATATTAATAATAAATATTAATCAATAATAAAAACGAACATGGGTTGATTGTGCAAGACTAATACCTCCTCTCCTCTCTCTCTCTCTCTCTCTCTCTCTCTCTCTCTCTCTCTCTCTCTCTCTCTCG
>CM039474.1:1820326-1958621 GCA_022433065.1 Begonia loranthoides
CTCTCTCTCTCTCTCTCTCTCTCTCTCTCTCTCTCTCCATTTTAAACCTACTCCACATTAAGTAAATGATTTTTAAAAATTAGCGTTGACAAAAATTTAGATGGCCCCGACCGGTGTTGTTCGCAGATTGATTCTATATTTTGACCAACTCTTTTATAAAACTATGGGAAAATGACAAATCTACTGTAGAACTTTACGATCAATTATTAAATTATTTTCGTTAATAAATTACCTATTGAACTATGAAAAAAAGTCACCGCAAACATCACTGTTACGTTTGTCGTTAACGTATTGACTTCGTTCTGTGGCAGATCAACATGTATTGATTTCAATCCGCTGCATAATGATATTTTTAAAAATAACGTTATAATATCAACGTTTTTCCGATGAATCGGGATATTTTTCGCCATGGATTGACTACGATCCGTGGCAGATTGATAATGATCTGCCATAGATTATCATGCGTCGTTCGAGGAAATTTCTTTATATAAAAATTTCTTTCTTTTTCTTTCTTCTTCGAAGAAGAAAAGAAGGAAATTTCCTTCTTTCATCCAGATTTTGCTTCTTTACCGAGGGAAAAGAATAAAATTTTCTTCTTTCATCCAGATTTTGCTTCTTTACTAGAGAGAAAAGAAGGAAATTTTCATTCATTCTCCTCTCCATGGGAAAGAAGGAAAATTTTCTTATTTTCTCAGGGAGAAAATAATAAAATTTTCATTCATTATTTTTTTCAATAGAAAATAAAGAAATTTTTTTATTTCCTAAATGGCATTCCGCTGGCAGAAAGTTGTCTTTTCGGGGTAAAAATTTTAACATTGACATTCCGCCGTGAAAATTGTAACGTTGCGCTGCGGAACAACAAACTATAATTATTTTATTTCGAAATATAACATTCCATGGCGGATTGAAATCAATATATGTTCGATCCGTCGCGAAATCAATACTTTAACGACAAATATAACAGTGATATTTACGACAACTTTTTTTTATAGTTCAGTGGTTAATTTGTTAGCAAAAATACTTTAATAGTTAACTTGTCATTGATCTTAAAGTACGATAGTTGATTTGTCATTTTTCCTAAAATGTAAATTAAATTATTCGACCTGAGACTTGGAAGGTAAACTCGAGCGTTATATTTTATGAATTTATGGGAACCTAACTATTGTTTCAATGTGTGGGATTAGGTATTAAATTAATTATAATTAAACCTTTTTATTAATTAAACTTATCCACTTCCCGTCAACTTCATATATTATCTAATTATATATTTCAATCAAGAGTTACTTATTCTATTCATCTCTCCCTCGACCACTTCAATTTATGTGCTTTATAGACTACGGTCCTCTTTGATATTGAAACTCTTGCTCAGTCAATGACGTTCTAATTTAAAAGAAGAATCATAATCCACTTTCAAAATACAAAAAATTTGGAGCCAGGGTTTCATTGTTTTCACCATCATGTCATACGAATCGAAGAATCAAATTGTAATTTCTTTTAACCGAGAATAATAACAAAAGAAAATAGAGATTACAACTGCAATGATTTGTTGGAATTAATGACTCAAATTAGGTTTTGAGAAAAATCGAAAAGTTCACAGTGTGATAGAGGTTTTAAAAGGAAAGTGTTATATATATTTTACGGGTATTGTAACGTCCTTAGTTCTTTAAGTTCTATATTGTCTGCTTTGAGCTGAAACCCGAACGATTTTGTTCTTTAGGTTAACCAAAAATGTGTTGTGCTAGGTTGAGAAGATAACCCAACTTATAAACCATAAATTCTTCATTCTCCAAAGTGATGTGAAATTGTGCACCCCTACTGATATGAATCAGACATGCAATTGGGTCATCCTTACCTTCACATGTCAGACTGCCACAATCTCCACCCTTTGGAGGTCTGACGTCCTCATCGGCTATATTTCCTGTTAGGCTTTGGCTCTGATACCATTTGTAACGTCTTCAGTCCTCCTAATACAATATTGTCTCAACACGGTTTTGTTTTTTAGATTAGCCCAAAACATATTGTATTAAGTAAAAAAGAAAACTCTAATTGTATTTTTCACTTCCTCAAGCGATGTGGGTTTGTGCACCTCTACTAATATGGGTCAGACTCACGGTCATTCTTAACTTCACAGGACGGGCTGCCATATGTCTAGGATAATAGCAAAGAGATCGACCTGATGGTTATGCTATACAATATGGACCTTATTGTTGGCTTCCTCTTCGTGAGAAAAAGAAGGTGAAGTAGGAGAATTTGATTTTATCCTCCTTCAACAACAAGCAGCCACCACATGTTGTTTCTTCAGCATCCTTCAGCAACCTATATTTTGGCATTTTTTTAGGAACTCTCTCTATAAATAAAGAGTTCCTCAATCAATACATCTCATCCTAAAAACCCCAAAATTGAAGAAGGAGAAGAGAGGGAGAGAAGAAAATGAGGAAGAGTGAGGGAAAATAAGTTAGGTGCATTTGTGCACATTGAAAAATCTAAGAGTTGTGTTTTTCTATTAGTAAATATTTTCTAGAATATTCAGTTTCTAGAAAATATTGTAAATCCTATTTTTCATAGTGAGATCTTTCTGGACTCGGTCCCCATGATTTTTTCCTAATTTGAGTTTTCACGTAAAATTATCGGTGCCTATTTTCTCTAGTATTTCTCTTACTTCTTGTCTGTTAAATTATAACACTGTGAGAAAAATATTCTTGATATTTTTTGGGTCACATCTGCTATTATTTTTCGTACTAGTTAGTGATATAATTGTACTGTGTAAGTAAGCTCTGTCTAAGAGACTGAAATTTAAGTGAAACTGTTTGTAACCCATCCGGCCTTTTCTGATAAGTTACTTTGAAAAGAAAATTATGTCCAAGGAGATTGTCAAGAACATTTTTTCCTAAGAATTATCATTATCAGTACTATTCACATTTATTTCAATTTTCCTTAATATCTTTATTTTTCCCAACCCTTACTTCATTTTTTTAACTCTGGGTTTATTGGGGTTTTATACATATTTTATTTTGCCTAAAAAAAAATGTGTTAGAAAGTTAGACGCAGCCCGTTGACTCACTTTTGTATAATAAAATACAAAATAAGCAGCGATGATTGCGGCATTTTAAAGCTACACCTGATAATTTTTTCTATGAATATAATATGAAATTAATAACTATTTTGAGTCAATCAAATCGTCCAATTAAATTCTGACATAACATTATTATAAGATGGCAGATATGGACTGAGTTTGAATATGCACATGATGGGTAAAAAGGTCGCATCATTCTCTGAAACAATCTTCAAAATGTTTATAAAAGTTTTATTATATAGTTTTAAAAAGTATGTGTTTGTGTAACGCGTTTTATAAATCAACACATCTTAGGACAGATGGACCCTTAAACTTAAGGGTTCAAGTTTTATAATATTCTACGCGTTAAAAAATTAAACCCGGTTCAAACTTTTAGCGAAAGAGATTGTTCGCTCCATTACCATAGAAATAATTTTTAACAAATGCTTCATCGCGTTTGTAGCTTCCTTTAGAACGGTCAAAAATTGCCGTCAAAGAATTTTACGTCGTAAATGCAGTTACAACGACGCCGATACAATTTGCGTTATGGTGAAATTATTTGAATCCTTATTTCACAATGTTAGAGAACAATAACATAGAGACCGACAAACAACTCAATCGTTGCCGTTTTGGACCCTAAGTTTATTTAAACACAAGATTGAAGTTTTTTTTAGTTAATATTTAATTACGAGTAGCGATAAATTTCTCTTCTAATTTTATACTCAATGTTGACCTCTTAGCGTTCATTAATTGATACAATTAATCTATTATTGATAATTTATCTAAATTATTATATTTTTAGGAGATAAACTTCAATAAAATTAGAGTGTTAACGTAACATTATCCTTTAATATAATATGTCATAATACCTTTGAAAGAGTGAACGGCTTGCAATTGTGACATATCATATTAAAGGACAATACGCAAAACAAAGCCTATTGTCTAGGGTCATTTGCAGGTTGAACCTTAATTTATTTTTTTCGACAAAATGCCCTTTACGAATGACCTCATACGATAAGGTTCATTTGACATATCATCCTATATTAAATAGGATATGAACGGGAGGCCAATATTAAGCTGACTATTAGAGTACGTCAAAATTACGAGCAGAGCAAAAAAAAAGAAACCGAACATTTAATCCCGAGGACCCATTTTGGCCAAGTCAAACGTAGGTTGGTCCAATTTGGTTAGAGGCCACAAGCATTCAAGTAATGATTCTTGGATGGAGTCCAATGGCTGGCCGGTGCCTGTCCATCATTTTCATGCTCTACGTGTATTAAGAGGATGACAAGCTGAAAACTCCTCTTATTGTGATGCCATTAAATTAGTCAAATCCATGCATCTTGATCAAATGGGAGCATATTGAATATTGAACCGGTAAAACAATTTTTTTAAAAATCTCAATTTTCAATCGTTTTCCCAAAAAAGAAATAGAGGGTGTTCGGATCTAGTCTGGTTCGGTCTAGTTTTGGAGAAAAAAAAAACAAAACAAAACAAAAAACGAAGAGAATGTACATGGTTCTAACCCGAGCAGATGGTTCAGTCTAGTTTCGGAGAAACAAAACCAAAACAAGAAAAGAAGAGAATGTACATGGTACTAACCCGAGAGTAGGATAGATACGAGACTGGTTCGGTTCAATTGAACCCCGACAAGTCACTCCATTGAGCTTAGAGACTGTGCAAAGGAAGGTAAAGAAATCATAATTAAACCTAATGCCACAACCAAAAGAGAGAGAACAATAAATACTTAAAATATATACACATAAGATAACTGTCGATTTCTCGTAGCTGCAGACAAACACACTATTGAGCTAATTTAAAATGGCCCCACCAACATGCTTCGGTCCCAGGACAAATCCTAGGCTGATGTAAACTTCAAACATTTGCAATAAAAAAAATACCAACTATTTTGATGAACAACCATAAGTGGAGCCTCACCTACTTTCTGATTCAGAGTCAAAGACAGAAGCCCATGAAAGCAACAACATTTTGCCTCTTTCAAATGCTGAATAATTTCATTAGTTGACTTTATAGTACAACTATGATATAAAATAATATATACTTTCTGACTAACCCATTACATCAACGAACCTTCTACTAATGCTACGATGGACCTGACATCATACTCAAAGATTTGGTCGACTTCACTCTCTATTGCAATTTTCATTATTTGCTAACTTTTACCTACAAAATTTCTTTCACGTCGGCAGTTAAGTCCCATTACATTCTAATACCAGAAGTCAAAACTGTAGCTGTGGCTGAATCAGGCAGTAAGTGTGATGGGGGAATAAAATTGAGGCTATCATTATTTCACTGATACTTGCTTCTAAAAAGAAGCACACAAATTGAACAATTTGGATCCATTTACCATGCATTAGGCAAAAAAAATCAACCTGGAGAACATAATGAAAACAAGATATTAAAGAAGATTTCAGAAAAGTTTCAGCATACCGATCATAATGAACATTCCTTTCCCCAATGCAATGACAGAAATCCGAACTGGAAGGGAAATGTAGGTGGGAACATAATACCTGAAATTCAATTTTCAACAACATAGTAATGTTCACTCGTTCCAATAAAGTAAAAGAGATAGAACAAGACCATACTGTCAACCACAAACCGTTCTGTCATTTCTGAATCTTGGTTGCGATGAAATATATCTATCATGAATCTTTGACAGCAGTAGCTTCAGCTTGTCGAATTCTGTGCTGATGCACATCCCAGTTGTACACATGAGCAATTGTGACCTGTTCATTAGTTATCACATAAAGAAAAAAATAATTAAAAGGTAATTAAATGCAGTTACTGAATATTCATGTGGTTATTGAATTACACTGCCCCTAGAAGAAGTCTTCTTTTTTTAGTATATCATTAAGCTCTAAAGCATTTTGGACATTTCTTGCATATATTAAAGAGATTGCAGCACAAAGGTAACAAGACAATATTGTCTTGTACAGACCAAAGGTAGCTAGAAAATATTGGATTATACCTGCGTTATTATAACCTGAAGCTCCAAGAATTGTATATCAGCAATTGAGACTTCCAAACTGGCTTTAGCGTTACCTAAATTCTTATGCAAAAGAGCTGCGTCCTGAATCAAAGTTTCGAAAAATAAGGGCAGCAGCTTAATTAAAATTCCAACCCGACATTGGCTTGAACGTGACAACAAAGACAGAAGTTTGACCTCCACACATGAATACCAGAACATGACATTTGCTCCAAGCCATAAACAAACAGAGTCAGTATCTTCATTCGTGCTTGGGAATATATGCCTTCTGAAACTTCAAAATCAGCAACAAGAGCCTGTATCATCATTAACCAAAGATTCAAGTAAATTTACTTCAATATATAAGAAAAAAGATCGGACATCATTAACTTATAAATTCCCTGAAAAAGCATGAAAAACATCATCTTCATATGTAGTATTACTAAAATTCTAAACTTTGCACCTTGTCATCTACGTGATTAAACAAGAACTACCAATTAACTCAAAAAACATCACTTTTTTAGACAAACATATCAACATCTTATTGAAAATATTGATTTCCAATAGTTTTTTTTACCAAAGAATGCCAATTTCTTACACATCAAAATCATGTATCCCTAATTGTAATTGTCAATGAATGTGAAGCAAAAACATGATTTCTGAGTAAATCATATTGAATATAAACCTATAAATAAATATGAACAAAGATCTTGTGGTAAGATCATAATTGTTAAGAGAGAAGGTTAGAAAGAATCAACTTTGAGATAGACGGTCTATAACAGTGGACCAATTTAACATCTATCATTATCACAGCCATTGCATTCATCTAGAGAAAAGAAGAAATTATCAATGATTTTTGTGGATTATCTCACAACCAGGAATACTAGATTTTCAACAATTAACATGTTTTCCAAAAATATATAAAGCACAAAGAAAAGCCTCACCAGTACCGTTCTTATCTTGTAAAGTGGCGACAACATCTAACAACTTTTCTATATCTGGAATCTTTGCCTGAGAACAAAGTAAGAAACTAAGTGAATTTGGGTGCAGCAAAAGTAAGCAAAGAATAAAAAGGAAAAATAAATACAGGTTAGCAACCAGCTACATTGACATGCTAGCAATCAAGTACAATGAAACATAAACAAGATTAGGTCCCTCCGTCCCAGTAATTTGAAGGAAAAAACTATAAGGAGCTGAGAAAGAATACTCATCACTATAATACACACATTTTTTAATCAGCAATAAGACAATTACATGCGCATCATATTATTACTGAAGTATAAATGAAAATTTTTATATCGGTCCTTTTCAAATGTAACATCACCCACTAAAGGCATTAGCCAAACTCACATATTCAATCCACAAAATAAAGTAAGCTAACCTGCAGATCCTTTGTTAAGCGAGGAGCTTCATTTCAACCAACTTGCATTGTTGAAGTCTGCAAGAGAAATTAACTAACTGTTTTAAAAGGTAAATTTATAAACAGCATTACTCATTGTACATGTATTGCCAAGAAATTATCCCTGCAAAGCATCTGACCGTTGGATCAAATTTTACTAATTTTCTTCTTGTGACATAGGAAATCTTTAAAAGAAAATCCTACAAGTAGAATAACTGAAAAAGAACCGTTGCATCAAATTTTACCAAACGTATGGAAAACTATCTGTTCGAGTTTCCATATATTAACTTCTACCGTGCGATGTTAGAGAGGTTGTGACCTTCTGAGCGTGTCTTTAGCCCCTAAAATTAAGTAGAAGTAGAACTCCATAAAATGAGTTTTCCGAAGCATATATTCTGCAAAAATGAACCTCAATCTATGAACTTGTGTCAATCCTGTATGCATTTGACATTTATTTATCCTTAACAATGTTCTCTTAAATTAGCATTAAGAAATAACAAAGCTAGAATATTAACTGACTAGAATACAAACAACCACATATGTTTCCATTTACAGATTCTAAAGCATCTCATGCATGCAAAGCCTATAATAGAGCAAAATCAATTAAACGTAACGGACGAAAAGCTTCATGGAGAAATCCTAATCTGATTACACGCGACAGATCGAGAGAGAGAGAGAGAGACCTTTCTTAAAGAGAGGCAATGGAAGAGTTAACATCGACGCCTTATTGGAAGACAAATTTTCGAACATCCTCAACGACTTGAGCAGCTGGAATTCCTCTCCGTTCCGTCGCGACTGAACTGGAAGAATCTGACAACGAAGTCATCCTCTGAGAAACCAAACACATAACCTCGAAGACTACAAACAAACGACGTTTGTCCATACTTCGACGCCGGAGAAGAAGACGTTGAACTGCTTCCCGCCGTTTCCCGTTTTACATCTCCGCTGCGGCAATTTGATATTTTGAGTGCAGGGGGAGCCGAGGAGACAAGACTTACCCCAACAACGAACGACGTCGTTACAAATATCTATAAATGTTTAGACCCGATTATCAATTGGGCTCAAAGCCCATTTGGTTGGATGGACCTGGCCCATTTAGCCGTACAATTTTGGCCCATAGATTTCTAACAACCCTTCATGTCAATTGTTGAAATAAATTTAAATTAAAAGTAATTATCAACTATATCTTGAAAGTAACTGCACTTTGAATTTTTATTTTTATTATCTATTAGTTCAAAGTTAAAGAGTTTGTTAAACAACGTATATTGTTTGTGAAATTTACCTTTTTCGAATTTGATGCTTGTCTTTCGCTACAAAAAAAATACTTTTTTCTGCAGTGATACTTGTCTTCTGCTGAGTAAAGCAAGTCCACGTTATTTTTCGCAGCAGTTACTTGCTTTTCGCTAGGAAAAATATTCTTTCTGCAACAGATATTTGCCTTCCTTTGTAGAAAATACTATTTCCGCAACAAATATTTGTCTTCCAATACGGAAAGCAAGTCCTTGACAAAAATTAACAATAAAAATACAATGTTTTAAGTAGAAGCGATGGTCTCCGCGGAAGCGTTGATGTCTGCCGAAGCGTTGGTCTTCGCGATTTAACGAACCCCCTAACAGTGAAGGTGTCTGTTGCTGATGCGTCAAACTTTGAGGTGTTAGTTAACAAAAATAAAAATTCAAAATGTCAGTTAAAAAAATATTCATACTTCAAAATTAATATTGATAATTACCCTAAAATTAATTAGTTTTGTCAGTCATTTTAGTTAATTTCTACTCAATCGGTCCTTCGTGTGATGAGTAACATTAGCTTTGAATTTAAGTTTGCTTTAGTTTCTCATTGTGATGGGATAAATATGCGTTTATACATCTAAATGATCTAGTTTGACATTATTTTAGCTTTGGGTTAGGTTGCTTTAATAGAATGAATATAGGGAAAATTTAAATTAGGATTTGAGTCTACTTTTAGTATTGAATGGGCAAGTGAAAAATCTAATAAAAACCTAAATGATCGAGCTGAGCTCAGTCTGCTATAGTAATTGACTGGCCAAATTCAGAAGGCAGGCCAAGCCAAGCCCGTCGGGCACGGGCTCGTGAGCCTGCGGGCTAGCCTGCCAAGCGAGGGGCGACAGGGGTGGCTCGCTCATTCAAAAATCAGAACTCAGACGCTTGTTGCTTGGCTCCTCCTCCTCGTGCAGTTGTGCCCCCTGTTTCGCGATGAGTCGCGCAGCTCAGTCACTGTTCGGCGTTCAGTCAAGATTTCCGTTCATTCTGAAATCGCAGGTAAGTGGGTGAGCAGAGCCTAGGCGTAAAGTGCGTTTGAGTAGCGGGTTAGTGGGCTTTGATTCCCCTCTTCTCGCTCTCCTAGCGAGAGGGGAACCAGAACAGAGGGTTCGGAATAATGAAAACAAACAGTAAATTGGGTCTTCATAGGCTCGGCTCGACTCGACCGGCTGGTTTAATATCTCTAATGCCATATCATAAATCAATTATAGAAATCATGCCCATTTATCTATTCTCAAAATAAATCTCCTCTCTAAATAAACTTCTACTCTCTCTCTTTCCATATCTCTTTCACTGCAGAATAGATTTTTCTTTCTGTAAGGAGGTTTCAAATACCTTATTTTGAATAGGTGTTAGTGACCAAAGTCAAGAAGATAAGAAATTCTTTCCTCTGTTTAGAAATTTTTTGAGGAATTTAAGAATTTTTATCTAGGTTTTTCAATCAGATTCGGAACTCCAAATTCGAGAGCTCGGGTTTGCAGAATATTGAAAGGTATAGTGATTCCCAATTAGTTTCTCAAAAATTTGGTTTGTAAGTCTCATGATGAACGATAAAGATTGATTGTAGTTTGGATAGTAAAAACTTGTGGTTAAAGTTGAAAATTTGCCAAAATTTTGGAAATTTTCGGAGTCTCGGAACTTGATAAACAGTTTGGGATCTTGGCCTTTTGTTTTAAGTGGATGTATCCAAGTGTATCAACTGTGTAGTCGTCGACTATGATCAAGAAATAGCGATAGTCATTAATGGAGATCGGTTTTTCGTTTTAATAGAAAAAAATTGACTAAAATGGAAACTAACCAAAATACATATAAACCAAACATTTAACCTAATTCCAAAAATCAAATTTGTGTACGCTCTCTCACTGCATTTAATTTCAGCGTTCTGAGTCTGAACTTCAGACTTCTTCCTCTTAGCGGCGAGTCTCGACTCCTGTTAGCGGAGAGGCGACGAAGAGAGGCAGAGAGCTGACTCAGGCGAGAGTTGAGGCGAGATCTTCGTGACTCAGGTATTTTTCTCTATCTCTGTTTCCATAAAAGTCTTAATCTTTCTTAAATGTTTGTTGTAGTCTGGGAACATCTTGACACTGCGTCTGCGAATATGTCCAGTGATTTTGGGTTGAAAAATGCTGCAATTTAATTGTTGTCACGTTGAAAATCTCGCTGTTAGTTGATTTTTGTTGCCAAAATTTGTTGAATCACTGAAATTTTTTGTTTGATTTTCTACCCAGACCTCAATTTGGCAGATTGAATCTGTTGTTTTTAGGTTTAAAAAGTCGACAACTTCAACTTTTGTTGGGTTTGTTTAAAGTATGGTAATTGGCATCAGATTTGGCCTATATGCTGCATTAAGTCATTCTGTCAAGTTTTTTTTTTTCACAAAAAGAAAGGGGTAATTTCCTGTTTATTGAAGCAATTGATTCATAAAGATGGGTGGTTGTGTAGAAGGGTCACCATAGTGAAACCTTTTCACTCCAAAGTTAACGTGCTGCAACTTCTCTTTCACAAAATCTTCTCAGTGTTCACAATCTATGTCGTGATAATAACGTCTCTATCTCATTTTTCCCATTTCATTTTCTTATCAAGGATCTGGAGTCCTAGATCACTTGCTTCTTGATGGTCTCTACATTCTTCTGTCCTCTCTCCAACTTCGTTCTTCTTCAATCAAAGCTCTTATGGGTACAACTTCTAATTCCTCTGCTTGGCATAAAACGCTTGGAACACCCTGGTCAAGCTACTCTATCGACAATCTTGTCTTTATGCAATTTGTTTGTTTCAAATTCAGATGTTAATACTTACTGTAAAATATGTCCCCTTAGTAAATCACATTGTCTTCCTTACTCTATATCTTCTTTTCAGGCCTATGCTGTTTTTGACTTAATTCACTCTAATTTGTGGGGTCCATCTCCCACGATCTCCATTAATGGTTATCGCTATTTCTTGATCATAGTTGACGACTACAATTGATACACTTGGATATATCCACTTAAAACAAAAGGCCAAGTTCCCAAACTGTTTATCAATCTTTGCTCATTCATCAAAAATAATTCAACAAATCAGTTAAGTCTATTCAATCAGATTGGGGTGGCGAGTTTCGACCCCTCGCCGACTTCTTTTCTTCCTCTAGAATTACCCATCGCTTGGCATTTCCATATACCCCAACCCAAAATGGATGGGTCGAGCAAAAGAATCGTCATGTAGTCGAAATTGGCTTGACACTTTTATTCCAAGCAAATTTACTTATCCCCTTTTGGTATTATGCTTTCCAAACTCCTGTGTATCTAATTAATCTATTACCCACCTGTGTACTCAGTAACATTTCTTCTCAGCAAGCCTTGTTCTCTTCTCCTCCTTTTTGTACATATCTCCATGTCTTTGGATGCTCATGAACACTTTAGTTTACAAGACTTCACATGTTTTTGGATTTTTTTTCCATACTAGATTATTTCTTATTGTATTGCATGATCTAGTTGGAAAAATCAAACTATTATCATAAGCTTACTATTAGCAATCTAGTACTATTTTTTCACTAGTCTTTGTTCCTCACCTTTTTTTTTCTCTGTCGAATGGATTAGAATGTGAAAATTCAGCAAACAAGAGGTTTATGATGATTGAGGAAATACATAATTTTTACCGGAGAAAAATAAACAATTAGAATTGTGAAAATGGTGAATACATATTCTGGATAAAAGAAGCGAAATTAGATTTTTTGTAATAGGGAGAGACAAAATAGATGAGCCTATTCATTGGAGAAAAGTAGTTGGTTGGTTGGATATGAAGAACTATCTTTTGTTTGACATAAGAGGAATATAAGAGGAATGAGGGAAGATAGTGGGGAGAGAGGGAGAAGTCAAATGTAAATTACTTTGATTTTTTTCTTTAGGTAATAATTGGCAGCAGAGTTAGACGATTACTTTATTTTAAAAGGCAGTCATCAAACCCACTCCCACCAGCGCTTCTCTCTTTCTATGAAAAATCCATCTCATGCTTCTCCCCCATCTCTCAGACAACAAGCAAATAACTGGACATTCTTTAGGTTTGGCTCAAAAAGAAAAATCTCAATTTTTTCTACTTCTATCCTTTTGAATCTGATTATTCTTCTCCGATTGCTTCTGTGTTTTTTTAGTTCTATATTTGCTTACATTACACTAGATTGCTATTTTAGGTTGTGTTTTTGTGCGAAATTTCTCCAATTATTGTTATCATATGTTGAATGGTTTGTTAGTTTTCACATATTTACACGTATTAATTTGAACATGCAGAATTTCATCATTTTTTTTATTCGACTGTAAAGTTTGATTAGTAATACCTTGTGGTTCTTTTTCAAATTTACTAATGGGTACATCAAAATGATATTTTTTTTTCCAACTCTTTGTTAAGCCTAGCTTATATTGCAGCCTTGAGTAAGTCCAAGATATCCATCGCAGTAGAATGACTTTTTATGAGACGGAATGTGAAGTAATTTGGTCACAAATCAGGCAGAGCGAAAAGAAACTCATATTTAAAAGAAGGTTGACATTTTTATTACTTTTTTTTCAAGTTTTTAGTTTCTTATTTCTGATGGTTCCTTGTAATTTTATTAATTAATTTATTTTCTTAATTCGTTTGCATTTTACCTGTAATTGATTTAGGTAATATATCTTTTGAATGTCAAATCATATATAATTTTTAAGATTGGTTTGTAAATTCTTAAAGTTGAAGTAAACAATTGAAACAAATGAACTTCAAAATAACTATGCTTTGTTCGTGGAGTTATCTTTAGATGAGGCATTAAGCGAGAATGACATTTGATGAATTAAAGTTTTCATCCTCATAAATTTTCTTGATTGGATGATTGTAACACTAAAATCAGAGATATTTGCATACATACTCTAAAGTATGCAACTGGAATAAATGTTTCTACTTATGATATGATGAAATCAATCTTATACATTGAAATGCATGCAGATGGTTGTTGGGGCTCCCCACGTTTTCATCTGAACAGAAGAAGTGTGATCATGCTGATATTTTAGAAAACGGGTTAGAAAAGGTTTTTTTTTGGGTTGATTTTTTTGATTTTTATGAATTAGTTTTGAAGTCAATGTTTTCTTTTTAGGTACTTACCGGAGTCATTGCTTCGGGAAGACGATGTAAGTTTTACGAAAAGCTATTTTCTTAATAATTATTTGTTTTTTAGTTTGTGATTCAATGTTGTATTGGTCATGATTAAACTTGGTCTTCTGTTTATACTTATTACATCTTGGATCTTGATGCTAGTTTCTAACGTTTCTATATGAACGTAATGTACAAGTTGGCACTACATTTCAAATTTTGAAACTACCGATAAATTTGACGTTTTTTACTCGTATGATTTGTGAAATTATTGCAATTATGATCCACACAATTGATATTTTCGCATATCTAAACTTCACTTTTGTTGACATATTCTTATGTAAGGAGACAAAATCTACACAGAGTATTAATTGTTCGTTCTCTGGCTTGCAAGCTGTGATTTAAAATCAAATGAAAGTGATATCTTATTCGTGGGCTTTTTTCTTGTATGGTTGTGAATAATTTAATAGATATTTGAATTTGATGAATTTTGTTATCGAAATTTGACAAGTTTTGTTTTTTTATTTTTTTATATAACAATTTGTGTGGTTCAATCCAAGAAAGTGTTTGAAAACATCCTTCACTCTAATAAGTCTTCAAAAAAATAAAGGAAAATAAAAGAAAGTGGTTGGGTTATAAGTGCATTTGCTCCCTTTTGGTATGAAAATGTTTTTGTTTCTAGGGTAGGACTGAAAATCACATTATTTTTTGATGTCTCTTATTTGGGTTCTTCGGATTTCTATTATCAGGTTTTCTACGACACTATAAAACTTAGGGTTGAAGAAGCCTTTGGAGCTCTTAATTTTGCAAGACAACATCATGTAAGTCAAGGCAATATCGTAATAGCTAGTGCAAGTAAAATTAGAAAATTTTTGTTATCAAACATTGATCGTTTGAGCAATAAGGGTCTTTACCTAATTGCTAGAACGCTTACTGGAGACTCGGTATATTTTGAGAAAACGCGTTGCAAGATGAAGGTGATCATTCAAAAATGTCTGGCAAAAGCAGTAAGAGGCCATACTTATGATGGTCATCGATTGGAGATTTTTAAACAGTTGTCTCAACTTCTCAGTGACATAAGAAATTACCAAAGTTGCCCGACATCTTTGATTCATAGATCTCCATCTTCTCGAGTTGCTGTAAGTGAGGTATTGGATATGCTGGGGGACTTGCCCACTGAGAGCTTGTTTGCGATGCGTAGGAAGCTGGAAGGAGTTCGAATAGTGCCTGAGTTGAAACGCCACAGGCATGGGTGTGCTCGAGACCGTATGATCAATCTACTATTAGGAGTTAGTGACAAGATACTTTCTGCGCTTCATGAAGGGGATGGGCTGCCAGAGCCATTTGCCAAAGCCATGGCTGTAGCAAATTTATCACTGAAACTGACATCAGGTTGTCACAACTCGTCCATAATGGAATTTTATGAGTTCTCGCCTAAAGTAAAAACCTTGCATGATGAAATAGTAAAGGCTATATGGATGATCAAGCGGAAAATTTCCTTTCAAAAGTTGAAAAAAGTGAAACTTTTGTTAGACCCTAATGCTAAACTATCCAATAGGTCGCTCCGAACAGCAGTAAAGAAAATGTTAATGGACTTTCTTTTTGAGTGTAGCGATATGGATACTGTGCCAAACTCTCTATTAAAAGCCCTTGCTATGATAAACAGAACGTCGAAAAGTGCATCTCATAAATACTTTCCCAAGGAAGAAATTGAAAAAGAGGTGGATTATATATTGAGTTTGAGTGCTCAATTGAAACAAGTATATTTTGATATGCTACCTTATCATGACTTCAATGAAGATTTTGCTGCTGCATACACTGAAGAATTAGAAGAGAGTGATGAGAATGATGTTTTTAGTGATGATGACGATGATTGCTTCATGCAAGATGATACTTGTTTCCATGTTAGTGGGACAAACTGCCAAGTAGAAAGCATGGGAGAATCATTGCCCGTGTATATTGATGAGGTGTCTGTGTCAAAAGGGAGTGATTTGTCCCCCTTACCAGTACACTCACAAAGAATCAATATGGATTTCATTGGTAAAATTGATACTTGTGATGATGTCTCTTCTTCTTTCCAAAATTTTGAACTTCTAAATGTTCGAGAAAAAATATCTCAACACGAGCCGGCGGAGAATATTGACTTCTCAATGTATGCTCCAACTTACAAAAGTGCTGGTGATGTTAAGACTCCACGGAAAATACATTCAAATTACACATCTGTGTCCAAATTAAACTTAGATATAAATGCTGCTTGGGTTGTGCAATCTGAGGATCCTAGTTTGTCGTATAAGTTTACACAACATATGATTGACAAGCAGAGCATTTACAAGAATCAATATCTTACTATTCAAGAAAAATGTGACCAGTCAAGCATGTTTGCTTATAATCTAATAGGTCACATGCTAGAGGAGTATGCAAAACTGGATGGTTTGGATGTTGACTGGAATGAAAGTTTATATTTGACTGGTGATCATACACTTCAAGACGAAACACAAGGTATAACTCTGAACTAACATTTAATATTATTTTATGTTGTGGTCTTGCTTCATATTTGTTAATTCCTTTTTGGTTTTTTGAAAAGATTAGTTTTTTCTTCTGAAGTGAACTTAAAATTATTTTTTCCAAAAAATAATTTGACTGTGGTTGTTTACGTAGTGTGCTTATTGGTATATTTCATTTGCTTATGCTGATGAATCTAGTTTTGGCTAAAGCATTTTGGCATTGGGGGCGTGGTTTCATGTCAATAGAATTATTGTCTATTTTAAGTACTTAAAGATGATAAACTGAATTAAAGCAATAGCTCTATATCTTTTTCAATGGAGTTTTCCAAAATATATGTTTTCTATCTAAAAGGATTTAGAATAATTTTCCTACAACATGGAATGCCAGGGAAAATTGAAATCTAGATCAAAATGAAAAAAAAAAAAACAAGAGGAAACATATTTAAATTACTAACAAATTAACGTGATCTCTTTTATACTCATTTTTCAGTTCTAGAAGCTAAGCAGGCAATGTCTGGAGTGAATGAAGATTATATAATTGTTCGAGCTTGTGAAAAATTAATACCATCCTTTTGCAAAAGGTACAAATTGCTTCTAAGGTTGCTTGTCTCAACAAAACTGGTCTTGTTTAATGTCTCGTAAAGATTGATTTTGTTCGTGATAAAGTGAAACCGAACAATATTCAGTGTTTGAGAATTCTACAATAGTCAGGTCAATGAAGTATATGGAATAATCTGGTCTAGGTTTTTTCTGATAGAATCAATCAAGTTTATCTTATTTTTATCATGTATAATAAGAATCAGCTGTACGTTTATAATTGCAGTGGACTTCAGAAGTTGATGGGCGTTCAAGTCAGTTGATTAATAGTCTTAAGGAGCCTCTGAGCCTCAGTATTCATGCTGTTGCGCTATGTCAAAAGTTAATAGTTATTGAAAGACAAAGATGTGAAGAGTTGATCTTCGTGAATTCAGCTTTCTATGCAGGTAAGATTGAAGTCTTAAAAAGTATTTACTTTTATTTTTTGCACTCAAAGCCAGTTGAATGATAGCAAGTATAAGAAAAACTCCTTTGGCTTCATTGTTCAATTGAGGTCTATTTAATGACAATGTGATGTTTATTGATCGGTTTCCAAATTGGCAGATATTCCAGCATAGGTTTTTAAGATTAGCATTAATATAACATGTGAGAATAAGAGATTCCGAGTTCAAAACTTGGTCATCACTTGAACCAGATTTAAAGATAATAATGATCATTAATTTGAGCAAAAATTTGTCATCAAAACTAAATGAGTAATAAAACGAGATTAGTGGTGTTTATATACATTTTCACACCTCAAAATGCGTTACTTAGAATATATTTTATATAATAGCAAGTTTTTATTTGCAGAGAAAATGGGAAGGTGGAAGATGGGTGTTTACCCAGTGCAAAGCATTGCTAGTGGCTAAGTGGAGAATATAATTGTGTCATCTGCTTTCAAAAGGCGAGATCTTTGTGACTCAGGTATTTTACTCTCCCTGTTTCGATGAAAGTCTTAAATCTCTCTTAATGTTTGTTGTAGTCTGGGAACATCTTGACACTGCCTTTGCGAATATGTCCAGTGTTTTTGGGTTGAAAATGCTGCAATTTAACTGTTATCACGTTTAAAATCGCTTTTAGTTGATTTTTGTTGCCAAAATTTGTTGAATTGCTGAAATTTTTTGTTTGATTTTCTACCCAGAGGACAATTTGGCTGATTGAATCCGTTGTTTTTAGGTTTAAAACGTTGACAACTTCAACTTTTGTTGGGTTTGTTTAAAGGATGGTAATTGGCATCAGATCTGGCCAATATTAATCGAGTCATCAGATCTGGTCTTGCTTAATGGTCGTTTATGCGCTTTAATCAGCGATGGTTTTAGTGCTTTCTTCCTGTTTAATTTAAGTCTTGTTTTACCTGTGTCATGCCTAGCTGATCAAAAATGTCTGCACTTTCTATTACGACAGCACGAAGATGCTTCACATTTCTAAGAGGAAGTCTACTCGTTGGAGAAGAAAATGGGGTATGTCTCCCTATTGAGTAACTTCCTCCCTTTAAATGGGAAAGTTAAATTTAATTCTTATTTTTAAAGAAAAATAGCAATTGTTACCGTATCTAAATTGTTATATTTCGGTGTGACCTAAATTCTGTTGAGCCAAGTATGTAAGCCTGCACTGTACATCTCATTTAGGATTTTGTTTTTTCTATAAATTCATGTAAGCTAGAGTCGCAAAACTCGCTGTTGTATTTTGATCTTCATAGTAGATTCATTCCTCTGCTTGTGATTTTTTCTCGAAAGAATGTTTTCACATAAATATAATGTCCCACATCGTAGTTATCGTTTGATCTTTAACAGAAATCCTAGAATGGTCGAGTTTGATTTGGGTAGAAACCTCTGAGTTTTCCTACAGTCGTCTTACCAACCATGGCTTTAATATTTAACGGAGAAAAGCCAGCTTAGCCCATCTCATCTTTTCCTGCACAGCCAATCTAGGCGCTGAACAGCCTGGCTACACCTTTTTCAACCTTCTCTATCATAAATATTTGGACACACAGTAGAGAGAGAAGTTGAATTCACTGAAAATTATCACGAGAGACGCTCCAAAAACCCTCGTAATTCTGACTTCAAAGAGATTGGACTTGGAACTAATCAAAGAAATATGCGTATTTTTCAATTCTATTTGTACATATTTGTATTTATTTGCTGGAGTTTATAGTGGAAAAACCTAGCCATGACCCCTCCATGTGGTCTTGGTAAGACTTTAGGTTAAAATACGCAAATCTTAATTGCATGTCCTTTTCTCTGCATTGGCTGCTGCCTGTTATACTCACATGGTGTGTAGGCCACGCGTGGAAAAAGCATTGCAACAAAAGGTTGAGAGATAGAGAGAAGTTTAGAGAGATAAAGGAACACAGGTGGAGGGAGAGAGAGACAGGTTTACAGAGATTTAGAGAGAAGTTTAGAGAGAGAAAGGATGATAGTGTTGGGGTGTGTGCCATGACATCCCACATGCAACTAATCATCTTTCTCATGTGCTTAGTTTCACCATGATTTTGGATCTCCTTTTTTTTTTTTATAACGTTTGTTGTTATAATTTTGTGGTAAGATCAAGCCAAGGTTTGTCATGTTGTTTGTCTTGTCCGATCATTGACAAAATATTTTGACAATTCCTTTAATTATCGTAAATCACGCACTATCTAATCACATGAGAATGAACGTTGTTGTTTTTGTAAGAGAAAATGGTAAACCAATCATCGTATTTTGTGTTCAATGACAAGTCAACCACTTAAGTATTTTTATTAACAATTTAATCACTGAATTATGAGAAATTGTCTCTGCGAATATCGCCGTTAACTTTCTGAAAATCGCAGTAGAAAAGAAAAGATATTCATGGAAAAAAGAAAAAGAATTTGTGAATTTAAAAGAAACTTTCAGTGGAAAAGAGTTAATATCCATAGAGAATGGATTTAGAAAATTTTAGATTTTGTAAAAGAATGGATTTAGAAGATTTCGGGTTTTATAATTTAGAACCTTTTGTAAAAGAATGTTAATGTTTTAGTTTGCGGATGATTTAGAATTGTTTTACAGTGTATAGGAGGATCATAGTTTGTTTTGTGTTGTCTGTGTTTTTCTACGAAGAAGACAATGAATAGTATTTCTATTTGCAGACGATCCGCAACGAATCGACAACGATCCTCTGCGGATTAACAATTAAACCCCTAAACTATGATGATCCTATGCATATTAACAATTTAAACCCTGAATTATGAAAACAATCCTTTGCGGATCGATGACTATTCTCAGCGGATCGATGACTATTCTCAGCCGATTAACAATTTAACCAATGAACTATGATGATCTTCTGTTGATAAACAATTTAACCCCTAAACTATGATAATCTTGTGCGGATAGACGATGATCCTCTGCGGATCGACGATGATCCTCTGTGGATTAACAAATTAACTCCTGAACTATGACAATCTGCTGTGGATCGACAACGATCCGCCGCGGAAGGACAACGCTATTTAACGAAAAACATAACCGTAGTGTTTATTCCGTCAATTTTTTATAGTTTAGTGGTTAATTTGTTAACAAAAAAAAAGTTAAATTGTTGACTTGTGATTGATAGTAAGATAAGTTGGTTGGTTTGTCATTTTCCCATGTTCGAATTAGAATTCGATCTCTCTCAAAGAACTCGGGTAAAAAAACAGAAACTTGATTGCAATAACCAAAGCTGTTTTTGGACTAGTGCAATTGTTGTTAATGTGTGGGATTTACGTCCAACGTATTTGTTGTTTCGAGTATCATGTGTCGAGTAAAGCAAAAACATGAAAACACTTGGAAAAAACGAACCCATTTGTGTCGAGCTCACCATCGACCCATGGACACGACCAGTCAAACTGATGGAGATGAAACAGTGCGACTCGTGTGCGCCAATCTGGGATGTTGTCCGAGTCAGAGACAAGGGACATTGAGAGTGACTCTTGCTACTCAGTTTTCCCACTCAAGTCTTCAGGGGGATGGTCATTGCACATTTACAACAGACAATGACGACTGCCCTTGCCACTACATAATTTCGGTCATCTTTCTGTCGCCGTTGACAGTTTTAGCTGCCGGGATCGGACAATTTAGCCGGTCGATAACCAAAGTCGAAATTTTGATATGTTTTCACGTTAACTTCCCTTTGTTTAGACAACATGTAGAAATCGTTGCTATCAAATTAAATGTTCTTGATCGCCATGGATCTTAAACAAGAAACCCACAAATTTCCACTGGTTTCAATGAAGATTTGATGAACTGTAAAGCTTAAACGATAGGGAACAGAGTAAAATTGCTTAAATTGACATGAAATTCGATCTGGTAGAGAGAGCTAAGCGTGAAATCAGCGATGTGGTGGAGAGGCTGAACCGTCGCCGGAGAGTAAGCCAACTAGAGCACTCATAGCGCGAACCTGCATTTCAAGGGCAGCGATATAATCGGTAACTTCTTCTAGAATTACCGGCAAAGGTTCCTTCCGGCAACCGGGAATTAGCCGGCCAAGAACCCTGGCTTTTCTCTGTGCCGCTGGCAAGCACTTTTCTTTCAATCGCCAGACACCAACTCTCGCTTTCTTTAAGCGGTTGTTGCCGGCGGAAGGAGCCCTCTGCCGCTTGTGTTTTCGAAACTTTAGCTTCAGCCGGTTCGTCAAAATCGCTCGGCTCCACTTAGTTCGCCCTTTCGCCGCCATGGCTAGGATTCTGTCGGCGGCCTCTCGCACCGCTCGGCCACGACGGGACGACTCATTAGAAGACGAAAGGGAGGGGGATGCGATTCTAATTTGACCCAGGGCCTGTACCAGTTTCGACGAGTAGAGTTGCTGTTGAGATTCGGATTTCCATTGCCTATAATTCGCCGATTGGCGATTATCTTTACTCCGCTGATTCCTCTTCTTCTTCTTCCTGGCAGAATCGCGGGAGCCACCAGAGAGCGAAACGGGATTCGAAACCAGAGCTGTCGCCATTACAAAGCGAAGAAGAACCTACCCGATTCGAGATATTCTCCACAATTCAGCCATTTCCAAAGAACTATTCAGATTCGGACACCGAGCAGCCCTCCTTTGTTCTGAAATTCACGTCTCTTTTCTCCTAAAAAAATGAAAAAACAGAGCTTTCAATGGATTACCCAGCAAGCAAAACAGGATTCGCTGGAAATGAACGAGAAGAAAATCAAAAAAGGACCAGCGCAAGGATCAAGATCGTGTTGAAGAGCCCTCGAAAATATACGCACATGGAGAGAGAGAGAGAGAAGATGCAGTAAATATGGAGAGTTGCAGAGGCAGTAAGCGACAAAAAGAGTAATCTGATAAGATCACAACACTTTTTACTGAATAATTGAAACCCACAAAATTAATTAAAAGTCTAACCACCCATTAATCAGTTTTCAGAGAAGCTCAAGCCCACACACACAGAGGATTAGAACACTTCCCACAACAGCATCAGCCTGTTTGCGACCAGTAATTAACATTTTAACACAGATTATGCAGTAAATTCAAGAACAGACGATGAAAAAAGAAAACTTGTCAACACCCAGAAGAAATATTGAGGATTCTTATGAGGTGCCAATTCAGACACTTGCGTCAGACATTTTGACTTGATCGGAGGGGTCCCATGAAAGAAACACAGTAAGTTTAGAAATGTATTTGTGTTTTGCGTTGTTCTTCTGCCATTTTATTTCTATATCAAGCTTTGTTCTGCGTTCTTCGCTCATCTCCAGTTTTCTGTCACACCTGTTTTCCGCTCTTTGCTTGCGTCCTGGAGTTGATAATTTCCATTTCTGCTACCACTCTCTGCTCTCTGCCCAACCAGCTCAACGACCCATTAACGAAAGTTTGAAGACTCTACCTCACCATCAATATCATCACCTGCTCGCCCCGCTGAAACAAAGTATGAGCCCACTCGCGGGCTTTGAACCCCATATCGGCTCGTAAACCCATAATTTTTAGGGACACTCAAAAACTTCAAATTGATAAAAAATTATTTTAGAAAAAAGTTATAAAAATGAAATAAAAAATACTAAGAATTTAAAGAGAAAAAAATATAATCTTACATCTTGGTCCAGCCGGCCTGTAGGTCAAGAAAAATTGAAACGTGAGTTTGACCCATATTACGACGGCATAATTTCATATTGTTTAGAAAAGTAGAAAATACAAGGTCTATAAATAGGGTTCTCTTCCCTACCTAGTACAACACGTTTTGGGTTAACCACAATGACAAAATCGTGTGAGTTTTGACGTAAAACAGATAATATTGTACTGGTAGCATCGGAAGACGTTACAAATAGTATCTTAGCAAAATCCTAACCGAAAGTGTAACTGACAAGGACGTCGGGTCCCCCAGGGGGGGAGATTGTGGCAGTCTGCCCTGTGAAAGCCATAAAAGGCCCAGGTGTGGCTCCGATTCATATCAGGGATGACACAATCACATATCACTTGAGATAGTAGAAAATGTATAGTTTATAAGTAGGGTTTCCCTCTCTACCTAGTACAACGAATTTTTGGCTAACCCGAAGAACAAAACCGTATAGGGTTCGGCCCAAAGCGGACAATATTATACTGAGAGCACCGGAAGACGTTACACATTAAAAATATAATTTTATAAACTATCGTTACATATGTTACTATTACTTAATTGAATGGCACTCGAGACATTGAAATTAACAAAATAAACATTAAACTATGAAAACAATGACAAATTAACTAATAAATAATATAACAATAAAATAATTTATTAAGAAATACCAAAACCACCCCTACCCATAAAATAATTTATGTTTTCTTCTACGTTATTTTTCTAATAATCTTAATTTAATCTTACACTTGAGCTTATCTTGAATAATTATATACATTATAGATAATTAAGTGATAGTCATGTATGTCACGTTAGTTTATAAGATTATAATATAGATGTAACATTATATTTTTTTTCTTTTTAAATTCTTATTATTTTTTATCTTATTTTTATATGTTGTTTTTTTAGGAAATTAACAAAGTAACCATTGTACTATATAATCAATGACAGGTTAACCACTGAATAATTTTCGTTAACAAATAAAATACCCAACTATGGAAAATAAACGACGCAAACATCGTCGTTAACTTGAGGGAAAAAATTCTAACACATCATTGTAGAAAATTCGCAGTAGAACAGAGTTAATACCCATGAAAAAAATTACAATAACTCGTGATTTTAGAGACTTTTAGAAGAAAATAGCTAATATCCATGAAGAATGAATTTGAAAAAATACTGTATAAATTGATTTTAATTGTTTTTTTGTTTTATAATTTAGAAGATTTTGTAAAAGAATATGTATGTTTTAAATGTCAGATGATTTATAATTATTTTACTGTCTGTGGAAGAATCACAATTCGTATATGTTTTTCTACGAAGAAACGAAGAAACGACGTCGTTTTTTTACAAGGAAGAAATGGATCAATAGGTTTCTTTTGGCGCCAATTTCGACTAAAGTCTGCCCATCTGGTTCGACAATGTTCGTTTTCCTTGAAGATAAACAAGAAAATTCGAGAAATGGTGGTCTTTGATCGGTCGGCTTCAGATCCGGCGTATTATCTCCAATACCGACTTCGACCTGCTCAAACGACCTTGGCGAAACGGGAAGGCTGCTCCCGAGATTCTTCGTTTTGAAGCCTTCTTGATTGGTAGAATCTGTGAGCAAATCCAATTGAGCGGATCCGATCGGATGAAAGTGAAACTTTGCTAGAATCTGATTCAGCTTCATATACACTTCCATTTTGGTTTTTCTGTTTGACGTTGCCTCTCAACAATAACTGTCTTGTGTTAATACCCGTTTATGCTTTAATTTTGTGCAGATCCAATCGGATTAGACTAGCCTGCTCTTGAGATTCTCGTTTTGAAGCCTTCTTGATAGGCAGAATCAATGAGAAGATCCAATTGAGCAGATCCAATCGGATGTAAGTGAAACTTTACTAGAATCTGATCCAGCTTGATATACACTTCCATTTTTAGTTTTTCTGTCTGCCGTTGCTTCTTCAACACCAACTGTCTTGTGTTAATGCGATTAGACTAACTTTTTATGCTTTAATTTCGTTATGGATTTCTAGTTTCTGATCGATTAGGATTAGGATTTATTTTAATGAGGATTAGTATAATTGTTCGAATGAATTTATGAATCCTTGTTTTTTTTTTAATAATTTTCCTGTTTCAAGTATAATTCCATCACTTGAGCGACTAGTTTGCGGAATTTCCAGCGCTGTTATAATTATGTTTAGAATTTTGCTAAGCTCGACTGAAGGATGATTGAACTGAATCTATTAATTTTCTCAAGTTAGTTCTGTATTAGGGATGCAATATTATTTTCAAATGCATTTCACTTCATTTCAAACATTGAAGCTCTTCCTTAATATGCGAATTCTGTTGCAGCATTGATATTCCTAGCCTCTTTGTTTCTAGCATATTGATGGTTGAGGACTATGGAACAATCTTTAAATACTGCATAGTCCTGTCATTGACCAAATTTTTTATCATCATTAAATTGAGTATTTATGCAGGAAGAAACTGTGGAGGAGTTTTCAAGAAGTGGGATTATTCCTCTGACTGGATCACTCTACCAACACAGGGCAAAGTTCTTGTTGAGATCATGTATCAGAATTCGCCTACAAATGGTGTCATACTCTTTTGGGTAGTTCATAATTCTGGTTTAGAATGTTGAAATCTGATTCAAGAATGTCCCATTTCTTTTGAATCTGAATGAAAAAGATTAACTCGAATGTCTTGATTCCATACAAGCTTGATGAAGGTCATGAGAAGAACATGACCGCAAGCTAGTGCTGAAAAGTGAAGGATGGCTTCATTATGCTTTTTTGGATTCAGATGATAAATCTTATGCTTTTTTTGCAAACTTCTCTTTTTCAGGTAGTGTTCTTTCTGCAGACGTCATTTTGACATGGGTTGTTGATCAATGATTATCAATCCCATTCTCAAGCAATCCATCATAACCAAAGAAGAGGATGACAATGACATGGGTAGATTTTCTTTTCCTTCAGTTAATGTTCTTTATATCAATATATCTAAATGTTTACCCACTCTAGCCACATGGTTTCTTTACGACCAAAGTAATTTCTGCTTGTATTTTGGGTAGTGTAACGCACTCAAATTCATTTTCCTTCAAATTTTAAAATCATAAAATTTTCTTCAAATGGATTAAAAAATTAAATTAAATTAGTTTATTTAAAACTTTAATTAAAATTTAAAATTTCTTGACATCATCAAAATCTTTAATTAAACAGAAAAAAATTTAACATTTATTAGAGAATATTTATTTAATTTATTTTTAGTCCAACGTTAAATAAATATCTCCATTTTAATAGAAAAATAGAATTGAAAATTTTTACAAAGACAATATTAAATATCAAAACATGCTTCAATATTTTTATTAATGAAAATACTAAATTAAATAAAATTCCAACAATATCATTCAAATAAAATTCTCATAAATATTTATTTATTAAAAATGATATTTAAACAATTAAATCATTTATCTCACATTGATATCTTTATTCATTTGACATTGATATCTTCATCTATATGCTTGTCTGACATTGATATCCTCAATCAGCCTAAAATCATTATCCGTTAAAAATTCACTTATATCACAAAACTAGAGGTGAGATGAATTAAGCAAGTAAAAATATGTGCATAATTAAATTAAATTCATGCGTTATCGAATTTTCATGCTTAAAATTACATATTGGTTGGAACTCATTTTTCAGTCTGCGTTCAGGCTTTTATTAGCAATTTCAAAATTTCATGTGTTTAGGCTTTTATTAGACATCTCAAAATTTCCATGCATTTAAACTTTTATTAGTCATCTCAAAATTTTCATGCGTTCAAACTTTTATTAGCCATCACATTATATTTTCTATCAATTCCATCAAATTCATGCATTCATACTCGCATGCAAGATGATCTATAAATTTTTATCTTTCTTTAATCGTATGTCAATATTTAATCATGTTTGTACATTTAAAATATCAGGATAAAAAATAATATAATAAAGTTACAAAATAAATTAAATAAAGATTTACTTTGTGAGGTAGAGTCAATGACCAATACATTGAAAAACTTGTATCTCCACTTACTTGGATTCCAAAAAAATAGAATTATAGGGTTTTCGTAGCCTTCGAATAATCTAGTCTACCTAAAAGATTAATTATGGTTAAATTCCTTTTAAAAATAATAATCCTTAAAAGAAATTGAACAAAAATTTCTTACCGATAAAATCCTTAAATGGAACAGAGTTGAAATCGGATTGATCTAGAAAAATTTGGGGTTTAATTTGCACCGGGTCAGATTTGTGTCGGTTCGGCTGGTCTAGTCTAGTTTGATTCAGCAGGCCTCGTCTTGTTCAGCAGGTCTGGTCCGGTCTAGTTCGTTGGTCTGGTTCAGTTTAACAAGCCTAGTCTAGTCTGGTTTGCTGGTCTAGTTCGGTCTTGGCAGAACAGTTCACTTCAACGTAAAATTATGAGTGCTGATCGTGTTGTCATAGTCCACTCCTATGAGTACACAAGGCTTATGAGCAGGTATAGATATCAAATTTTACATTCTTTGTGGAAGGTTGAATGGTATGGTTCATAATTAGAGTTTAGCCAACTCCGACGTAAGGCTTAAGAGTAGATAAAGATATCAAATTTCAACATTCTTTACAGATGGGTTCAGGGTATGACTCATAATTAGTAGTTGATATTGCTTAGTAAAATAAAAGGTCTTTTGGATAGAAATCGAAGAATTAAGTTATGTCGCACTATTGTATTATATGTGGAGCTTAAGTTTGTACAAATGATATCAAAATAAAAATTCAACCAAAAGTATTGTAAACAGAGGTGTCGACCCTCCAAATATGGTTGATTGTAATAGCGTAATAATGTAAGGACAAGAAGTCCAAGAGTAGGTAAAAATCTCAAGTTTTACAAGGTAATTATTAATATTAATTTTGAAATATAAGGTTTTTTAACTGACACTTTAAACTTTTATTTTTGTTATCTACGACTTTAAAGTTTGAAGTGTTAGAAATAAACACCCTCACCGTTAGAGGGTCCGTAAAATTATGGATATCAATGCTTCTGCGGATACCAACGCTTCTGCGACTATGTGTCATTAGAATAAAACTTAATTTTCGCAACGAAAGACACGTTTTTGTTGCAAAAAATACAATTTACGCAGTGGATACTTGTATTCTGCTGCGAAAAGTAAGATAATTTAACATACCCTCTAAAGATAAAAGTATATATCATTAACTCTTCAAAATTTGAGGTGTTAAATAACAAAAATAAAAGTTCAAATATCATTTCAAAAAACTATTTTTACTTGATTAATATTGACAATTACCCAATTTTATATTAGGGAAAATAACAAACCAACCATTGTGGTTTCAAGTCAATGACAAGTCAACCATTGTGTTTTAATTTTTAACAAGGTAACCACTAACGTACGTCTAAATGACAAAACAATCATCGCAGTTACGGTCGCCGTTAACTAGCACGCCACCGCAGTGTCCCACCGCGGCCCGTGTTGCGAAGGATAACAGGCACAGTATTGCCTGGACGTCGCGACTAGTTGCCACGCAGCCGTGGCGCTCCGGGACGCCGCCGCGGCGTCCTGAGTTTAAACCACGTACTTTAACTCCCAAATTGAAAAAAAATTTGCCATAGTTGTTCTTGTTGCTTTACTCCCCCAAAGCTAATTTCATACATCCTGCACATAAATTGCAAGTAGTTCCAGAATTATCCACAGTACATAAACAACACCAGACAACCAAGCTCATGCAACTTCGAAGTATAAACAAATGACACGAAATCTGAACAAAACATAAATTTTATACAGCACACATTCAAGCTAACATCAAGTTAACATCCATTACAACTTTGAAATGTAAACAAATTACACGAAATGTACATAAAACATTTTACAACTTTTACAACTTCTTTGTCTTGCCCGGCCGCAAATCTTTGACCCCAAAAGATAAGTTCGGGACCATGACTACATGTTGTGCTTTCTCTTACAACGGTCCCTCTTACTCAAAGATGGCTGGTTCGTGCTCGTGAAATAGTTCGTCAATGTTGCATTTACGCACCACGCTCATCCCCACACTTGTACACCGGAAGCTGGCGTACGGGCTGCAATACAAAGGAAAAATAAGCGAGAATATGCAATAACCAATATTAAGAATTTACATAAGGGAAAATACATACGTGTCTTTGTCAGTGGGAGCACAGATCATTGAGATAGCTTCCGGCAACAATTGCTGGTAACCATATTGAGTGTGGAGGTCAACTGACGACATAAAACATCGATGCTTCGGGTGTGTCTGCAAGGAAAACAACACATTAGATGATCCCAGTTAACCTGAACAACAACCCGGAGAAGCGAGATGATTACTTACGTGAATCCACCCTAATGAGATTAGATTGTGCTCGTGATGATACGCCAATATGGCTTCCTCGTTTTCAGCACATCACTGCATATACTTTCAGATGAGTACTATGATCAAATCTTATAAATTAACATACAAAGAAGGCTTCTCACCTTATCTGGCGTCCCCTCTTGCTCGGGGAAGATGAGATTAGTGACTTCGTAATGATCCCCCGTCCGCCTTCCCCCAAGAACTGCGCACGTCTCTTTGTTCATTCGAGTATTTCTTTGCACATATTGCTCGAACACGGTCATTAAATTTGCAGCCTGCAAGAAAAATGTCAAATGTCGTTAGAGTAACAAAACATTAACATGAACCAACACACACATATAAGCAACACACACATATAACCAACTCACAGACGTACCGCGTGCACCCTTCTAAGCGGCCGATTCTCGTCGTCCTCTTCGTTCTCGGCATGTTGGCCGCTTCTAGAACTAGGCCTACAAATGAACCCCATGACATTCTGTCAAACATTAATAAAGTAGATACTCGACCTTGCGTACGAAGTCAATCACTTACGCGCGATGTGAGGTTGATGCCGCCTTTGATTACGACGATGACACACGAGCTGATCGCCTCTCACATCGCTCAAGTGCTGCCATCATATCACGGTGCCAATTTGTTGCTTGCAAATGGCGCTCTTGTGCAATGCGATGCCTCTCTTCCGCAAGGGCTGCTGCTTGCATATTCCAGTCTTGTTGCATTCGGTGCCTCTCTTCGGCGAGGGCCGCTGCTTGCAAATTCCACTCTTTGGCCATTTGATGTCTCTCGGCTGCGAGGTCTTCCATTCTGCGCAGTTGCATTTGTTGCATTTGGAGGTGCTCCTCCATCATTTGCATTCTCGTTTCCATTATGAACCTCCAGTCGGTCGTCCTCTCAGGAATCGGAGTGAAGTGCGATGACTGAGGAGGAGACTGCTCTTCATACCCGAGGTGCTGCCTGGCTGATGTACTTGCGCCGCCATTCCCCTCCAACGTTTGTGAACCGCATGCAGTCCACCTTTTGTTGATTGTAAACGTGTAACGGCGACTCTACAATTCTCGGCTCGTACTCAAGGATGGGCACTCCATATTCGTCACATATGTTTTGTATCAACCAATTGTACGGGAGGTTCTTTGAAGGTATGTTCAACACCTCATTCATGTGGCTGAGGATGATATATCCAATGTCCACCTTTTTCCCGGTGAACACCTTCTCCAGTATGTAAAGATCCATGCAACTGATATGGTCTCGATGCCCATCCCGCAGCAAAATGGTGTACGTCATGATCAGGTGGACCAATCGGGCTATGACATTAATGTCCTTGCTCTTCCGCTTGTGGTACTCTTCAACCTCTGGATCGCGGTGCAACAATATCAGCACTTATAGCCCTTCTCCCCGACTGACAAATGGTGGCTCCCGAGACACATGATAGTATTCCTTGCCTGGGCCATCCATATCACATTGAAGCAAGATATTTAGGACCTGGGGAGTCAGCCTCACCTCCCGTCCAAACACCAACGTCGTTAACTCCAATGGCTCCGTCGACAGTCTCAAATTTGCATAGAACAATTTGATAGCTTGTTCGCAGTAACTGCCTCTCATCTGACACAACCCGGCTAAGCCAGCAGATTGCATAAGATCTTTAATCCCCATGCCAGCCAATGAGTCCAGGTCCACAATTTGTGAGACAATAATTGTACGGTTTTGAATATCATCCTCGTACCGTGATTTGCAGTGTCTAGACCTGAATAATTTGACCCTCCGCCCAGCGGTGACAGGTTCAACTCGGACAATTGAGCGTTCGGAATCTTCTTCGCCGTGTTCTACTGAGGGTTCATGTTGAAATTCCCACGGTGCTCCGGGTTGCTCATGCTAGGACGCCGCTGCGGTGTGCTCAACGTAGGACGCCGCAGCGGGTTGCTCTTGGGACGCCGCCGCGGGTTGCTCAGAGTACGCCGCCTCTGCTTGATCAGTGTAGGACGCCGCCGGTTGATCAGTGTAGGACGCCGCCGCGGGTTGCTCGGCTGTTGCCTTCCCACACTTGGCCGCCAATTTCCTTGCTCGTTGGTACTGTTTCATTGTCTGTCTTTGATCGCCGCGAAAATTTCTCGCTGTGAAAAGTGGTCGCCGAGTGGTTTCGGGGTTTTTGATCGTTGAAGATGGGTGCAAACTTGGCACGACCTGCAAACTGGGCGCTCCAATTTCTACTGGCGTGTTGTACTTTGGCGAGGTAGCTGCTAATCATTGGACACAACCGTTCGGTCAAGCGAGCCATCTTTTCATTTTTTTTTTTAACGATCCTACCCATGATGCCCTTTCGAATAATCTCGAACATACTTAGAATTGGTTTGTCCTGTGCGGGTAGGATGCAGGCATTGAAGGACTCGCTGAGGTTGTCGAGGCTTATGTCGCACTTTGGGATGGAGGAGAAGACATGTTTGGCCCAACATCTTACATCTATTGCTGCTAAATAGTCGTGGGCAGCCGGGTCAAGGACCAATAACTTGGCCATCTCCTTGTCAAATTGCCTCCTTGTTGTGGCTCTTGATGCAACCCACATTGCATCCTTGAACAATCTGCCTTTAAATTGTTTTTGAAAATTGGCATACAGTTGTCAGATGCAAAACCGATGGTCTACTTGCCATGCCACCTCTTTGACCGCTTGCACTAGTCCCTGCAAAGATTCATAATAAGAGAGGGACATTGGTAAAAAATGCATAACATACACACATAATGAAACAAGCAATGAACTGCACCTTTTGTCGATCCGAAATGAATGTTCATCCATTGCCAGATAGTGTGTTTAGATCGTCTAACAACAATTCTAGAAACCATTTTCATGAAGCTCTATTTTCTGCTTCAACGACTGCTACAGCAATCGGATACATACCATCGTTTCCGTCGATGGTCACAGCGGTCAGCAGCTGTCCCGGAGTCACTCCCTTCAAGTGGCAACCATCTAAACAAATCACCGGTCTACCACAGTTCACCACACCCCTCTTGCATGCATCTAAGCACATATACATCCTTTTAAATACACTCATATCAAGGTCAACACGCAGTGAACTTCCAGGATTCGACCTCCGAATCTCCTCAGCATAGGACCATATGAGCTTGTATTGCTCATTGCCATCCCCTTCGTTCATTTTCTTTGCGGCATTTCTTGCCCTTCTAGCATGGTTGGCTGTTATGTTAACACTGATGTCCTTCATGACTGTCTCAATTATGGAAGATATGTCCCTGTCGGGCTGACTTTTAAATCTATCTAAGTAATGCGTTGCCACCCATTTCGTAGTGACATGGCGACTTTCCATCTTTCTAGAGCAAGTGTGAACGTCATTGTAGGACTTTATTTGAAACGTCATTTCATTTTGAAATTTTGAGGTGTGCAGCTGCCACGTACACCCTTCTTCGCATTTGGCCCTCAACCGAGTCGCATCGCTGTGGGTGAATTTAATCCCGTACACATTCTTCAAAGTATGATCGACAATTTCGTCACTAATTTTATTCAACGAACTGTATTTTTTGCCAAGGCTCATACCAACAAATGTGCATTGTGCTTTTGGTTGGCGTGGGAGCCTACTCTCAGCCATGTCCATGTCTTCATCGCTACTGCATTGGCATGCTGATCGGAGGTCCTCATCATCCTCTTCGTTTAAATTTGCTGAGACAGAATGCAAGACAATTGCAACTTCATGTCCAATTCCACGTACCTCGTTCTGATTGGCCAACAATGTCTCTGTGGGCCCCACGTCACATTGACGGTTAATAACAGATTCTTCCTCAGTCCATGACTCCATTTGCTTGTAAAAAAATTCTTCAACTTGGTCAAAATTCCTTTCTCTTCAGCTCTCGCACTTCTCTAGGGTTCGCTAATCGCTGATCAAATGCCTCTTACTGTCGAGAGGTGTTTATATAAATTCCCGGTCCGGGAAACCGCCGCGGCGTCCCGGGGAGTCCCGGCGGCGTCCCAGAACGCCGTGGCGGCGTGGCGACTAGTCGCGACGTCCAAGCAATACTGTGCCTGTTATCCTTCGCAACATGGGCCGCCGCTGGGGCGTGGTGGGACACCGCGGCGGCGCGCTAGTTAACGGCGACCGTAATTGCGATGGTTGTTTTGTCATTTAGACGTACGTTAGTAATTACTTTATTAAAAATTAAACCATAATAGTTGACTTGTCATTGACTTAAAACTACAATGGTTGGTTTGTCATTTTTCCTTTATATTATTTGAGAAAAGTCTAATATTATTTGAACAACGCCCATGGAGAGAAAAAATAAAAACAAATCTTGAAAACTAGCACCCTTTTTTGCCTTGACTGTTAGTAAACGCAATCAACGGTCAATATTTTAAGAAAATCATGAAAACTAACACCCTCTTTTTCATCTCTACCGCTCAATGCGATCATAGCTCTTACGTCTTCGTTCCCGACGGAAAATCCAGCCCCTCGCATGAAGCTCTTCAAGTCTTCATGGCTCAGTTTTCCATCTCCGTCCTTGTCCATGGCCTTAAACACCTCCTCCATTACTCCCAACCACCTCTTCTCCCCCACCAACATCCCTTCGAACTCATCGTACCCGACGTATCCGTCCTTATTCGAATCTGCAACCTTCATCATTGCCGATATAGCGTCTTCATCGGCTACGGCGCTCGTCGCTCCAGCGTAGAACCTCCGGAGGTCCTCCTGGCTGATCATTCCGTCGCGGTCTGTGTCGATTTCGTCAAAAGCTTGCCTCAAAGTCGAGCTCGATTTTGCGTCTCCGCCGCGACCATTTATACCAGAAGGATACATTCTCGATTTAAGGAATCTATGGCCGGGTTGAGGAAGAGGAGGCCGGGAGGAGAGGCACCCATTGAATTTATAGAGTCCGGAGTTTAGGGGCCCACCTTAGGTTTGGACTAGGCTTTGCAAAAGTGGCATGTGTTACGTTGGAAACTATTACGTATGTGGTGACCTCACTAGTATATTTGGCTTTTTTTTTAAAGAAAAATATATATAAATATGTCTTTTTATTTTTGGAAATAATTATAAAATATAGAAGAACAATTCATAAACTTCCTTTTTTTTTTAAAAGTATCATAATATTATTATAAATATAAAAGTTTTGTGGTTGATACCCAACCATTTAAAAATTTATTTGTTTAGGTTATAAATAATTAAAATAAAAAAAATTAATAAAACAACTACTAAACTATGAGATCAATGACAAATCACTCTCTAAAAAATTTTCGCTAACAAATAAAACACTTAATTATGATAAATAAATGACACAAATATCGCCATTAATATGTTGAATGAAACATTAAAAACGAAAAGATTTTTCAAAATGGATGATTTTCAGTTAATCTGTTCGAAATCGATTTTGGTATAAAAATGAAAATTTTCTAGTTAACTGTTTATTGAAAAATCAATGTACTCCAAGCTAAACATGTTTTTGATTCATTAAGGAAACTCGCTGGAAAACAGATTTTAGAAACGTTAAGTTGTTCGAAATCGATTTTGGTATCAAAATTGAAGATTTCCAGTTAATTGTTTGTTGAAAAATCAATATATTACAAGTTAGATATGTTTTTGATCCACTAAAAAAAATTCTGGGAAGAAACAATATGTTCTTCTATTGCGTAAATAAATAGTATTCTTTTCCTTACCCAACTATTGGTATGAATTAATCTTCTCCTTTAATTACCTAATTATTCAATGAAAAATAATTAAAATGATAATAATTTAATGGACTAGATCATTGGGCGTTTGGGCCTAGGAGCCCTAGGATGTAGAAGGATTGCTGTCGTTTTCGTAATTACTGGAATTCTGAAGGTTAATGTGGTAAATGACTCCCAACTCTCTCCTTTAAAACCCTAATTTCAAACCCTCAATATATATAAACGACAAAGCAATGGAGATGGAGTGAGACACTTTCCTCTCCCAGCTTCATTTCTTTTCTTCTTCGACGTTTGGCCACGACGCCTCCTATCAGGTCGCCGTCGATCGTGGTATCTTATCCTGAGTCTGTCGCCGTGAATTTACAGCCTGCGATATTCTTCTCGTAATTTTTCGTCTTCTTGGATTCGATTCGGTTCGCTGAGCTATTGTTTTTGGGATCCTGTGATGGTATTTAATCTTTGAGACCTGATAACTAGTTTTTGATGAAAATCTTAAGCATGTATCTGAGGATTCCCTTACATTTTATGGAAGTCTCTTTGTTTCGTCTTTGATTTCAATCGTTTTTAGGGAAAATAAATGATGATACATGCACTGGGCTCTGAGCAGTCAGGAGACTGTTATTGATGGAAATTGCAGCCTAGAAAGCTATATCTGATATCTTCCTCTTCTATACAACCATATTCACTTTCTTTGAACGGATTGTTTCATTGAGATACATAACAGAAACAGCTAGTTATCTGGCGATTAACAATGTCACCGTGAATGCGAGCAATTTAAATTTCAAGTACTCGAGTCCAAGATTCTAAGATCTTAAAGGAGAAGAAACACATGAATTGCTCGTCTTTGTCGATCAATTAGCAATTTCGTCCAAGAGATTCCTGCAAATAATTTTTTTATAAAAGAGAGATCCAACTAAACGAAAAAGATGGCATTGCTAATGCGTTCCCATTACTAAGATTTTCTGTTTTCGCTTATTTTTATTTTGAGGAGCAAGAATAAGTTTACCCTACTTTACAAATTAGCTGTTTTTTTTAGCCTGCATGATATATATACATATATAGATAAATTTAGCATTATTTTTCGGATAATAATTAAATTGATCTAATTATTTTTACACTAAATCAAAAAATTATTATTTAATTTAAGAAAATTAACAAATCCAGCGCTGAAATACTAAATAATTTTTGGGAACAAATAAAATATTAAATTATGTTAAATAGATGGCACAAATATAGATGCTATAGCAATGTTAATGTCTATGTCGTTTATTTTGGATAATTTTGTTGCATAATTCTTTATTTTTTGTGGAAATTTTTTTTTTTTGTGGAATATTAATTAAATTGATAATTAATTATAAAATTAAGTGAAATTAATTTTGTAATTAATTATTAATTTAATTAATGTTATGTGAAAAATAAGTTTTTTGTTGATGAAAATATCCTCTCATAGTGGAAAAGGAAATAGTTGCTTGGAGAAAAAAAAGTTATCAGAAAATGTTAGCAAACGTGATAGCAATATTTGCGCCGTTCATTTTCTTTAGTTTAATGTTTTATTATTTAACGAAAATTGTTTAAAACTTATCTTGTTACCCCAAATTCAATAGTTGTTTTGTCAATTTCTCTTTAATTTAAACAAGAAATGACTAGAAATAAGTATTCATGCACTCTAATTACCAAGTTTCACTCATATAAATTAGATGAAATAGATAAAGAAAAATTGTGAAGTAAATTTTTTTTCTTGAAATTAAATGATGAAAATCCATTAAAATACAATTTAAATTTAAAAATATAACTATAATTATCAAAATCTTAATTAAAATAATAAGAACTAAATTAAAATAAAGATAAAATCAAATTTTATCATAAAGATAAATGTTAAATAAGTTTACAATTAATATTACTCTTTAACCCTTTTAGTACGAATGTAAATAGCAAAGAAATTTCAACCCATTCTTATGAGATTGTAGAAAAACAAAATCGTAAAAATAAATGAACATATATAGAATTCCAATTACAAATATATACACACACATAAAACTATACTTACCAAATGTTGTTAAAACAATTAAAGAAATACATTTATAGCTATATAAATATTTGAAATGTACAATAATTTACATACATTTGTTTTATCGAGAAATTAACAAAACAATTATTGAACTACAGAGTTAAAGATAAGTTAATCACTAAATAATTTTCGCTAACAAATAAAACACTAAACTATAATAAATAAACAGAAAAAGCTTTGCTGTTACGTTTTTCATTAAAACTTTTGATTTGTTTCTGCAATAGAAATGTTAAGGACTTAATTTCAAATAGATTAATGTTTCTAAAATTGATTTTTTAATGAGTTTCCTTAATAATTCGAACATATGTGATTTTTTAATAAACAATTAACTAAAAATTTTTCATTTTGATACCAAAATCGATTTAAAATAGGTTAACTGAAAATCTTTCATTTTTTAAAATCATCTCATTTTTAATGTTTCTTTCAACAAATAAACGACAATGTTTATTTCATTCATTTTCTATAATCGAATATTTTATTTATTTGTGAAAATTATTTAGTAGTTGATTTATAATTGATTTCATAGTTCAGTAGTTGTTCTGTTAATTTATCTATGTCATGACATATATGGAAATTATAACTTTAATTAAACAAGAAGCAAATTAGCTCGAAATTTTTCCATCCACAATTGTCATAATAGAATATTACTGATGAACAAAAGACATACTGATCTAAGTTTAGGGAGCCTAGGGCCTTGGCATGAGAAATGAGGAGAAAAGCCCAAAAATACTCAAATAAAATAAAATCATTAGTTGTTATCACATATGTGTGTTGATTAGATATCCATCAAACACCTAATACACTACACTACACTACTTGTGTACCGTCAACCAAAAGGCTCACTCACTATGCCTTGAAAAGTCATCTCAAGTTCTGTACTAATATTCATGGTCACTATCTTACCTGGGCAAAGGGCGAGTAATTGAGGGTATAATTGCAGTCATCGAGCCGGCGATGAAAAGTAAATGACCAGAAAATATACGAAGAATCCGGCAAGAAGAATCCCTCCATAGATGTGTGTTTGAGAAGAATGAACCGGATAGTTGTACTCCACATTGCAACATCGCATTTTTTCCTTCTCGTCATTCAAAACGACGCTTACGTACCTGCAACCCATAAATCTTGTTATAGTAAAATGATACGTTTTCAAAAATAGCATTTAATAAAATTAGTGTCTTTTAGGATATCTAGATAGTTTGTTCGTATTTCGTTACTGCCTTTTAGTATTCCATTGTCCTTTTTATTTAAATGAGTAGTTGTAAGGGGATAGAGGGAGAGGAAGAATTTAGGAATTCACTTTTGGGAGAGTGCAGACCTCTCGAAAGTCTGTAACATTTGATTTTCTTTGTATTGTATTGGTGTTAGTATTTTCTGTCAACTACAAGGGTTATATTATTGGTATCAGAGCAGAAGATTACCTCGGTGAAGATGGCTGGTCGTAGAGGAGACAGTAAGGACAGTTCGGTGGAAGACCGAGTGGGGCAGGTCTGGGAGGAGATGAGAATGGAGATAAAAATGGAGATGGGTGCCTTGCGTGAAGAAATTTCCTTGGAGATAGGAGCATTACGGGGAGATATCTAGGCCATACTCGAGCAACTCGCAACTCTGTTGACTAGGTTGCAGAGAGACGAAGTGTCTCTGTCAAAGGCAGTAGGAAAACAAAAAATAGAGGAAGACAATTTGTTGGAAGAAGGAATCGGGTCTCACCGTGCATGGACCTTCGGCAACAGAGAGAGGAACCGAGAGGAGATGCACCGGGCAGGAACGTCCAGCGACAGGGAGAGGGCCAGGGGAGAACTGCGAAGGGATGGGCCGGCGCGAGAAGACCTCGCGCACACCTGGGGCGAGCAGCGATGCGGCCTGACGGACGGCGAGCTGCGACTCCGGTAGCTAGAGATGCCGGTGTTCGCGAGCGGAGACCCAGACAAATGGGTTTTCCGTGTGGAACGATTTTTTAATGTACAGAGATGGAGTGAGGCTGAAAAAATGACCATTGTGCCCATGTATTTAGAAGGGGAGGCTTTAACATGGTTCCAATGGGAGGAAGGCCGAAGACCGTTTAGGGAATGGAACGATTTTAAATTTCAGTTAGTGGACAGATTTCGATCATCTCAAGAAGGAACTTTATCTGAGCGTTTTTTGGCCGTTCAACAAGATGGATCTGTAAGGGAATATCGGCAACAATTTGAAAAATTGTCATCACCTTTTCGAGACATACCCGAACACATGTTGGAAGCTCAGTTTGTGAATGACTACGAGCAGATATTCAGGCAGAATTATTAGTATTTAGACCAACTGGATTAAGACAAATCATGCAGAAAACACAACAAATTGAAGATAAAATTGCTACGTATTTAACTGATGATGAACTCAAAGATTAGAAAGAGATGAGCACAAAAATCGTGCACCTTGAGGACAAGGTGGCTCTTTGGGCGGAGAGTAATGATACGTTTCCAAAGATACCATTTAATAGAATTAGTGTCTTTTAGGATATCTAGATAGTTTGTTCGCATTCCGTTACTGTCTTTTAGTATTCCATTGTCCTTTTTATTTAAATGAGTAGTTGTAAGGGGATAAGGGAGAGGAAAGAATTTAGGAATTCACTTGTGGGAGAGTGCAGACCTCTCGAAAGTCTATAACATTTGATTTTCTTTGTATTGTATTGGTGTTAGTATTTTCTGTCAACTACAAGGGTTATATCATAAAATTTCCAGCAGACTTAAGTTCAAATGCTTTGTCTCATCTTACAGCTCATCAATCTGATAGGCCATTAATTGAGCAGACCTAAGCTAGAAGGAAATGAGGCACGGGTAGCAAAGTGGATTACAGATGTTGAATGATTCTTCTATTTGAAAATTAGTTATCTTTTATCGAAGTTATTTGCATTTGAATAATAGTTATCTAAGTAGAACACTTGTCTATTTGGTAGTTGGACCGTTTATCAGTTTTGGGAATTAGTTGATGATGATTGTTATAAGATGATCACGAGATCAACAGGGAAGGAAAGGAATAATAAAAGTGGACTTTGTGGAAATTTGGTGTTCTTATTTTCGGTTTCAGGATATCTAACACAATCACGTTTGAAGAAGATAAAATCAGCTACTTACAATAAATACATTGAGATGAAGGCCGGAGAATAATAACTTACTGGTGAGTAAACATGGAGCTCTGCAGAATTTCAGAACTATTTAGATGTGCATCCCGAAGGCGATGATCGTATAACAAAGACGATAAATCAACAAGTTGCTCTTCGAGGGTCTGTTGCATGTTATAGAGCATATTATTTATAGAACTGGTTTGGATAAAATGAGGCAATGTCGAGAAGAGATGCGCTTACGTCAAGATATTTTTCTAGTCGTTCCACCAATTCATGGGGAAATGGTTCGGGCATGGTAGTTGTTTTTTTGTAGAACTTCTCCAACCAAAGTTCGGTTGTGGACTTGTTCTTCTTGTCCTTCACCGGCTCCCCAAGAGGGGTTTTCAAATACTCTGCTGCAAAATTTTGGACCATCTACAGAAAGTAGACATGGTTTATATGAATAAAAACAAACAATACGTATATGACATAATCAAGGCTCATGTAAGTTAAAATCACCTCCGATGTATCACGAACTCTGTGGAGTGCCGAATCTACACGTGCGTATATTGTGTTTCTCTACAAATGAAAACATAATTTTAAATAAAAATTCATATGAAGAATCACTACAAACAGCAGGAAATATTAGACCTTACCATGGTCACATCTTTAAGCATCTGACTGATTTTTGAAATATTGGAAAATGGACCAAATGGATGGCAACCAGTTGCCCAAAGCCAATTTGTGACTGGCCTTTCATGTGCATGAGAAACTCTCTCATAAGGTGCAGTCAGCCCCCCAACTGCCGAAGCAAGACCTGCCAATATATGGCGTTGTGCCTGTGACGGAACTGCATATCTTCTCTCTGTTTCTGAGACATAACTGCCAAAAACATCCATTTTGAACAAATACATAAAGAAAGGTCTAACTACAGCAAAATATAATTCATATTTTTTACTCATAATTTGTTTTTTTTCAATTTACCATGCTCTGCAAGTTCCTTGAACATACAAGATAAATTTACTTAATGTCCACAATCCAGATCACTATGATATGAACATATATCCATGCTAAACAAGAAGAACATGTATTCATTCCTGACCTCAGAGGTATCTTTTCATTTTGATGCTCAAGTACAATCACAACATCATTGCTTGCATATACAAGGCTTTCATCCTCCATCAAAAGGTGTTTATCCACATCAGCTAAGGATAACACAAAACTGTAAAGAAGGAAAGAATGAACGTGAATATATATCATTAATCTTAAATAGGTAGACCCCAGATGCTGATGAGATCATCACCATAAACTTGTGTTCACAAAGATAACTATCCATGGACAATTAATTTTTTCTTCAATCCATTAGATTACAAGTTTCTTGAAGCTGTTATCACCAGAAATAGACTAGTATGTAGCATTAACAGTCACATTCAACAGTTTTAACAAAGGCAGTTGGACTTCGAATTATATTTTTTCACTTCCACAGAGAAGAATAATTTTCCCTTCTTCTGTACCAAAAAAAAATTCCGGTTAATTATAAGAACCAACCACTTTGAGAATTGAGAGATAATAAAATGAATCCAATCAGATTGTAAATAATTTAAAAATATTATTAACAGTTAGAAAGATTCTCAACTGAAAGTGATAGATAGTAGCATAGTCATTATGGAAAACTAGAGAGTCATATACAACTGTGAAAAAAGAGGACGCAGACTCACACTGGAATCACTCTGGTCCCGTAGGTCCGATGCAAATCTCCGTGTTTTTCAATTTTCTTCTTCTTCTTGCCAATTCTTGATTCATATGTAGCCCAAAGAGGTTTGTGTTTTAGAATAGAATCAGTTGAACCATCAGGTTCGTCCATCCAGTTCTGAAGATTGACAGGATGAATTTTAGAGCAGGAAACAAAGATATCCACTTCTTTCCTCAATCCTCTTCACATCGAAAGAATGAACAGAGAGACTAAAATAAATTCTCTTAACCATAAAATCTTCCTCATGCTAGGAAATCATCATAATCTACACTATAGCAACAAAATCAAAGGTTAAGGCAGACAGAAGCCCGTTTATGGCATTCCACAATATGCAGAACCATCAAAGCATTTTAAAACTTACCTGGCGAAGGAAAAATTTACTTGAAAGAGATGGGTCAGCCACTTCAAGCAAACCTGCAGCCAGCACATCAGCAGACCTTTCCATCTCCTGTGTAGAGGATTTTATATAGCGAAGTCAAAATTTAAAAGTAGAAATACGTACAATACTTGATTAGTAATTCAAATGCCTAACTCAAAAGATCGTATTGTTGCAAAAATTTGAACTGATTGATATTTTTCAGAGCCAGTCGAAATGTAAAAACAAGAATGCTGGAATTACATCAAATTTCCAACTAAAATAGATACAAGGTAAACCCCCCAAAAAACAATAAAATAAAATAAAAGAGAGTAACAACGCACTTCTTTAAGTATAGCACCATCCAAATATGTCTTGGTATGAACATGGAAACGTCCATCATTCTTTGTCTCTTGCAGGGAATGACCTCGTATTGCTTTAGAAACAGCCATGGATAACTTTTCATGCTGATGCAACTTGTGTGAACCACCAACTATTACTACTTCTTGCCCATCATGAACCATTTTTTTAACCTGAAAGTGACAGAACCACAAACAAGAAGTTTCTAAATGGAAACCCTGGTGCAAGTAGAAAAATTCTTAATCACTCTCTGCTTCCAATCAAAAGAGATTTTAATCATACTAACCAATGTTTCTCCCTCACTGTTACTAAGCCTAATAATTGTTGGTTTCCTTAAATGCATACGAAAGACCAAATATTGAATAGCTCAAATCAATCTTTCATAAATATTTATGTAGAGACAGCTAAATAGAGTGCAATGGTAATCTAACCTCTTTCTCAATTTCTTCTACATTTATTGTGTAATTATGACCTTTTTCCATAACATTATATCTGTTATGATTTTGCAAGACGATGATTGGTATAAGCAATCTTGTTGTCAGATCAACAGTTTCAAACCTAATGAACAGGGGAAACAGGTCATCAAAATGGTGAAAAGCAGCTCACTGAAAAGTGCAAGGCAGGCTTGATTTAATAAAGTAGTTCGGAATATTCAAAATGTTGCATTGAACCTGACATCTGGGGCGATGACATGCTCAATAGTAGTTGATATAAGAGATGCAAGTTCACCAACATAACTTTCATGAGTAGAATGGTCACTACCAGTGCTAAAACCTTTTGGAAAGAGCACATTTTTCAATCGCGGCAAAGTTTTATAACTGACACTTCCCTCTTCGGTCTCTATTTTTCCATAGGTGCATGGACCAGCTGAGAGATCAATCACAACAAATCTGAATTGTGCATGCAGAACGTTAGACAAAATCTAACATTAAATTGTACCAAAAATTAGCATTTTCACGAGTAGACAAAGAAATCACCAAAAAAAATAATACAGAAACTAATGCATTGTGACACAGGCTCTTGAAGCAGTTAGATTATTTGTAAAACAATTGAAATTCAATAATCCTTGCAGAGAGATCAATTTCACTTGCAATGGAAGCAACAAATACAGTCTAGCACATAGAGGACAAGAAAAAGCATTAAACACCCAAGCAGTAAACCAACTTATTAGAAAATAATACAAAATAGCAATATTCTAGAATCCTGTATAAAGAACATCTAAAGTGCCAAGCAAAGACTAAAATTTTCGGAATGTACACCTGCCAGAGCCAAGCCACACTTGAGATGCTCCCCCTCCATTATATCGATAACGATAAACATAATCTCCTTCTTGTTTTTTCATATCTTCATCGGTTAGCTGTGGGATTGTTCCATACATTAAACTGTCAAGATCTATCTCCTTATTCCTAGGATCAATTCTCACCTGTCAAAGAAAGAGAGTGAGAGAGAAAGAGTAATTAAAAACAAAAGATGCAACAAATAGTTTGCATACATAAAGCCAACTTTGTCAAAGGAATGAAAACGTAAAACTTACCTTGTGATTTGAAGTTAAGAAAATAACTTAGATTCAATGAACTTTAATTGAAGAAAAAGTATAGATTTATGAAGATTGCATATCGATACCTTATCAAAGTTGACAATAAATATTGCACTTGGCACAGGTCTATCCATCTCTTTTGCAGAAAGGCCATCATAGTCGACATTAAATATGTAGGAAAATAGTTGCTCAAACACTGGTTCCACTAAAGTCGCATCAACCTCAAACAATGGTACTTCCCTTCCAAAATCAGCCTAAAAAGGAAGAGCATCTTACAAAATCATATATGCTATAGTTTTACAATAACTTTCTGATAAAGGAAATCCTTTGGTGATAAAGGTATATAGCCGATGAAAGAAGGAGGGGAAGACAGTTAAGGAAGATAGTTAAAAGAGCAGTTAGTCTAGTGAGACAGTTAATAAAGTGAGCTGTAAATTGTAGAACTGTTAAATAAGGGGAAAAAGGAGGGAAAAGGGTGTGTAGAATTTTGGGTGTTTGTGGTGGAAATTTATGTGTAATTGGGGAAGTTGTCCGAGAGAAATAAGAGTTCTGTAATTCTTGAAAGTAATAAGAGCTTACCTTGCTATTGTCATATTTTCCTGGGTTTATCATTTTGGTATTAGAGCCCTACAACAATGACATAGGAATCGGTTGTTTCACAGCTGGATTCTTTGACAGAATCAGCTTCGGATTCGCAAAAAGAGGGCCAATTTAAAAGAAGATTTACTTCGGCTACCATCATTGGAAAGATTAATTGAGAAGATTCCAGAAATGAAGAAAAAAATTGGAGAAGTTACCAGTGATGGAGCAGGATATGGCGTTTCTCAGATATACTATGGTACGGTTGGTGGCTAGATTTGACAGAAATGACCTGACGAATGATTCTGAGGAAAGGCAAAATGATCGGCAAGAACATCTATGGGAGAGTCCCTCTACCGAAGTGACTAGAGGAGAAATGTTTTTTTGGAAATTAGAATTACCGATCTTTATAGGAATTGATCCAGAATCATGGTTGTTCTGAGCGGAATGCTACTTCACTGTTAATCGCCTTAAGGAAGATGACAAGATAGAGGTTGCTGCTATGTGTTCAGCATTAGCCTGGTTCCAGTGGGAGCAGAGTAAACACTTTATTGGTCTTTGGCGTGATCTTAAACAGAGATTGTTGGAACGATTCTGCCGAATCAAGGATAGAAATTCCTGTGATAGATTGTTTTCCTTACAGCAAACGGGAAATGCCGACGAGTTCTAAACTCAGTTTGAAACGCTGATCGCCCATTTATCTCATGTTTCGGAAGAAGATGAGTGCTTTCTTCCAAGGAATGAAAGGACAAATTCAAGATGATGTGAGGATGATGAAGCCTGCAGACTTACGGGAACTAATGGAATTTGCTCAATTAGCAGAAGACAAGCCGTACTTGATTCAACCTTCCAAAACGGGCTATAGTAGGTATGAAAAAGCAAGTTCTACGGAGTATAAGCTTCATTCGGTGGCTATTCCTCTAGCAACTACTAAGACTGTTCCGTTTTTTCCAAAGACAGAAGTACAAAGGTGTAAGTTGACAGAGTCAGAGCTGCAAATGATAAGAGAGAAAAGGTTGTGCTATCGTTGTGATAAACGTTATACTATTGGACACTAATGCAAGAACAAGCTGTTACAAGTGTTGATTTTGGAAGATGATGGCTTTATGAAATAGCAGCAAATAGAGCCGATGGAAATTGAGTTGAAATGTCAAAAACCGATCGAATTATCTGCGAAGATGGTGGATGGTCTTTCTACTCCACAAACTATGAAAATTGATGGGAAGATCAAGGATCATTTCGTGGAAGTCCTAATTGACAGTGAGGTGACACAAAATTTCATTTCTCAAAAAATAGTAAATCAACTTCACCTGAAAATAGCTGAAACTAGCTGTTACAATATCACGATAGGAAATGGTACTGCCATTAAGGGAATGGGCATGTGCAGGAGCGTCAAAGTTTCATTTCCAAATATATATTGTCACAGATTTTCTTCCGATTTCATTGGGCAGCACCGATGTAATTTTGGGAATGCAGTGGCTGTCGACGTTAGGGGATACGCTGGTGAATTGGAAAGCTCTCACTATGACACTGTTTTTGGGAAGCCAGGCAGTTAAAATGCGAGGGAAAATTGATGTAGCTACATCACAAATCTCTTTAAAGGCATTGACAAAACCAAAGATTCATGAAGGGCAAGGAGTGCTTATAGATCTTCAGTTAGCCACAATGGAAGGTCAAAAAGAAAATAAGCCTTTACCAGGAAGGACACAAGAACATTCCGAGGTAATGAGACTTCCTAAATGGCTACCTCTTATGAGAGGGCATGAACACGCTATAGTTTTAAAAGAGGGGACATCTTCAATTAATGTATGTCCATATCGATATCTTCATATTCAAAAAGATGAAATAGAGAGGTTGGTACAGGAGATGCTATCTTCCAGTATCATTCACCCAAGTACTAGTCCTCTTTCAAGTCCAATTCTTCTTGTTAAAAAAAAAGTTGGTTCGTAGCGTTTTTGTGTTGACTATAGGGCCTTGAATAAAGGAACCGTGGTGAATAAATTTCCAATACCAATGGTCGAGGAGCTGTTGGATGAGTCGTATAGAGTTCAATGTTTTTCTAAGCTGGATTTGAAGGCGAGATATCATCAAATTTGGGTTTGCCCACAAGACATTTACAAGACAGTTTTTCAAACTCACAAGGCGCACTACAAGTTTTTAGTGATGCCTTTCGGATTATCAAATGGGTCAGCAACTTTTCGGGCTTTAATGAATCAAGGCTTCAAACCTTTTTTGTGCAAATTTGTGTTAGTTTTTTTTTATGATATGCTCATTTACCATACATCAATGGCAGCCCATGTTCAGCACCTAGTAACTGTGCTGAGTATTTTAGAAGAATGCCACCTCTATGTAAATGAAAAGAAGTGTGTTTTCGCAGCTGAGACATTGGAGTACTTAGGCGATATCATTTCAGCTAAAGGAGTATCAGTTGCTCGAGACAAAGTGACACCTATGATGGAATGGTCTACACCGAGAAATGTGAAGGGATTGAGAGGATTTTTGGGCCTTACGGTTTATTACCGTAAGTTTGTTCGAAATTATGGTTTCATTGTTGATCCTCTCACAGATTTAGTAAAAAAGGATCAATTTGTTTGAGGTGAAGATGCAGAAATCTCATTTCAAGTGCTTAAGTCTGCTTTGTGTCAAGTACGGTTTAGGTTTTACCAGATTTTAGCAAAACATTTGTTCTTGAAACAAACGCATCTGAAAATGGAATAGGTCCAGTACTGATGCAAGATTAAAGACCGATTGCATTTTTTAGTCAAAAACTATCCAGACAGGCGCAAATGAAGTCAATATATGAAATGGAATTGATGGCTATAGTTTTGGCGATCATATCTTCTGGGACGACATTTTATTGTTCATTCCGATCAATGAAGCCTCAAGTTTTCACTTGATCAGCGTCAAATTTATGAGGATACACAGAAATAGGTGATGAAACTTTTGGGGTATGACTTTGAATTACAATATAAGGCGGGCGTAAAATAAAGTTGCTAATGCTTTATCAAGACAACCTCCATTAACAGAGGATGTTATACAACTCAATACACTGATGAGTACAATATTTTTATCCGTAGAAGATGAGCTTCAAAGAGTTGATCAGGATGATAAACTGGTAGTAATTAAACAACAGTTGCTAGCGGGAGAACGGTCCAAAAAAGAATTTTTGCCATGTAATTCGGTGTTGCATTATAAACACAAATTGGTGTTGTCTCAAACATCTCCTAGTATACTAGTGATTTTGAAAGAATTCCATGGAGGTAATAGGTGGACATTCTGGTTTCCTAAAGACATTTTAGTGAGTGGCTAGTGAACTGTACTGGTTTGGAATGCGCAAAAATATTGCAATTTTTTGGGCAAATTGTGCATTTTGCCAGGAAAATAAGACTTACACATTGGCTCCAGCAGGTTTCCTTCAGCCATTGCCAATTGCGAACAGGATCAAGGACGATATTTCTATGGACTTCATAGAGAAGCTTCCAACATCAGAAGGTTTTGACACCATATTTGTTGTGATGGACAGATTGAGCAAGTATGCCCATTTCATTTCTCTAAAACACCCTTGTACAGCCCAACAAGTAGCAGCTGCTTTTCTGCAGTGTGTAGTACATTTGCGCGACATTCCCAAGTCAATTAAATTACATCGTGATCAAATTTTCTTAAAACATATTTTGGGCAAAATTATTTCATTTACAAGGAACGAAACTGTGTAAGAGCATGGCATACCACCCTCAAATTGATGACCAAACTAAGGTGGTCAATCATTGTTTGAAAACATATCTGAGATGTTTTACATCTACCAAACCAAGGACATGGTTTAAATGTTTGTCATGGGCTGAATACTGGGATAACATTAGTTATCACACCGCTCTTTACACAACTCTCTTCCAAGCCCTTTACAAAAGGGATCCTCCAACCCTTTTGCGGTATCAACAAGAATTAACCAAAGCGTCTTCAGTTAAGGCTGAATTACAAGATTGTGATTCCGTCATTGATTTACTAAAATTCCAATTACATTGTGCACAATAGCGGATGGTTAATTCAACAAATAAACACAGGCGGGATGTTACTTTCAATGAAGGGGATTTCGTTTATTTGCGGGTGAAACCTTATAGACAGAAGTCCTTGGCTAATCCTACAAGTGTTAAATTGGCACCAAGATTTTATGGCCCATTTGACGTTCTTCAAAAGATGGGTAAAGTAGCTTACAAGTTGAAATTACAGGAGGCAACGTCAATCCATCCAATCTTTCATGTAGCTTGGCTAAAATTAGCTCGTGGTTTCGACAAAAGCAGTGCTGATATTTCATCTAACTTAGGAGAGGATTGGATGGAACCTATTCAACAGGAGACAATATTGGATGTTAAGGGGGATATTGTCAACAACTTCAATAATGTACAAGTGCTAATAAAGTGGCAGAATATGCCAGCTTTTGAAGCAACATGGGAAGATTATTGGCCCATCCATATTCAATTTCCTCATTTTAACCTTAAGGACAAGGTTCGTTTCTGGGCCAGAAGAAATGATAGAGGAAATCCTTTGGCGATAAACGTACATAGCCGACAGAAGAAGAAGGAAGGGAAGACAATTAAGGAAGATGGTTAAAGAGCAGTTAGTATAGTAAAACCGTTTATAAAGTGAGTCGTGAAGTGTAGAACTGTTAAATAAGGGGAAAAAGGGGGGAAAAGGTGTGTAGAATTTTGGGTGTTTGTGGTGGAAATTTATGTGTGTAATTAGGGAAGTTGTCCGAGAGAAATAAGAGCTCTGTAATTCTTGAAAGTAATAAGAGCTTACCTTGCTATTGTTTTATATTCCCGGGTTTATCACTTTCTTAAAATATTTGAGAACCACATCAAATGGCTTCATTAAAAGATGTACCTCTCTTGTTGATCCAGCAGGAACCAAAAAACCTTTTAAGGCCTTCTCAAGAGCTATCAATTCTGGCTGACCAGCCTACAATAAAAACTTCTATGAAAAACAAAATGTATTTGAAAATATATAAAAAATGAACCATGAAAAGCAAAAATGTGGCTAGAAACAAATTGTTAATTTAATGTCATTAGAAGAACTTCACATGTATACAGCTATGCATTTACAATTTTACATATGCTATTACCCCTTGACTTAGAAGTAGTCGAGTATTTAGATCAAGTATCTGATGCGAACCTAGGCCGGATCACATCAGTATCACAAATACATTTTAATCAGAAACTAATCCATCAGAATTCTTCATTTTCTTCCAAAAGAAAAAGAAAAGAGCATTAAAAAATTTGACTTTATCATGTTGTCAAGTGTGTAGAAAACAAATTAAAAAGGCAAGAAGCAAACTGAAAAACCAATGGAAAAATAAAAAAGAAATAGCCTGAGATCTATTAGAATATAATTAGCAGTCGACAGAAAGCAAGGATATCATTCATATAATGGACGAATAATGATGAGGAACATTGTTAAAAAAGGGCAACAGAAAATTAAAATCACGTGTTAGATGAAGGGAAAAAACTGGAATAAACTATAATAAAAATATGCTTACAGGAAATATATTGTACACGATGTGATGCTCTATGTCAATAGGCTCGCCTGTCTCTAAGCATGAAGGCCTGTGTGAAGGGAAGCTGATTCTGAGAAACTCCTCCAATTTGCGTGCATCCACTCTGTACCTGTAGCCTCCATCACCATTAAAACCAACTAAGACTACATTTACTTCAAGTGGAACCTGGAATGGAACCTGCAAATTGATTGTAGAATAAACAAAAAAATGCTTTTTTTGAAAACTACAACACATTGATTGTAGAATGAACAAAAAAAATACTTTTTTTGAAAACTACAACAGATTGATTGTACAATAAACAAAAAAAAATCAATGGTTCAAAACGGAAACCAAAACACCAACAAAGAAAACCCAGCAAAAAAATAAGTGACGTAGAACATGAGAAATTGGATAATTTTTTCACGCCAAGAGTTTCATTTGAGGTTTTTAGATCATTCATTTATAAGACTACTTTTTGTTATGGGGTATAGTTTTTGAGTTGAGACTTTTCTTGAAACTTTCTCCGTCTTAAGATCATTTCTTGGATCAATATACTTCTATTCACTAATCGAATAAAAAGTTACATCTGGATAGTACATAGTAGCCAGCCAAAACAGAAAGACAAACCAATAAAGCGAATTAATGGAGGTCATCGAAGGCAAATGAGAGTATAGTACAGACTACCCAAATATAATTGAAGATTTTGATTTAGCTTGAGAAATCTCATATTAATATACAATTCTTGGAAACCCTAAACACTTAAAATACCAAACAAATTAATCTTTTAACCAGATAAACAACAAAAACTGTATATGCCAGGTTTCTCATAATCTAAACAGGTTTCTAGTTGAGTGATACTGAAATTAATCTCTATATGTCCCCAAGTAACTATGAAGCAGTAAATTTAATAATCAAAGGAAAAAAATTAAGCAATTCGAGAATGGAGATAGAGAATACTCATTACCTCTGCTCGAGAATGGAGCATACGACGAACATCCGATTGAATGCTATCCCGGACATCGTGAAAGGCACCGTGGTGCCACTGAGCGTGACCAGGATCTCTCCTAAATGCTTGAGAAGCTGAATCTGATTGAATTACAAGCAAGCTTAGGTTTAAAATCAGGCAAAATATCAAAAGTTTTGACTTCCGTTTGGTGGCCATAGATTTAAGAGTTAGCTGAAACTTCCTCGCTTCCTCTTCCGGCGATCGTCCTGCTTTAAATTATCCCCAAATAATGAAAAATAATACGTTATTGCGAAAGACAGCCGAATATCGCCATAGGAAATGATCGCCGGAGAAGACAGTGTAGGAGTCGCTGCCGTGCGCCTAGTGGCCAGAAAATCAGACGAAGCGAAGCCGAGCTGAACTGTAATAGAGATCTTCACGAGAATTGCAGTCAACCCGTTTCCTAATCGAATTCCCCGGTTCCAGATTAGAACGGAGTACAGGCCCAACTTATGAACTGCCATCTCTAATTGGGCCTAACGGCCCAACTGCATTAGATGATCCGTAATCTCTCTTTAAAGTTGACACTCATCAGTGTAATATTTTTAATTGGTAACTAAATAAACGTTCATTATGAATTCATTAACAAGCCAAACCTTAAATTAAATTAAGTTTACTAATAAATAGAATTGTGAACTATAAAAAATGAACAAGTCAAATTTTACAGTCACGTTTTTTATTAAAAAATATGTCTCAAATGTTTATGCCAACCCACAGACGGTTGCAGCAACCAACAAATATACCTACGGACATTTGGACTTTAATTGGCAAACATCTGTGTCAACCAGTAGATGTACCCGCTAACGTCCACACTTTAATTAATGGACGTTCGCGCCAACCTGCGAGATCCATATTAACCTGCGAATGTATCCTGTGGACATCTATGCTAACCCACGAAATCTGTGTCATTCCACAGATGTACTCGTGGGTTGTCGCAGTCATCCACTAATTAAATTACAGACGTACATAAGTTGGTGCCGACATCTAAGATACATTTTTTTAATAAAAAAATGTGACTTTAAGTTTTTAAATAATTACACAAATTAAATTTTATAATTACCGTTCTCTCTTTCTCTCTTCTCTCTCTAACTTTCTCCCTCTTGACTTTTTAATTTTTTTCTGTATTTATTAATTTTTTAGTATCATAAAATATATTTATTTTAGGGTTATTTTCATTTAATAACTCTAACTTTAGGCACTTCTTATCCAACACCTAATACTTTTTTTTTAATTCAACACCTTAAACTAACCACCGTTTTCAAGTTATACATTTTATTTCTCTTCCGTTACTTTTTTTCATCGCCTCTCAATTCATCATTGTCATTGTCCAGTCGTCAGTTGAATATGGAGTTGCTGGATGCATCCGCCATTGAAGAGCAGAAAGATCGAGAAGAAGAGGAACGTGGGTTTCTTCCACTTCCGCTACAAGTGAGAGGCAAGAAACAACAACGAAAATTTCACAACAAAAATCTCAATTATCTCTCTCTCTCTCTCTCGGCTTTGAACAGGGAGTGACGAAATTTACAGTGTGATCCAAGAACTGCAACTCCTGTTTATTACAAATCTCCAAAGCAAAATCTCAAAGCATCTGAGCTATGCCATTACTGCAACTACTAGAAAGTGGAGCTGTAACAGTAATCGCCGTTGAAGATGATGAAGAAGTACAAACTCCAGACTCAACTGGGCCATTTGCTCCAATAGCAAGAATTACACCATTAAATTGCGAACCGGATGCGGAATCAGAAATGGGTCTTTGCTAAAAATTGAAAATTGGAGAAGAACTAGACGATACTGCCCAGAACTGTGTTTGGTTGCTTGCTCCATCGGAAACCATAAAGAAAGATCCAGAAGGGCCACCTCCATTGACGGAGCTCGACCAAATTGGAACGAGATCGCGTACTCCATTAATACTACCGGAGTATGCCATTGGGGCTACATGAGCTAGCCCCGAAGAAACTGAAACTGAAGCTTGGTCTCCTGGATTTATGGCGTTGGAGCTGGACCGTCGTCGTCTTTTCATTTTGGGTATTTTGGATACCTCTCTCTCATCTTGTTCTCTTTCGAATGTCACCGGTATTTTGAGCGTCCCATCTACAGAGATGACAATCACAAATTTGTGCAAAAACAGCTTTCAAAACATAATCCACAAGGGCCTAAAAAGTAGGTGGTGCATTTGTAAGACCAAAGGACATTGCTAAAAATTTGTAATGGCCTTAGTGAGTACAAAATGCCATCTTCTGAATATCAGTATCATCCATTCTAATTTGATGATAACCAGCACATAAATCGATTTTGGTAAAAATAGTGGCAACATATAATTCATCCAACAACTCATCAACAGTTGGGATCGAAAATTTTTCCGGAATGGTTATGTTATTAAACACCCTATAATCAATACAAAATCACCAAGTGTCATCCTTCTTTTTAAGCAACAAAACCGGCGAAGAACATGGACTCCGACTTAGTCTAATAATTCCCGATTGTAACATGTCCACAACCAACTTTTCAATTTCAAATTTTTGAAAGTGATGATATCTATACGGCTTAACATTCACTAGTGGAGCACTAACTTTCAAATGGATTTGGTGTGTAATACTTCTAACTGGTGGTAATCCTTCTGGAATGTGACAAACCAAATGATATTTCTCAAGTAAAAATTGCATGTCTTTCGGTACATTAAGCAAATCAGGTTCCAAAGATAATAGACTGGAATGAAAGCAAAAATATTGAAATACCTCTCCTGATTTCTGCAATTTCTTCAAGTGATGTAAGTGTATGGAACTAGGAACTTGTTGTTGCACACCCTGTAGTAACACCTGCTTCTCATTCCAATTAAATTGCATTGTCAATATTTTATAGTCAGTTAAAACCGGTCCTAAGAGTTCCAGCCATTGAGCACCTAAAACCATTTCAGCTTCTTGGATGGGCAAGACATAAAAATCAATGCAGAATAATTGACCTTGAATATGTACTGCTAAATTTAAACAAGTACCAGTGCAAACTAACTCATCTCCATTGCCCACTGACACTTCAAAATGCTTAAAAGGCTGAACATGTAACTTTAATCGCAGCCAATCTGTCCTGAATAAAATTGTGTGTAGAGCCGCCATCAACCAAAACTTGTACAGGAGTGTTGGCAACATAACCAACAAATCGAATTGTTCATGGAGACTACTGTCCTGCTAAAGCATACAAACTTATAGCAAGAAGATCATTGCAGTGCAGCTCACTAGCTATAATGGAGTTCACAGAATCCACATCCACCAAATTAGCAGCAATATTATCATCATCTTCCAACATCAACACAAACAATTTATATTTACATTTATGGTTCCTGCTAAATTTCTCATCACAATTATAACATAAACCCTTCTCTTTTCTTTCCATCATCTCATTGGCGGACAATTTCTTAACTGAAATGTTAGAAGATTTCACATTAAGAAGTTGCTGATTTGGTTGTGCCTTTGGTGTTGGTAACAAAGGTGGTCTAGACTATTGAATCTAATATTTTGATGATACTGAAATTTCTGAAAAGTCTGAAGAGTGCCATGATCATTCAGTTTATCCTCCATCAACTTAATTAAACTGAAAGCTTGATCTGTAGACTGTGGTTTAAGGGTTCGTACCTCTTTTCGAATATCATGCCGTAGACCAGATTCGAAACAACTTTGTAAAAAATATGGAGAAACACCTATAGTCTGATTCATTAGAGCTTCAAACTTATTCTGAAAATCCAAAAATGTCGATGTTTGCGTAAACTTTGACAGCTCTCCTTGCACATCCCTATACTCAAAAGGACCAAATCTCACTAACAAAGCCTGCAAAAAAGCTCTCCAGGTCGTAACCATGCCATTACGGAACACCCATTAGAACCACTGCAGAGCCGCGCCGTCCAAATGGAAAGAAGCAATCTTTAAGCGTTGAGTATTGTCTTACTCATGATAGTCAAAAAATCTTTCAGCCTTAAAAATCCAACCATGCAGGTCGGCACCGTCCAATCTAGGCACATCCAATTTAATCGAGCAAAATGATTTATAGGGAGTATCTACAAAATTTTCAGCTTGTTTACCTTTACTGCTGGAAGAATCTATCGGAATATTAACATGATTCCGAATATGTTGCTCAATTCTTCCTTCCATTGACGTTAACTTGATACTGATTTCTTTCAAAAGAGTGTTGAATTCAATCAATTGTTGATCGTGATTAGAAAGCCGATTGCGGCATTCCTCCAGAAACTAATTCTGGATTGATTGTGAATGAGTTCCTTCCGCCATGTTGACAAAAAGCACCAATGAAAGCACCAATATTACTGGTTATTCCCATAACAAAGTTGCGTTGCTGAGAAAAAGAAAGAAGAGAATTTGAAGAAGAAGAAGGAGTTGGAGAAAGAGAAGTTGTACTCATTTGTTGCCTTTCCTCTCTTTACATTTCTCTATTTGTACTGAATACTATCGGTTATTCATTCAACCGTTTACAACTGTATTTTTAATTAATCAATTGTACAATATTTATTTAGTAAAGTCATTGAGCCATCTAGGCTTGTTCTTACTTCGCTTTCCTCATCTTTGTATATTATTATCATGAGTTGTAACACCGGCTCTGCTCACTCCAGAAGCTACCGAATGGTCCCGCCCGTATGGAACGTTGTTTGAAATGGCAAAAAAGAGCATAGTTCAGACCAGATGAATGGTGAAAATCGGTTTGGGTTTCTTCCGTTCGATGGCTTTGCCATGGCTGCCATGAGCATGCTCAAATGAATTTAACAGGTGTTTAACAGAAGGTGTAACTTGAAAACGGTGGTTAGTTTAAGGTGTTGAATAACAAAATCAAACTATAAGATGCTAGATAAAAAGGTGCCCAAAGTTGGAGGCATTAGATGAAAATAACCCTTTATTTTATTTAATGAAATTTTCTTTATTTGAAAATTTTAACTTTTAGATATTTTTTTTTGTATTTATGATAAATAATAATTTAACAAATATTATTATGTATTTTTTCCTTTTTGTAATTTGATATTTTAAAAGTAATTAAGTATTATAATTTACTAAACACTTAATTTTAAAAAATCAATTTTGAAACATTGCCCCATTAACAAAAGGGTGAAGCAATAAGGCAAATAAGCCTTAAATGATACAACATCATACAATGAAGAAATGCAGCCAAAGGACAACGCTTATTCCTAGTGTCACGATCCTACTTTTGAGGGGTTTAAGATAGATCGTGCGACACTCATTGTTAGGGGAAAAAAATGAGTCAGCCTACAAGATGTGCTAACGGCACCAATTGCCTACGATATTAGAGCGAGCTTTGTGTCTAACAAGCGAGCAGTGAGCAAGTAGTAAACGAACGAGATTAATCGAAAAACACGTTAGTGAGCATAATGAGTATAAAAAGAGTTTGTATGTAAAAAACATCTTTATTGATTGGCAGCAAATTACATCGTTGGGTAGAGGGTCTACGTGCAGTCATGTCTCTCCCCCTAAAGAGCAATCTGCATCATCTCCATCATGGCAGCAGTGTATATGCTATGGTGGCGAGAAGTCACTTTTTCAAAATAGAAAGAAAAGAAATACAAAGAATTGTCATGAATAGAAAGAAATATATCATAACAACATGGGCGGGCATGGACAACATGTCTTAGACAAGCCCGAATTCTTACTTATAGCTTCGATACAAATTCTCAAGCCTTTCCAATTTCAACATCACTAGAACTCATTCCACCATGCTTAAATTTTGGAAGCTTTTCTCCATCTCCCCATATGGCATAAGCTTCTTCCCCATGAGCAGCTTCATCTCCAATGCCAATGTCTGCCTCGGACATCCTTAGTGGAACAATCAGTTGCACGAACAAACAAGTCAAACTTGTAGTAACAACATTGAGAATAACGATGAATAAGATCCCAAAAAGTTGAATTTCGATTTGCCGAAACCCCTTATGAACAGATCCCATTTGGAAGCCGTAATATAGGCCGACATGATTATCGTAAGTGTTGTAAAACAAATAGCATAGGCTTGGCTTGGCAAAGAGGCCGGAAAGGATTCCACCGAGGCTTCCGGTCACCGCGTGAGTGTGGAAGATGGCCATTGTGTCGTCCACCATTTGGAGGAGCTTAGACTTCTTGTGGACAACCATCATTGTAAACCATGGAATTGAGCCTGATGATATTCCCATTAATATTGCTGCCCATCCTTCGACTACGCCTAATCAAAGTACAGCCAACGCTCAAATTTTAAAAATGATAAGCATATATATTAAAAAAATCTTGTAATTTTATTTTGTAAAATTAACAAAATAACCGCTTAATTATGAGATTAATCACCAGTTAACCACTAAACAATTTTCGCTAACAAATAAAACACTCAACTATGAAAAATAAACGACGTAAATATCGTTGTTAACTTGTTGAAAAAAACATTAAATTTTAGTAAATGGGTAATACTGAATCTGATCTGTAATTCTAATTTTATTTCAGTTTTATGTTAAAATCGCAAATAATTGAATAAATCTTACCGCGAATACAATGTCGAAAGCCTATAAATACTTGACAAAAAAAGCCAAGATCGTCCCACTACGAACCCTCCAAGAAATCTGACTCTTTGCTGGGAAGCTCCAGCATGGTCTTCTTGTTGTCGAAAACAATTCTCAGTTTTCATCACCATCTTCTTTTTTCTCTTCTTGATCTGTCGTAGTCGTCTAATTCTCATAACCAATGATTCACTTTTTGCAGAGGAAAGTAATCTTTTCTGAATCCTATTTCAATTACTCACTTTCCACAACGGAAAGACAATGTTCCGTAATGGAAAGAAAACATTTTTTAACGGAAAACGTGACAACGATGTTTGCTCAATTTATTTTTTATAATTGAGTATTTTATTTATCACCAAAAATTATTTAGTGGTTAACTTATCATTGATTTCATAGTTCATTAGTTGTTTCATTAATTTTCCTTTTATTTTTTATCATGATATCTTTTTTGGACTGGGGCCAATGTGGTTTGAATTTTTACATTAAACTTTCAATATTTATTTTTATTTATTGTTTTATAACAAAGTTTAAAATTAATCCATGTTAATTTTGGGTATGTTTTTAATAGTGTCGTTTTTATACGGCCTCCTACGTTTCCCAAATCATTTCTGATTCTGACAAATACGTACAAAACAATCAAAGTGAAAATGTGTCCAGATCTTACCAGCTGCGGGCGTAATGCAGACCAAACCAGTCATCATGCCTTGAATGGCGCCGACAATGGAAGGTTTTTTAAAGAAGACGACATCAAGAGCAAGCCAAGTGAGCAGACTAGCTGCAGTGCAGATATGAGTGTTCAAAACAGCCAACGAAGCATCAACACTGACGACATAAGGGTCTCCGCCGTTGAATCCCGTCCATCCCATCCAGAGCAAACCCGCTCCGGCGAGCATGAGAAGGACGTTGTTCGGATGAAAGTTTTCCCGGTCAGTCGACATACGTGGACCCACCTGCCATTACAGACAAATCATGAGCTCAGATTTGCAGCCAAGCGCAGAACACAGCTGATTTAGATTTTAGCCTATTCATACCCAATATGCTGCGGTGAAACCGGCCACTCCGGACGACAGATGAATTACATAACCGCCGGAATAATCGATGAGTCCGAGTTTGGTGAAGAATCCGTTTGGACTCCAAATGGAAAACGCTCCGACGGTGTAGGAAAAAGTAAGCCATATAGGCACAAACAGCATCCAAGCTAAAAAATTCATCCGACCCAAAACTGAACCAGAGATCTGAATCAGAGTAATCGCTGCAAAGACGAACTGGAAATACACCATTGTTGCGTTAGGGAACATCCCAGCAAATGCTTGACGAAGCAAGAACTTCTGATCTACAGCTACATTAACTTTTCCCCAAAACGGAGTGAGTTTATTTCCGAACGACAATCTATAACCCCATAAAACCCAACAGATAAGAACGCAGGCAAAGGCGTAGAGCCCCATGAACGCTGAGTTTATAGCCCATTTCTTCTTCACCGCCGCACCGTACAGAATTATCTGCCCCGGAACGCTCTGTAGCCCGACAAGCGTTGCTGCCGTGAGTTGCCAAGCGTTGTCTCCTTTGTTCATCCATTCCGGGCTGGCGTCGTTGAAGTTGAGATTGGAAGGAAGAGGAACTCCAAGCACTGTTGCATTTACACTCATCTTCTTCCTCAACCTGAAAATCCAGAGTATAACAATCCCATGTTCTTAATCTTCTTATATTTAGTTTTGGAAATTTTCGTCGGAATTATCGACTCTAAGTTGTCGCGACGATGGCTAAGTTTTGCTGTTTGATATGCTTGGAGTATCGAAGCAGCCTTCTTTGGCCATAAGTAACCATTTAACGATTATTTCAAAGGTTCTGTAAGTAAAAGTTAAGCTGTCATTGGAGAGATTTCCATTTTTAAATTTCCAAAGAATATTTTTGTGAAAACCTGACGCATGCTTTCATCATTCGTCCAAGAAATCATTCCTTTTTGCTTTCTGAACGTCTCTTCTTGGCTCCAATCTCCACTACCATGAAAGGATACCTTCATATATTTTATGAAGAAAAACATCTACTGCATATTCATTTTCGTGGATCGGAACATGGAAAGTACGGCTCATTACCGACTTCTAGAGAGAGAGAGAGAGAGACTTAAAGATGGAATAGTGTTGTTCTTCACGTTTCGTCTTTGTTGTTCGCAGTAGATCGATGGTCGTAAACGTGGACGAAGATCTTTTCCGGAAGGTTTGCCCACAACATCCTCCATTCTTCCATCATCCTCATGTGGATTAAATGCAGTTGGACAACGCAGGTGATGGCGAAGTAGTGATCGGAGAAGTTGGACGCGAGGTCGATTCGCTTGAAGCCATCTATTTCAACAGATTTTGACTCTGTCGATGTTTCGCAAAGAATATTTATTAAATGGTAAATAACACTGTAGACCCTATAGTTTGTGCTCAACGACAAGTCAAATCCTGGAGATTATTTTTTAACAACTAAAACCATGAACTATGAGAAAATGTCGCCGGCGACCTCGCAGTCACGATTTCCGTCCAGAGCCGTCGAGGTTAACGCCCCGTTTGTACCCTGTCTAGCGGCATCGAATGGAGTCGAAGGGCAATGGCAGAGCCGACGGTCGAATCGTCCAGAGCCGACCGAAGTACGACATTCGCTGGCCGTTGGATCGACGAGGATCGTCCCTCGTCTGGATCGACGGCCAGGATTGAATCTGGCGTCCCTGCCAGATGCAATGACGGACAAAGATCCTTGGCCGTTGGATCGAGCGAGGGACGTGCCTCGGATCGACGGCCAGGATTTAATCCGCCTGGCGAAGACGGACGTCGATCCTTGTCCGTTGGATCCTCGCCTAGATCGAACGGTCAGTAGTGACTCCAAATTAATTGGGTCACGTGCGGGTCACATGCAATCCTAAATCGCCAGAATTCCCCATTATGATGGACGTCCGTGATCGACGAGGATCGTCCCTCGTCTGGATCGACGGCCAGGATTGAATCTGGCGTCCCTGCCAGATGCGATGACCGACAAAGATCCTTGGCTGTTGGATCGAGCGAGGGACGTGCCTCGGATCGACGGCCAGGATTTAATCTGCCTGGCGAAGACGAACGTCGATCCTTGTCCGTTGGATCCTCGCCTGGATCGAACGGTCAGTAGTGACTCCAAATTAATTAGGCCACGTGCGGGTCACATGCGATCCTAAATCGCCAGAATTTCCTATTATGACGGACGTCCGTCGTTATACCACGGACGTCATCAGCCTCTGGACGACGTCCGTCTTAACATGACGGGCGTCCGTATGAAAATGACGGGCGTCCGTCACTCTCGGATTTTATACTAAAACCCTAATAGAGTCGAGCACAAAAAGTCCGACCATTGCCATAGATATTCGAGAGAGAGAACTTGTTTCCCCTGACCAACTCCCTCAACGTAAGCGAACGAACAAGAGTGTTGCACATCACATGGAGTCGTCAAGGTGTGCTTCTTCATCATACATGGTTGAAGAATCCATTGACTGTGGAATGGAGGTGGATCCTAATCCTAATCCTATTTCGGCAGTAGAGACCAATGAGAATCGGTGGTTCTACCACGAAGCTGGTATAGAATTGCGTTCAATCTCGGGATCCCTGGAATCGGAGCTACGTTCGATATGTGACTCAGAGGATGATGATTGGGCAAAGAGTATGCATCCCCAAATTGAATGTTCGTCCTCGGAGCTCTTTCTGGGTAAGAAGTATAGTGCGTTGAAGGATATTAGAGATGAAGTGGTTAATTATGCTTTGAAAAATGGGCACGAGATCAGGTTTGTTAAAAGCGAACGACATCGGATAACTGCTGTGTGCAGTGATGGATGCAATTGGCGGCTTCACGCTTCAAAAATGAAAGGTGAGTTGACCTTTCAAATTAAGAGCTATAATGAGGAGCACACATGTGCACGACAAATGGAAAGCCGACACGCTTCCTACAAATGGGTGGCAAACCAATATTTGGATAAATTAAAAAGTCAACCCAAGTGGGACCTTGCTTCCATAATTGAGACTGTAAGGAAGGACTTTAATGTCAATATTTCTCTGAGTCTTGCTAGAAGGGCAAGGAATTTAGCACAGACTTTAAACGAATGGGATGGTGACGAACAGTACAAGCTACTTTGGTCCTACGCAGAAGAGATTCGAAGATCCAATCCAGGTAGCACACTGTTCTTGGTGGTAGATTTTCCAGATTTGGTGGCCCGTCCAAGTCCAATATTTAAAAGAATGTACATGTGTTTGGATGCGTGCAAGAGGGGTCTGAAGGAGTTTGGTAGACCCATTATTTGTCTTGATGGCTGTCACTTGAAGGGGTCGTGCCCAGGCCAATTGCTCACAGCTGTCAGCATTGATGCCAATGATGAGATTTATCCAGTTGCTGTGGCACTTGTTGAATCAGAATGCAGAGACTCCTGGACCTGGTTTTTGTGTTGCTTGCTGACGGACTTAGACAGTGACATAGGCAGAGGATGGAGACTCATTTCCAATCGACAGAATAGGTTGGTGCCTGCTATTGAACAATATGCACCAACAGCTGAGCATCGATTTTGCCTAAGACATTTGTATGCCAATTTCAAAAAAACAATTTCCAGGAATACAATACAAAGATATCATGTGGAAGGCAGCAAAGGCGACAACATCACCGAACTTTCAGAAAGAGATGAGTAAACTACTTGCGCTCGACCATACAGCGCATGCATATATGCAGAAAATTAACCCGAGGTGTTGGTCAAAACATGCATTCAGTCTTGTCCCAAAGTGCGGCATGGGCCTTAATAATTTGAGCGAGTGCTACAATGCCTGCCTCCTGCCAGCACGGGACAAACCAATCCTCACTATGTTCGAGATGATTAGAACGGGCATAATGACTAGGATCGTTAAGAAACATAAGCAGCTGGCTGAATCAACAGATCTTTTGTGTCCTAAGACCACAAAGAAGCTTGCCAAACTGAAACATGCGGCTCGGAATTGGTGTCCAACACCTTCAGGATGTAATCGGTTTGAGGTAAGCGATGGTAACGAACGGTACGTAGTCGATCTGGAAACGCGTACCTGTAATTGTAACCGATGGGAGCTTACTGGAATCTCATGCGTGCATGTCATCCCTTGCATCAATTTTATGCGGACTTCAGCGGAGGATTATGTGCATGCATGGTACCATCGGGACACATATATGAGGATGTATTCCCATTTTACCCGACCTGTCAGTGGCCACCACATGTGGCCTGCAACGAACCAGCCTCCAATTTTGCCACCACCAGTAAAGAGACTCTCAGGTCGGCCTCGAAAACGAAGAGTGCGAGATGCAGACGAGCCCCGTAGCAGCACGGTACTCAGCAGGAGACATATCCCTATGACATGTAGTCGTTGTCATGGTGTAGGCCACAATGTCCGTTCTTGTCAAAGCGGAGGCTCAACAGGTGGCACCGCAAGTGGCAGTGTAAGAGCAGAACGCTCATACGACACCTTCATGGGGTTTAACATTGTTGCCGATACACAGGTGCTTAAATTGTTATGCTTTCTTACGTTGTTCTCACTATGAGCATTTCGTCTGACATGAACTTCCTTTTGTGTTTTGCAGGAGTCCGTCGCCCCACACCCACATCCTTAATCATGGAGCTTCATCTACGTATTTGTTTTGTTCATGTATAATACACTAAAGTTTTTAATACATTGAAGTTTATTTGTTCATTTACGTAGTTGTTTGGATAATATTTGTTCATGTATAATACACTGCATGTGATGGACATCTGTCATGTTAAGACGGAGGTCCGTCATGTTAAGACGGACGTCCATCACATTCAGACGGACGTCCGTCACCTTGAGACGGACGTCCGACCCCTTCTGACGGACGTCCGTCACATGCAGACAAACAGCACTTGCCCTGTTTTGGGCGCCCCTCGCGCCAACACAAAGCAGATTACAGCCTACAACAAACCACAAAGCAGTATGAAGAAAACCACAAAGCAGACTACAGACTAAAACAAATAATTGAATTCAATTTCAATTGAGCCACTTGTTCAACGTTTTTTCTATTCTTTCAACTCTTTCACGTGCTGCACCTCTTGCACGTCTTGCACCTCTTGCACGTCCTGCGTTTCTTGTATATCTAGAATACGTTACAAGTGGTACCGTTGCAAGTGGCTGAACAGGTGGGGCCTCTGGGAGTGGCTGAATAGGTGGGGCCTCTGGGAGTGGCTGAACTGGGGCCTCTGGGCGTGGCTGAACAGGTGGTGCCTCATCAAATATTGAAGGCTCTGCGTCCCGGATGTCGATGATGTTGAAGTGCAAATCGGAGCTCATCTCCACACTCGTGCACTCCTCATAGAGTTCATCTCGATCGTACGGATCGTGGAGATGGAAGCCCTGCCCATTGCATTTGGACATCACCGACCACCCTACAGGGCGGGAGACTTGAAATATGCCGTGTTGGCTGCAATTGGAACTGCAAATTAGTTTGTCACGTCATTCAAAGCGCAGGTCATTAAAAAACATACCGTTTTTTGTCCACAGGTGCCATGACAATTGCAATTGAATCTGGCATCAATTGTTCGTACGCATACTGCTTGTGCATGTCAATCGATGACATGAAACAATCCATCTCCGGGTGGCACTGTAGGAGGAAGAAATATTAAACCATGTATGATTTCATGAATGAATAGAAGTGGCTTACATGGATCCAGCCAATCGTCAACAAACCCTCCCTTATTTGAACAACGGCGGTGTCCTCCTCATTTGTCATCACGCACTGCATTTTAAGAACACGATTTATGTAGTTATTTTTAGTAACAATATAATATAAGTTGGTTAAACATTCTCACATAGTCAGGAGCGCCCGATTGCTTTGGCACAAGGAGATTTGTGATTGAATATATCTTGTCACCCTATAAATCAACAACACAACGTACAACATTAATTTTCTAATCACAACTGATAATAAATTTCAAATGACGTTGCTTCTTACCTTGGAGCCGCAAAGGAGAGCACACGTCTCATTGTTATTCTTCGTATTGACCCGTGCAAGTGCCATGAACTCTTCCATCAAATTCACAGGCTGCAGTGGAAATTCAGTGTAAGTGTAAATTCTATACATTGTATAAAACCAAATAGAAGACATACCACTTGCACTATCATCCTCTGACGAGCGGTAGGACCCACCACTGAAGGACCTGGGGCCAAAATCTTTTGAACTTTAGCCAGGGTTGGAGGAGGGGACGGTTGCCTGATGATCGGAGACCTGCATAATTGTAACACATTGTTAATCAACGATACTAATGCATATAAGGAAATTACATGTAAAATCAAAGACATACTGGCATCCGTCTAGACTGGCATCGAAAGATCTATGAGATACTGATGGATGAGATGGCTGGGCGGTTTTGCGAGCAGTTGCCATATGCGTTTATACTTCTTGCATCTGTAGTACAGTGGCTTGAAGCTGGCCAAGTTGACTCTCCTGTCTATCCAACTTGGCTTGAATCTCGCCAAGTTGGGTGACAAGCAACTGCCACCTCTCTTCGCTGCTGAGTACGGAGAGCGACGATGAGGATTGGGGTGGGGGAGGTGCATCATCCGCCATAGGACGCACAAAATCGTCATCCACCTCCACGTGATATGTCGGTTGTGCGTTTGCTGTCCACGGAATTATGGCAGTGCACATGGAAGGAGCAGGTGGAGCTGACGTGGATGGCGGTGGTGGAGCTGACGATGATGGCCGTGGTGGAGCTGACGTGGATGGCGGTGGAGCAGCTGAAGTGGAAGGACGAGGTGCAGGAGGTACAAGATGTGCAGGAGGTGCAGCTGCCACATCTCCTCTGAATACCCACTCCCCTCGTACTTTTTGCAACCTCATCTGAGCCAATGTAACTTCATTATACATGTCAAGTGGTTTTTCGTCTGTTCGTCGCTCTGTGTGAGGGACAACCAACCCGTTGATGTCAATAATGCGCTGAATGAGCCAATTATATGGGAGATTCTTCCTTGCACTATTCAAAGTTGCTTTCATTTGCTGCATAATGACGTATGCAAGGTTGAACCTCTTCCCATTGTATAGCTTCTCCATTACGTACAAATCCATGGCTGTGACAAGGTCTCTATGTCCATCACGAGGCATAAATGTGTGCGTGATCATGTGATGGATGACCCTTGCTTTCGCATCGAGGTCTTTTGATTTAAGCCGGAAGAAAGACTCAACGGCTGTAGGATTGCGAACCAATTGCTTCAGCAATGCAAGACCTTCTCCTTTTTGGACAAATTCGGGGTCCTTTGTCGCATGGTAATACTCCTCCAACGGCTCCTCCGTGGAGCATCCAATGAGCTCATTTAATTGTCCTAGAGTTATCCTAATCTGTTTTCTAAACAGAAAACTCCTCAACTCTCTATCACTTGATTTGTCCAACTCCAAATTGGCATAAAACAGTTTGACAGCTCTCTCATAGAAATAACCTCCCATTGTGCACAGTTTATCCAATCCAATTCGTTCAAACATTGCCTTCAATCCAAAATCAGCAAATGAATTGAAATTTACCTTCCTGGATATGATTATTACACGGGGTACAATGTCCTTTTCGTACCGTACATGGGCGGAGGCTGAGCAGAACATCCCAGGTTCTACAGACTCCACTGGACCCGTCGTCTCGGTGGGAGCCACCACCTTACGCTTCTTCGACGCTTGACTATTCCTCGGCGCCATTTTCAGATTCAAAACTCGGGGGTTCGGGAAATCGGGAGTTCGGGAATTCGTCGTGGGAAATCGGGAATTCGCTCGTGATTTGAAGTACAGGGCGATTTCTAGGGCTTGGACGCCCTTCGCGAGTATAAGCAGCGTTTTGTCATCCGTCAGGACGAAAACGCGGTCGTTTTGGTTATGACGGACTTCCGTCATGGTCCGACGGACGCCGTCCAGATGCTGATGACGTGTTATTTAAAGACGGACGTCCGTGGTATTCCCACAGACGTCCGTCATAATGGGGAATTCTGGCGATTTAGGATCACATGTGACCCGCACGTGACTCAATTAATTTGGAGTCACTACTGACCGTTCAATCCAGGCGAGGATCCAACGGACAAGGATCGACGTCCGTCTTCGCCAGGCAGATTAAATCCTGGCTGTCGATCCGAGGCACGTCCCTCGCTCGATCCAACGGCCAAGGATCTTTGTCTGTCATCGCATCTAGCAGGGACGCCAGATTCAATTCTGGCTGTCGATCCAGACAAGGGACGATCCTCGTCGATCCAACGGCCAGCGAATGTCGTACTTCGGTCGGCTCTGGATGATTCGACCGTCGGCTCTGCCATCGCCCTTCGACTCCATTCGACGCCGCTAGACAGGGTACAAACGGGGCGTTAACCTCGACGGCTCTGGATGGAAATCGTGACTGCGAGGTCGCCGGCGACATTTTCTCATAGTTCAAGATTTTAATTGTTAAAAAATAATCTCTAAGGTTTGACTTGTCGTTAAACGCAAACTATAGGATCTACAGTGTTATTTACCCTTTATTAAAACTTCGTCGGATCTGAACGGAAAGAACGATGAAACCAAACAGAAAGTTTGAGCAGGTGGGTCCCATGGAGAGTAAATGACGATAATGCACTTTTAACTTTTACTCCATACATTTTGAAATTTTAAAATAATTTAGTATTTTTAGTTATTTGTTTATTTAATTATTCCTAATTTAAATTTGATTTTTGCATAAAAATTTAGTTTCTAATAATGCAAATAATTATTTACTTATATCTAATTCAAAAATAACATTATAATTTTATGGGAAAATGACAAATCAACCATCGTGGTTTCCGATCAATGACAAGTCAACCACTGTGGTATATTTGCTAACAAGTTAACCACTAACGTATGAGAAATTGACAAATCCAACATCACACTCAAGTTAACTCAGGCAAAACTGTGTGGACACCGCAAACAAGTGCCTGGACGCCTCAAACAAGCGGCATCCAGGCTTTTTGTTTGCCTGGACGTCGCAAACCAACGGCGTCCAGGCATTTTGTTTGCCTAGATGCCGCTGGTTTGCGGCGCCCAGGCATTTTCTTTGCCTGGACGCGCGGCGTCTCTGGAGCTCTCTATTTGTCATGCATGGCGTTCTCGATCAATTGTGTTTCATGGTTACTTCAAATTCGTTATGTATATGGTTTACGAATGCAATGTTTTTATTGGTTTTTTGACATCTGCACCTTCAAAGTAGCATAACTTTTGCTACGGACGTCGGAATTGGGCGCAGAAGGTATCAAATCGAAGCTCTCTCAGAGCTCTATAAATGTCATAGGGTTGTCCCTATGACCGCCTTTTTCAGCCCCAAAATCAATCGTTTAAGCCCTCAAATTTGTGATCAAACATTTGCTTTGTCTGGAAAATTGTTTGATCGCAAATTTGAGGGCTTAAACAATTGATTTTGGGGCTCAAAAAGGCGGTCATAGGGTTTACCCAATAACACTTATAGAGCTCTGAGAGAGCTTCGATTTGATACCTTCTGCGCCCAATTCAGACATCCGTAGCAAAAGTTATGCTACTTTGAAGGTGCATAGGTTAAAAAACCAATAAAAACATTGCATTCGTAAACCATATACATAACGAATTCGAAGTAACCATGAAACACAATTGATCGAGAACGCCATGCATGACAAATAGAGAGCTCCAGAGACGCCGCGCGTCCAGGCAAAGAAAAAATTCCTGGGCGCCGCAAACCAGCGGCGTTCAGGCAGTTTTGCCTGGGCGGCGTCCAGGCACTTGTTTGCGGTGTCCACACAATTTTTCCTAGGTTAACTTGAGTGTGATGTTGGATTTGTCAATTTCTCATACGTTAATGGTTAACTTGTTAGCAAATATACCACAATGGTTGACTTGTCATTGACCAGAAACTACGATGGTTGATTTGTCATTTTCCCTAATTTTATTAAACATTTTATTTATTTTTTATTTGTAGATAATATGATAACCAGTACGAGTAAAGTATCAAATTAAATTATATACATGACATTATTTTTGTTTAATTTTGGCCCTAATTATAGTGAAAAATGGGGAAGAGATGTATTAATTTTGAGAGTTGATCAAGCCATTGAACCATCGTCATCGAGTAGTTTAGCTTGAGCTGGCAAGATAGACCGGTTCGAGCCCTAATGGGATCGATGAGTTGGCTCGTTTAGCCTATTTGTGGTCTATTTAGGTCTTGACTTTCATTTATTATGAATTTTTTTTGTATATACAATTAATATTAATTATAATTTTGTTGCCATACATTTTCGATTGAAAACAAAGTTGATTATATGAATAAGATCATCAAAGCAGAGCGAGTCTTTTAATATTGACAGGCCAAATGTCGGTGTCATTACCATCAAGAAGACGATTGGTGATGATAACGTTGGTAGCATCAGACGGATGGTATGGATCCCAAAACACAAACTTTGATCTATCCCGACAAACCCTTGATAGGCCCCCGCACGCCACAAGCCCCCCAAATTGCCCCGCACCGTAACAACACGCAGTATCAGCACTCTCAAAGCCTACATCAAACCGATAAAATCAAGCTCATATTCTGTCCAGTATCGATCAAAATAAAATAAGTTTAGTATCAATGTAAAGTTATATGGTGTTTCAGAGACGTACCGTAGAACTCGTGATTTTGGATGATGTCTAGGACAATCCGATAAGCATCGGCATAGACGAAAATTGAACCGGTTAGATCACGGTTAAGCTCCTTAACCAAGCTCTTCAACTTGAAATTGAACATACTTGCCAATTGATTTGGAAAAATAACACACTTTGTTCCTGTTTTTGGATTTATATCCCTCAAATAAGGTATGCACCCAATTGGTCCCACGTTTGTCACGACAATCTTCCTAGCCCCCAGAAAGAACAGCCTCTGCCAAATTTCCAAACATAAAACAACGTAAGATTAAAAATCAAAATGTTACACTAACCCAATAATTAATTAAATTAAATTAAATTACGTACGGTTAGTTGCAGTCTAAATCTCAAAATCATGCGGTCAATGAAGAGTCGAGGGGAGATCAACTTCTGCTGGGGGATGGAGAGGACAGGTGTCAAGTAATTATTGATGAAGTCATTGGAGCCCATGGTAACTGAGAACAGGGAATTTTTCAGCAGCTCCGTCGCCGCCGGAAGACCAATCATTGAAATGATGTCTTGCCTTGTGTTTGCAAAGTTGTCTATCTGTGCATCCATGTTGAGGCGACCAATCTAGATTATTCGCATTAATAATAATTAATTTGTATTAAATTATCAAAAATTAAATGTTATTTTACGAGAATAAATAAATAAATATAGTACAAAAATGTAGCCGGTTAGGTTGTAAATTCGGCCTCCTCCGGAAGCATAATTGACCCCTCGGAGGACTGCCGGGCCAACGGTTGTTGGAGCAAGATACGGAGGGATGAAATGTTTATAGCCGAACTTCTGACCTGACAATTATTTAAAAAATAAATTACGTATTAATAATATAAAAATAATCGCAAATAAATATTTTGTCACATGTTCATAAGATCGTACCGATGATGTCGATGATCGTCCGCCCATTAGTGAATCGTCCGGTTGGCTTTCCGAAATCTATGCCGTTCGGAACATAGTCAGCTTTTGATAGAGTCAACATGTAATTGTTGTTTCCAACATCAACCAACGAGTCTCCGAAGACAAAAATGGCTGCAAAGTTCTTAGCTAAACATGTCTCAATTTCAACAAACACAATCATGAAAATTTGCAGACCATAAACAAAGATTCGTCTTCGTCTTCTGCCTGAAATCTGGTCGATACCCATCTCAAAAATGGAAGAACGGGAGTCTTTGCATGAACAGAAAGTGAAGTTCCATGGATAGAATGAGGGGGGTTTTAATGGAGGAATTAGGTTAAGAAAATAGGTTGGGGAAGAAGAAGAAAGGCAGAATCTGTAGCTGTCTGCCATTAAATGCCTGCAACAAAATCAGTAGTAATCCGTGAGAGGAAGAGGATTGGTTTGAGAGTTTCAATGTGAAGAACAATAAATAAAAAGAAACAGTTTAAATGGCCGAAATTGCTTTCACTGGATTATTGGACCGCCAAAATCATTCCTTTTAATGTTGCAGAAACAAATAATGTAACGCATTTTAAATTTTGAATTTACAATATATAGTTTTTTTTAATCTTTTTTAATATAAATTGTGATGACAATTTCATCAATCATTCTTTAAAACATCAATGTTGTGTTATTATGATTTTTTTAATTATTTTTATGAGAATTCGGTATGGTTTTTGCCCAAAAAACTTGTATAGAAAACTCAAGAGGACTCCACTCCATTGAATATTTCCCATGTTCATTATTCGAAACTCTTACCAAAATATGTTATAAATCGACACTATCTCGTCACACGATTTTGTCTGCTTTGAACTTCCATAAACTCTCACGAGTTTGTACTCGGGTCGAGACCCTATTTTCCCTGCCCAAGATGCGTCATACAAGCAAAGATGGATACCCACTTATAAACCAGCCCCACAACCCTCCTATTTTCGATGTAGTATTGCAGATCCCCTTGCAACCCCTCCAGGGTCAAGACCTAACCGTGACAAACCACCCCCTTGGGGCCCAACCCTGTCTCCTAGCATCAGTATTCCACAATCGGACAAGGCTTGACTCTGATACCAATATCACAAGTGGCCACTACCTTGTCGCATGATTTTATCTGCTTTGGGCTTTCACAAACCTTCACGGGTTTGTTCTGGGGCAAGGACCCCATCATTTTCCTGACCCAAAATGCATCATACAGCCAAGGATGGGTACCCACTTATAAACTAGCTCCACAACCCTCCCATTTTCGATGTGGTACTGCAGCTCCACAACCCTCCCATTTCCCAAAGGCGATGGCATACGATAATCTATGGCCGTTAGATCGAGTGAGGGATGTCCTTCATAGAGATTGACGGTCATGATTGAATATGTCATTTTTCAAAGGCACAAATTCCTTCAATTAAGACGGACGTCCCTCGACACAAGACTACGTAGTTCTACTAATTACGGATGTTGCTAGCCTCACAATGGACATCTCGCGTCTTAAGACGGCATTGTTCAGGAGATAACGGACTTCCGTCTTAATACAAGGGACGTCCATTTTTTACGGAGGGTCCTTCTCTGAATGCTAAATGACAGCGTTTCTCCTCTCGATCCAACAGCCAATGAAGATCGTCTACCATCGCCTGATAATTGCTCCAACGACCGTCCGTCTTCCAGCAGGCAAGAGGGACGTCCTTTGACCCTCGATAATTGACGTCCTTCGTCTCCGTTCGACGGTTCTTGGCGTCAACAAAACCGAGGCGTTAAAGTTGACGGATTTGAACAAAAAAAAGTGATTACAAGGTCGCTGATAAGAATTTTTCATAGTTCAGAGTTTTAATTGTTAGCCAAATTTTTCAAGATTTAACTTGTCATTGATTACAAACTATAAGGTCTGCCGTACTAATTTCCTTTATCTCTTTTTCTCTTCTCTCTCTAACCTTCTCCCTCTTCACTTTTAAATTTTTTATGTATATGTTAATTTTTTAGTATCATAAAAATATATTTATTTTATTTAATAAATTTTTCTTTATTTGAAAATTTTAATTTTTAGATAATTTTTTTAATTTATGATCTTCGTTATGAATAATAATTTAACAAATATGATTATGTTTTTTTTTTGATAATTTGATGTTTTAAAAGTAATTAAATATTATAATTTACTAAACACCTAATTATAAAAAAAATCAATTTTGAAACATTGCACGAGAAAAAATAGGGTGAAGCAACAAGGCAAATAACGCTTAAATGATACAATGAAGAAATGCAGCCAAATGACAAAGCCTATGCCTAGCTTCAATACAAATTCTCAAGCCTTTCCCATCTCAACATCACTGTAACTCATTCCACCATGCTTAAATTTTTTAAGCTTTTCTCCATCCCCCCATATGGCATGAGCTTCTATCCCATGACCAGCTTCATCTCCCATGGCCATGTATGCCTCAGACATCCTCAATGGAACAATAAGTTGCACAAACAAACATATCAAACTTGTAGTAACAACATTGAGAGTGACGATAAATAAGACCCCGAGAAGTTGAATTCTTATTTGCCGAAAGCCCCTGTGAACACTTCCCATTTGGAAGCTGTAAAATAGGCCGACATAATTGCCGTAAGAGTTGTAAAACAAGTAGCATAGCCTTGGCTCCGCAAAGAGGCCAGTAAGGATTCCACCAAGGCTTCCGGCCACCGCGTGGGTGTGGAAGACGGCCATTGTGTCATGGACCACTTGGAGGAGCTTAGATTTCTTGTTTATAACCATCATTGTAAACCATGGAATTGAGCCGGATAATATTCCAATTAATAGTGGTGCCCATCCTTGTACTACACCTAATAGAAGTACAACCATTGTCAAATAAATTTTAATAAAATTATCAAAATAAATCATAAATTTAAAAGATAGCAAAATTTTTTTGAAGATAACTAAAATCTCAAACAATGAAAAGAGAATGACGCAAATATCGCAATCACATTTTTCGTCAAAAAACTTCAAGACAAGTATCACATTCACGTTAATATTAAGGACCGTTCAACGGAAAAGTCCAAAGGGGACGTCCAAAGATCAACAACAAACATCTTTCAATGACTAGGGACGTCAAAGGCTGATCCACGAGGAGAGGCATACTTGGGTCATCATAAAGCCAAGAGAAGTCCTTGTTGGTAGCTGGATAAAGAGACAGACATTCTTTATTGAGGATGGACATCCAGACAAAAGGTCATGCTCGTTGGATCGAGTGTTTGTTTTGTTAATTTTCCTAAATTTTAAAAAGGGAAATTAACACTGCATACCCTATAGTTTACAATCAACGACAAGTCAAACCATGAAGAAATTTTGTTAACAATTAAAACCCTAAACTATGAAAAATTCTCGTAGGCAACCTCGCAGTCACGTTTCCCATCCAAATCCGTCAACTTTAACGTCTCTATTTCGTTGATGTCAAGAACCGTCGAACGGAGATGAATGACGTGAGGATAGATATTGGAAGTTTGAGTTTGTTCAAAGGAGTCGAAATTTCTCTCTGCAATATCTAGGGCACAGGACATCCTTCGTGATTATATAGGCATATTTGCAATGTCCATCGAGATGAGAAACGTTGTCATTTAGCATTCAGGGAATGACATTCGGTAAAAAAACGGATGTCCCATGTATTAGACGGACGTCTGTTTCATACTAAACGACAACGCCTTCATATGAAAGAGGTCAATCGCGAGCAAAACGATGTAGTCTTAGTCGAGGGACGTCCGCTTCTCGACGAGGGATGTCCGCAATAGGTAGCGAGACGTCTGTTTTGTAAGAGGAACGTCTGCCTTAATTAAGAAAATTTGCACGTTTAAAAAACACGCCCATCCTGACCGTCCATTCCGATCCAGGGATGTCCCTCGCTCAATCCATTGGCCATGGATTGTCGTCCGCCATCACCTTTGGAAAAGGGCAGATTCAATCATGGCTGTCAAACCCTATAAGGGATGTCGTCCCTCCATTGATCCAACGGCCATGGACGATCGTCCGCCTTCACCTTTAGAAATTAACAGATTCAATTATGGTCGCCAATTCAGAGCAAGGGACGTCATTCCTCGATCCAACGGCCAATGAAGATCATCCACCATCACCCAATAATCACTCCAACGACTGTCCGTCTTCCAATGGGCAGGAGGGACGTCCCTCGTCCCCGATAATCGATGTCCTTCGACTTCGTTTAACGATCCTTGCACATAAAACGTAATCAAGACTTTAAAGTCGACGAATTTAAAAGGGAAACGTGATTGCAAAGTTGTCGGCGAGAATATTCTATAATTCAAGATTTCATTTGTTAGAAAATTTTCTTTAAGGTTTGACTTGTTATTGATTATAAATTATAGGATATGCGGTGTTAATTTTCAAGGGTGAATATATATTAAGAAAATATTGTAATTTTATTTTTTTATAATAATATCTTTTTAGACTAGGTCCAATGTAGTTTAAATTTTTATATAACAATTTCAATATTTATTTTTTATCTATATTTATCTTATTTTTATTTATTGTTTTATAACCAAGTTTAAAATTAATCCATGTTAATTTTGTGTGTTTTTAATTGTGTCATTTTTATACGGCCTCTTATTTTTCTCAAATCATTTCTGATTGGGAAAATAACATTGCAGACCCTATAGTTCGTGATCAATGATAAGTTAAATTCTAGAGATTATTTTTTATCAACTAAAATCCTGAACTATAGAAAAATCTCTCCGGCGACCTCGCAGTCACGATTTCCATCCAGCAATGTCGAGGTTAACGCCTCCGTTTCTACTCTGTCAAGCGATGTCGAACGGCAGACGAAGGACGTCAAGCTCTGTCCTTCCCTGCGGTTCGAAGAAGATGGACAATGGCAGGCAAGGGCGGAGACACGGAGATTGAATTTGGAGTCTTCCGGATTCGACGGTTGTTCGTCCACTATACGTGCGAGGCACATATGATTTGAAAACGTGCAAATTCCCTCAATTGCAACGGACGTCCCTCGCGCATGACACAGACGTCCATCAGACAATACTACCTCATTTTGCCCTCAATGGACGCTGCTTGCCTTGAGACAACGTCGTCTAGGCCATGAGGACGTCCGTCTTAGTACGACGGACGTCTGTCCATCTCGAATTCCATTAAAAACTGCCTTTAGACGGCGTCGTTTAGGCCATCATGGACGTCCATCTTAATAAGATGGATGTCTGACCCTCTTGGTGTCATATGACACTGCAACGATTTATTGTGTCTCGTTTTGTGTTCCTAGAACCCTAGTATATAAGAGCATGTAAGGCCTGGCGAGTTTACCGTGAACCACGACGGCCTCAGCGAGGTGGAAGTGGAAGCAATGTTGGAGTAGAGTTCAACGGCGATGTTCTGAGGGTTAGGGTTTTCGTCTTCCATGATTCGGGAGGGTATGTTTCAGCCATTGTCGATACAGTTGCAGGACTCGGAGTGCTTTGAGCCGGTAGCATACAATGGCGTGTCTCAAAGCACTCCGAGTCCTGTAACTGCATCGACAATGGCCGAAACCTACCCTTCCAAAACATGGAAGACGAAAACCCTAACCTTCAGAACATCGCTGTTGAGCTCTACTCCAACATTGCTCCCACTTCCACCTCGCCGAAGACGTTGTGGTTCGCAGTCAACTCTTCGAAGCATCGGTTGAGGGATGTGGGGCTGTTAAGGAGGACACTACTGCGGTGCAAGAAGTGCAAGCTGCTGCAGTGCAGACCCTATAGTTTGTTGTATATTGGTTATTGTAAATAAGTGAAAATAAGTGACTCAATTGAGTTTTTTTGTAAAGTTTGTTGTTGTATATTAGTTTTACAACTTTAGAAAGTTTTTTGTTTTATATTGGTTTTACAATTTAGAAAGTTTTTTATAAAGTTTATAGTTGTGATTTCTGCTGTTGGTTGTCATTTTTGTTGTCGGTGTAAATTGTGTTCGATTCTGATACAAGGAGGAAGAAACAGACTTATTATCTTGGGCAAGGGTATGAAACACGGAAATGGTCGGACGTCCATCGTATTAAGATGGACGTCCCTGATGGCCTAAACGACGCCGTCTAAAGGCAAATTTTAATGGAATCTGGGATGGACGAATGTCCATCGTACTAAGACGGGTCCATCATGGCCTAGACGACGCCATCTAAAGGCTAAGGGTGTACATTTAGGGCAGAACAACGTAGTATTGAATGGCGGACGTCCGTCGCATGCCGAGGGACGTCCATCTTAATTTAGGAATTTGGGCGTTAAGATCACGTGTGCCCCGCACGTGACCCAGTTAATTTGGAGTCAATCCTGGCCGTCGATCCAGAAGATGGACTTCCGTCTCTCGATTCTACTGCCAAAGATCGTTGTCCGTCTTCGCCTCTGAAAGACGCTAGATTCAATCCTGGCCGTCAATCCAGAAGATGGACTTCTGTCTCTCGATCCTACGACCAAGGATGGACGTCTGTCTTCGTTGTTGGAAGACGCTAGATTCAATCATGGTAGTCGATCTTGAAGATGGACGTCCCTCGATCGATCCAATGGCAACCGCATGTTGTCCGTCTGTTGCCTCTGGACGATTCTAGCTTCGTCTCCGCCCTCGCCTGCTGTTGTCCTCCTTATTCGAACTGCAGGGAAGGACGGAGTTTGACGTCCTTCGTCTGCCGTTCGACGTCGCTTGACAGAGTAAAAGCTGAGGCGTTAACCTCGACGGTCTTAGACGAAAATCGTGACTGCAAGGTCGTCGACCAAATTTTTTTTATAGTTTAGAGTTTTAATTGTTAAAAAATAATTTTCAGTGTTTAACCATGAATGCATTGTTATTTTCTTTTTTGATTTTGCCAAAAAAGTACAAGACAATCAAAGTAAAAATGTGTCCAGATCTTACCAGCTGCGGGAGTAATGCAGACCAAACCACTCATCATGCCTTGAATGGCGCCGATAATGGAAGGTTTTTTAAAGAAGATGACATCAAGAACAAGCCAAGTGAGCAGACTAGCTAAAGTGCAGATATGAGTGTTCAAAGCAGCCAACGGAGCATCATCAACACGGACGATAGAAGGGTCTCCGTCGATGAATCCCGTCCATCCCATCCAGAGCAAACCCGCTCCGGCGAGCCTGAAAAGGACGTTGTTCGGATGAAAGTTTTCCCTATCAGTCGACATACGAGGACCCACCTGCCATTACAGACAAATCATGAGCTCAGATTTTGCAGCCAAGCCCAGAACACAGCTGATTTAGATTTTAGCCAATTCATACCCAATATGCTGCGGTGAAACCAGCCACTCCGGACGACAGATGAATTACATAACCGCCGGAATAATCGATGAGTCCGAGTTTGGTGAAGAATCCGTTTGGACTCCAAATGGAAAACGCTCCGACGGCGTAGGAAAAAGTAAGCCACATAGGCACAAACAGCATCCAAGCTACAAAATTCATCCGACCCAAAACTGCACCAGCGATCTGAATCAGAGTAATCGCTGCAAAGACGAACTGCAAGTACAGCATTGTTGAGCTAGGGAACATCCCAGCAAATGCTTGATGAAGCAAGAACTTCTGATCTACAGCTAGATTAACTTTTCCCCAAAACGGATTGAGTTTATTTCCGAACGACAATCTATAACCCCATAAAACCCAACAGATAAGAACGCAGGCAAAGGCGTAGAGCGCCATGAACGCTGAGTTTATAGCCCATTTCTTCTTCACCGCCGCACCGTACAGAATTATCTGCCCCGGAACAATCTGTAGCCCGACAAGCGTTGCTACCGTGAGTTCCCAAGCGTTGTCTTCTTTGTTCATCCATTCCGGGCTGGGGTCGTTGAAGTTGAGGTTGGAAGGAAGAGGAACTCCAAGCACTGTCGCATTTACACTCATCTTCTTCCTCAACCTGAAAATCCAGAGTATAAAAATCCCATGCCCTTAATCTTCTTATATTTAGTTTTGGAGATTTTAGTTGGAATTATCGACCTTAAGTTGTCGCGACGATGACTAAGTTTTGCGGTTTGATTGAGATGGGTCTGCTGTTTTATCATTTGAAGTATCGAAACAACCTTTTTCTTTGCCCCTGAGGTCACAACGCTGCACTGTACTAACCATTTTAACGATAATTTCAAAGGTTCTGTAAGCAAAAGTTAAGCTGTGGTTGGAGAGATTTCCATTTTTAAATTTCCAAAGAATATTTTTGTGAAAACCAGACGCATGCTTTCATCATTCGTCCAAGAAATTCATTCCTTTTTTTTTTTCTGACGTCTCTTCTTGGCTTCTTTCTCCACTCCTTTATGAAGAAAAACATCAACTGCATATTCATTTTAGTGGATTGGAACATGCAAAGTACGTCTCATTAACGACTTCTAGAGAGAGAGAGAGAGAGAGAGAGAGACTTAATGATGGAATAGTGTTGTTCTTCACCTTTCGTCTTTCTCCCCCCAGCAGCTCGCTCAAGGATGTGGGACGAAAAGTTTGAACTGAAAAACTTGAAATTTGCTCAACGCTAGTGGTTTGGTGAGATCATCCGCTAATTGATTGTCATAGGGAGTGAAAAGAACGGAGAAAGATTATTTTAAACTTTTTCTCTAACGAAGTGATAGTCAATCTCAATATGCTTGGATTTAGAATGAAACACATGATTCGAAGTCAAGTATATAGCACTTAAATTGTTACAGAAAATTATGGGGTTAGCGAAAGAGGATATACCGAGCTCATGTAAAAGAGATTGGATCCAAAGAAGTTCCGAAGCACCATTTGCAATGCTGCGATATTCTGACTGAGTACTAGAACAAGAGACAGCTTTTTTTTTTGGCAGAGGACCACGAAATAAGATTTGGACTTAAAAAGGTGCAAAAAGCACTAGTGTTTTTGCGATCGTTGGGCAGGAGACCCAATCTACATAAGTGAAGCAACGTAGATCAAAGTTAGAAGCAACAGAGAAAAATATAACGAGATTTATAGTCTCCCGAAGGTATCGAAGAATTCTTTTAACAGCAGTCCAATGTACGCCAATAGGAGCATGAATAAACTGACAAACTTTGTTAACGGCAAAGGTAATGTCTAGACGTGTAATGCAGCAGTATTGTAAAGCACCCCCAATACTACGATAGTGGGAGCCATCAGGTAGAGAAGTGCCAAGCTGCTTGGATAGAATAGGGCCAGAAACCATAGGAGTCGATACTGGTTTGCTTGAACTCATATTGGCCTTGAGGAGTAAGTTGGTGATGTAGGTGGACTAATGTAACATCAAACGGTTGGATGTAGTGGTCACTGAAATACCAAGGAAGTAGTGAAATGAACCCATATCACGGACCACAAATTTCGTGTTGAGGTACCCAATCAGGTTGTCAATGAGATAAGTAGAGTTTTTTGTGACTATAATATCATCAACGTAAATGAGCATAAGTATAATGGAGGAGGCCTTTCGAAAGATGAAAAGCGATGTATCCGACTTTGACGCCTTGAAACCCCAAGGAAGGAGAGCAGTGTGGACTTTGGTGTACCACGCGCGTAGTGATTGCTTCAAGCCATATAAAGATTTCTGTAAAAGGCACACATAAGATGGATGAGAAAGACTTACAAAACTAGGAGGTTATTGCATATAAACTGTTTCTGATAAATCGCCATTGAGAAAAGCATTGTTGATGTCGAGCTGTCTAGTAGTCCACCCGAGAGAAAAAGCTAATGAAAGAGCCATCTGAATAGTAGTTGGCTTCACAACTGGACTAAAGGTTTCATCGTAATACACCCTTTATTTGATCATATCCTTTGGCAACCAAACGTGCCTTGTAACGATCGATAAAGCCAGTACTCGACAGTTTGAGCAGGATAACCCACATACAGTTGATGAGAGTAGCACCACTAGGAAGTGGAACAAGCGTCCAAGTGTGATTTTTATGCAAAGCATCAATTTCATCTTGCATGGCAGCAAGCCATAACTTGCTTTTGGAAGTCTTGAGAAATGTGGATGGAGTAGAGGGTGTGAGGCTAGAGTCTATGAAAGCTTTCGGTTTGAAAATGTCATCTTTTGATCTAGTTTGCATGGGATGGAGGTTAAGTGGCTGCTGTCCAGTGTTAAGATTGGATGTGCTAGGAATCGAATTAGATTCAGGAATGGTGGGAAGAGGTGGAGGTGAAGATGGGAGATTGTACCAATGATGTCGACGATGTGAAAATAAATTACGTATCAATAATATGAAAATAATAATAAATAAGTATTTTGTCACGATGTGCGTAAGATTGTACCGATGATGCCAACGATTGTCCGCCCATTAGTGAATCAGCCGGTTGGCTTTTTGAAATCTATGTCGTTCAGAACATAGTCGACTTTCAATAGAGTCAACATATGTTGAGAGATAGAACCCAAATACACAATGGAATAAAAATAACATTTTTCTCTCTTTGTGCAATCAAATAGGCAAAGCAAACCAACAAAAATAACGAGATCAGTAACACCAATTTTTAACGTGAAAAACCCTAAAAAAAACCACGGGACCGGTAGGCCACTAAATTAAACCTTCCACTTATAAATCAGTCTCACAACCCTCCTATTTCTGATGTGGTACTGCAAGTCCCCTTGCAACTCTTCTAGGGCCAAGGCCTAGCCGTGACCGAATACGAAAGTAAAAAAGAAAATGGTTGGGAAAAATAGTCAGTGTAAACTAAGATTCATATCATAAACCTAATTATCAACATAATTAGCCATTAGTTAAACACTAATTAAAAATGTAACTCAAAAACAAAAACAAGAACAAGAACAAAGCTTAGGAAACCACAAAAAATTAAGGTTATAGGAAACCGTTGGAAGCCCTCCAAAATATAGAACGTTTGTAACTAACTTTCAAGTTCTTAACCTTCCAAACAAAACAACACACCCAAAAATGAAATCCCAAGCTTCTTCCTTTTAAGCCCTTCCTTCCTTCCCTCCATCTACTCTTCCAATTCTCTCCCACAACCATGGCTTCCTTTCACTTCATTTTCTGTGCGGTTGTCTTCTTCGCTCTTGCCTTTCCGGTCTTCTCCTCGGATTCTATCACTTTACCTGTGTCTGGTCTGAACGTCGAAACCACTGTCATCGATTCTCAGGTTTTGACGAAAAGGGTCGATACCAATCGGACGATTAAGGTCGATATCAATGGAGATGGAGATTTCAGATCTGTTCAAGCTGCTATCGATTCTGTTCCGGAAGGGAATTCCCATTGGGTTATCATCCACGTTCGGAAAGGCGTTTACAGGTGAATTCTCTATCTATTTTTTTAAGGTTTTTTCTGGGTCTTCAATGGCGTAAAGATGACCGTTTTTTGTGTTCTGTATTTGATTTGGTAGGGAGAAGGTGCATATACCAGAGAATAAGCCATATATATTCATGAGAGGGAATGGGAAGGGAAGAACCTACATTGTTTGGTCTCAAAGCTCTTCAGACAACGTTGAATCTGCTACTTTTAAGGTTGAATCCCCACATTTTGTCGCCTTTGGAATTAGCTTCAAGGTCAATTACTCTCCTCTAACTTTTCCCTTCTTGCTTCCACTTATTTTATCTATAACTTAGTTCCCTTTCCTAACAATAATCGGACTATACGGATGAAAATGATATATACGAATCGAAACGAGACGTGTGATTAGCTCGGGCGTTTCGTCATGATTAAATGAAAATCAAGATATATATGAATTGCGAAATTACATGCAAGCTTTGCTCGGGTGTTTCGTCACGATCGAATGAACGTTGCATTGAAATTCAAATCACTTTTTCCGTAAAATATGTTCTTTATAGTCACGTTCAAACCGACTTAGCACTCGACTTTTTGTTTGATCTAGAGTGTAAATTAGTTCTTGTTTTCGAATTGTAAATTTTAGATTGATTTGAGTTTCATGGATAATTCGATTTGTTGTGTTCGGGATTTATTGTTTGAGGTTTGCATTAGGGGTCGAATAGGTCTGGTTCGGTTTTGGTTTTGGATTTTTTGGTTCAGTTTTTAGTCGGTTTTGGCTTCTTTGTCCAGTTTGGGCAACTTTTTTAGTTCGTTTTTGTAATTTTTTTAAATTAAAAAAAAAACATAATATATAATATCGGTTCATTTAAATTGAACCGAGAATTTTGGTTTTAATTGGTTCGATTCTGAAATAAGTTTTTTCAAAGGTAAGAACCAAACCGGACCTAAATTTTAGGTTCGGTTCAGTTTATTTGGTTGAACCCAAATCTGTCCCGCCCCTAGTTTGCATCAACCTCGGTTCAATCTTGCATTAGATCCATAATTGAGCTTCAAATAACCAGTTAAGGTCTTATTAATGCAGAACGATGCGCCCACTGGCGTAGCTTACACCTCCCAAAACCAGTCAGTGGCGGCATTTGTGGGCGCTGACAAAGTAGCATTCTACCACTGCGCCTTCTACAGCACCCACAACACTCTGTTCGATTACAAAGGCAGGCATTATTACGACAACTGCTACATTCAAGGCTCCATCGACTTCATCTTCGGCAGAAGCCGATCCGTCTTTCGCGTAAAATACCTTCTTCGCCCTTCTCGTCCACAATCTTTTATCAAATATTTCGATCGAACTAATGATGGGATTGAACTGTATGCAGAGCTGTGAAATATTTGTGATCGACGACAGACGGGTCCAGATCCAAGGGTCGATCACGGCCCAAAGCCGGGAGAGCAAAGACGAGAATAGCGGGTTTGTGTTTATAAAAGGAAAGGTTTATGGTACAGGCGGTGATGTGTACTTGGGAAGAGCAAAGGGGGCTTATTCCAGAGTGGTTTTCGCAAAAACTTACCTCTCTATGACCATTACTCCTCAGGGATGGACAAATTGGAGCTATGCCGGCAGCACAGAGTAAGACGACTACTATTATCCCATTTTCCGGCAGCCGTTTATTTTGCTTTTGATTTTGACTCCAAAATTCTGGTTTGTAGAAATCTATACCATGCGGAGTACCAATGCTTCGGACCGGGAGCCGATCGGTCGGGAGAGAGAGCTCCATGGGCTAAACAACTGTCACAGAAAGAAGTCGAACCTTTTCTCTCGATCGATTACATCGATGGCAAGGAGTGGTTGCCTGCGTGGCTTTGAAGACGAGCTAATTGGAGTAAGCTCGATTACGTGCTCGATGATGAAACTATGTTTGTAGAGACAGTTTAGTTTGCCTACCGTTTACCCTACGAGCGTCGGTAAATATGTGTAGTCGATATGGTTATGGCTATGGAGTCTGAGTCTTCTGACTTTATAATTTCTTTACCCCTATTGCTGGGTAACTAATGAGAGTGCAAATTAACCATTCTCTGCGACGAATTTATTGCGTATAAGCACCTTCCGATACCATATTTACAGGATAGTTGCTTAGCGATAGAACAAATTAGAGAGAACTCTTACGTTGCCGTCCTTTCCTCCCACAAAACATCCATCTTCGCCGCCGCCATTATTGCATCCCGCCTCCGCCACCGCTACCCTAAGCAAGAACCATCATACACGAGTAGGGTTTGGTTTGCAGTGAAATAAAGATTCTTAAGTTTTGAGATCTAAATTGGACCGGTGAGTATTTGGAACCGAACCGAATTGAATTGTGAGATAGTGAGATGTTCGGTTTGAAAATAAAAATAAAAATTAATTTAATTAAAATATACAAATTTAGTGTTGACTTTGGACGGTTTTATTGGGCTTAGGTCAGGTTTGGCCCAAATCATGGATTGAGTATAGACCTGGTTTGGGTCGAATTTTTGTGATATGCGTTTGTGGTAGTCTGTCCAGTGAAAATCAAGAAAGACTCAAGTGTGGTCTAACCTATTTCAGTGAGGATGCACAATCCTACATTTCTTAGGAGAATAGCAATTGCATGGTTTATAAGTAGGGTTTTCCTCTTTAACTAGTACAACATGTTCTAGGCTAACTCCAAGAACAAAACCGTGCAGGCTTCGACCCAAAGCGGACAATATTGTATTGAGAGCACTAAGGGATGTTACAACATTCAATTTTTTCGGCATTCAAAGTCGTGAACAGAGCTGTAGAAGATTGTTCTTTTATAGTAATAGCTTGTTATAGTTCATATAAGGCTAGAAATCAAACCCAAACTTGGACCGGACCTACAATTCCGATTTGAATTGTGATTACGATATAGTTTTGCTCACACCTACTTGTGTGTGTCACAACATAGCAAGCAACTATCGACATAAATGTGATCGAATTTATCGTACAATATTGACCATCTAAGCAAAGTTAAGAACGATTATAAATGTGATCGAATACTCGTATTGACTCAAATTTTGAGAGTTTTTGATCGAACGGCCATGACTCAACTCTTCGTAAGACTATAAAATTTGAGAAGGTTAAGGCTTGGGCCACCGAATGATCGGATTTGGGCTTTGGAAAGTCGGCCCATATTCGATTACCCGGTTTGTAAATCTCAAAGTTCCTAACTGCCGTCTTCGTCTCCATTTCTTACCGTTCGGATTGGCAAGCACTAACTGTGAGAGCTAGGGTTTGATCTGTCGATTCGGAGCGTGAATCCAGTTTTTTCGGAAATGGAGGGTGCAGACGAAGGTGCGATAGACAGAATTGTTGACTCTAAGGATTTGCAGCAACAGAGCAAAGCGCTTGACAAGCTCACCGACCGGGTGGAAGATCGACAACTCGATTCCACTCGTGTTCAAGAGGTCCTCTAGCTCATCCTTTTATCGGTTGTCCTTTTTTTTTTTTTTGCGTTTTTGTAACTGTCTTGGATTGCTTTTGAGCTGTCTTTAATGGCAACAAAGAGTGCTTAGTGTTTGTTTCTATGCTTTACCTTCCTTTCTATATAGTCTCGGCTGTTTTACTGCAGGCAATGGCGTCAATTGCTGCTTCAGCTGAGGCAGATTGGAATGCTATGCGTATGAGGTAGGAATCTCGTCTTTCAATGCACTTCATTTCTTACCAAGGAAAAAGGTAGGAATCTCGTGAATCGTCTGCTTTACGAAATCGTAAAACTCATTATGTGCCAAATATGATAGTGCGAACAATTACGAAATTTATAATGAGTAATAGGCATTGGTAGCAAACCTTTTTTTGACGGCTTTGATCGTCATTCTTCATAACTCAAGTGTTTATAACCCTGAAGATGAATTGGTTTCGACTCTTGTTAACAATTGCATCTTGGATAATGATATTCACGATAAGAAATTATGAGACTTTAAAAAAATATGCTGATTCATATTGCATTTAGTGGCTGAAGCATGATGAAAAAGTCAGTACATTAGTGTTGGCATTCAATAAATCATAATCTTAGTTATGCTATTTTTACCATTATTGCCTGTAACATATTGTTTTGTCATATCATTAGATTATGTTGAGTGGAGAAAATTTATATCGTTGACTATGATTACTATTTAAAATGAACAATGATTTAGATGTCAGTTCACCCACATCTCCCCTACTTCTGTGGTTTTTTGTTTAATTGGTTTCTCGTCTTTCAAACAAATGTGGGATTTGTTTCTCAGAGAGAAAGAATTAGCAGCTGTTAAGATCAATCCTGCAGATGTTGACATAATTGCAAATGAACTAGAGGTGAACAAAACTTTTTGTTTCAAACATTCCTGGAGTTCATCTCTGTTTATGTCTTCTGATACACTTTCCTTGATTCTGAGATCAGTTGGATAAGAAGGTGGCTGAGAGAACCTTGCGGGAGCATAAAGGGGATGCAGTTGCTGCCATTCGCCATTTGCTTCGCTGAAAATTTGGCATTTGAGGAAGAAGTAACCTTTTTTGGAGATCTTAAATATTACTTAGAAATGATTGGATAGTATACTCAAGAGAAATGAATATGATGGAGTATATACTTTATTCATATTTCACACCCAATTCAATCTTCCGGTTTTAGCGTACTTATTCTTGTTAGGTCGAGATCTTGTTCTTTCGAATTCCATTCCAAGTGTTGATTGTCTTGAGTAATTTGTTGGCCAACGAACACATAAATTCTGCTTTCGAAAAGTTAGACAGATAATCTTGATGATGCCTCAATCGGAATAAGTTTCAGGTTCCTCAATTGTACATTCACAGGGATTCTCCTATTCAACTATCAAGGCCATTGTTTTGGGCCAAATTAGGAACATACACTCTTTATTGGGAAGTACACGAGTTACAGCAGCTTTCTATCAAGCACCACCAATGCATTAGAAGCTGTTATTGCTATAGCACTTCAAGTGGCAAGTTGCTGCATCTATAAAATTAAGATGGTAGAATGAGCCTCTCAGCATTCTCCGGTCAGGCAAGATCTCTGTCTACTCTCGCTTGCATCAGTTGCAGGTTTTATTTGAATGCTTCTTCGTCTGAGAATCCATGCATCTAGGGCGGGGAAACATAAATTTGGAAAGAAGAAGCCACTTCAAGTCATAGGAAGCTCAAAAATAATTAGGAAGCAACAGTTTTCCGACTCTCTGATGTACTGGACTTGCCCATTCATGAGCTTCAAAATCTTGCGACACATGCTCAATCCGAGGCCTTCTCGAGTCACCCGTCGACTGCTATGAAACATGTCTTGAACCAATTCTGGCGGAAGTCCTTCGCCGGAGCACAAAATCCTTCATCACGAACACGAGGATGAAGGTCAAAAAATTCTCCCTTGTAATGATCTTATATTAAAATCACCATTTGGCAAATCATACCTGAATTCATTATGCACAAGTGTGAGTCCCTCCGAGATTTGCTTCAAGCTCGGACAGACTTGAATCTCAACCCAACCATCCGGCGATGACGCATATCGCACCATATTCAACAGAAAATCGGTCAGAACTTGTTGAATTCTGAATTGATCGCCATAAACTGTGAGACTTTTTACTTCTTCTGGGATATCTCGAATTAGCTGCAAGTTTCTTTCTCTAACTGCTATCATTACTTGGCCAACAACGGCGTTAATGACACTCCCGAGCACGAACTCCGACTTCTCAAGCTCCAACGTACTAATCCAAACAAAACAATGCATAGATTTCTTTGAAAAATCAAAAACTATGACTCTAAATATCTTAAAAACGATGAAAAAAGAAACCTAACCCGTCTTCGATGCTTTCCAAATCCACATCTTTCATAATCTTCGACATCTGCTTCTCGCACGCGGTGCTTATCTCCAAAAACTGCTTTTGATCGTCGGTCAATTCTGTCGCTTCCAAAAGCGAGTGAGTAAATCGAATTCCATTAAAAGGATTTTTGACTTCTTGACAAATGTAGGCAAGCTCCTTCATCCTTGCCACACATCTCTTCTCCTGCAACCTCTGGACTTTAAGCGCTTGCTGTAATTCAGGACTGGCTATCTGTAAGAAGCAGAAAGCTCCAATGATATTGCCCTCCATATCGACCCTCTTGTTTGCCGTTAAAAGGGCCTGCACGTATTTCCCGTTCCGGTCAAAAAACGAAAACGGAAATTTGTCACTATCGTTTCCTCCAATGGCGTTGTGTAAGACAATCATAAATTTCGTCAATCCATCCGAACCCTTGAGCCGACAACAACCGCCAAAGACCTCTCCAACCAACATTTTTCCGATGATTTCCCCTTTTGACCAACCGGTGAGGTTTTCCATGGCAGTATTCCACTCTGAGCAGTATGTGTTGTCGTCCGATGCGAATATGGGAGGGATCAAAGGGTTCGGACTGTGAATTATAGACTTGTAATCTCCTTGTATGTTAATGAACTTATCCATAACAACTTTTTGGTCGGTAACATCCTGACCGACAAAACAAACTCCGACGATATTGTCCGTGCAATCCCGGCTAGAGCACGCATTGACGACTACAAAAATGGGCCGTTTATGTTGTTCTGAGCCAAACATCTTCAATTTTATCTCTACATTCTTGTCTTCTTCGCCTGCATTGGGTTAAACCAAGAGGATAGACATTCACAAATCAGAGAAAATATTGCTAAAAGGGTGGAATGATGACTATATTTTGATTATTTTAGATCCAGAACAAACTACTAATCATTTTTTGCACTATCAGATTCCATACGGACACGTTCGTCGTATGATATGACGTTACAAAACATCAAAGTTAGAAACATTAAATTATATCTGAGAATTATTTACTCCATCCATGAATTCATGCATCAAAACAGATTATCTTCTTTTGCTAAAAGAAAATATTCAAATGCCACTAATTTACCTCTCAAAGCTCGTTGAAGAAGTTTCTCGACGGTTTCTTCCGATTCCTTATATACGAGATCTTGGACCAAGGATTTCCCCATAGCCTCTTCCACTGGAAAGCCGGTCAACTCAGCAACCTTAGTGTTCCATCCATTTATTCGACCATCGACATCTACGGCGAAAATGGGGGCAGTAGCGGTTTCTATCAACCTAACCATTTCTCTTGCAACCGAACTGAGTTCATCCAACCTTTGCATTTCGAGATCCTTGGGGAGGGCATCTATAACTGCCTTAGAGTTGTTGAATTCGGAGTCTTTGAACGAGTCTCGCAGAATAAGCCGCAAAGAATGAATAGCATCCATCTCTGCATTCTCCCAAGGCAAACTCCGGCTTTTTACGACTTCTAGAAAGGCGTTGAACGAAGAGCGTGGATGCATTCTCTGACCGTCGTCTTTGTCCTCGGGATGATGCTTTGCTCCACCCCACTTGATCTCTTTGGCTGTGTGAGATCGAAACCAGAAGAGAAAATCCCGTTTAGTGATATAAGCAACAGCCATTCCACATACCGCATTGCCGAGCAATGCTGCTCCGGGGTAGCCGGCCTGGGCTAAGCTGTCGGTACTTAGCCCAGTCGAATCGCCATGAAAAGCCAACAACCAATTTGCGATATCTTTTATTTGGGCTTCGGTTGGGGTCACTCCTAGTAGATAACACTTCCCTTTGTAGTAAAGTGCTGCCCCATCACATTTCACTAAATCCATAATACTCGGACTTTGGGTAACAATTCCGGCAGGCGAATCTCGAAGAATCATATCGCACAAAAGAGTTTGAGTTTTCAAAACATGTTTTTCCGATAACTGCGAGGCCAACTGGAGTTCCATATTCAGTTGCAGTCCAAACGCCTGCATTAGAAACTCGCAAGCATAACGGAGCGGGAAGGGGATGCACCGAGCTGAATTATGGTGGCAGACAACCAAACCCCAGAGCCTCATCGAGTTCCGGCCACCACCCGTTTCGTTATCAGTACCGTTGATAATGACTGCCATTGCTAACGATGCGACCGAACCCATATTAGCCATGTATTGAGCATGACAACCATGGGGAGCTCTTAAAGTTGAACCGACCAAACACAAGGGCTGCACCAATCCTTCATCCTGAATGACACGAACAGGAGTTGAATGACAGTCAACGATCATCCGTACCCGATTCTGCTTGAAGAGAAACCTCGAAGCCTGAGGAATGTCAGTTGCTGGATAGTGTAATCCAATATACGGCTCTAAATTCGACTTCTTACTCTCTGCTACAACCTCTCCATGCTCGTCTTCGTGGAATTTAAATACCATAACTCGATCATAACCAGTAAGCTCCCTAACACAATCAACCACAGTATCGCACAAGAGTTTAACATCACCGCCCGGAAGTGATTGCAGCTGGGAAATAGCTCGAACCGCTAGCTTCTGAGACTGCACTGCCCCTGCAATCGACAGGGCAGGATCCTCAGTCCTTGCAGGTTCTAAATCAATCACAATCCCAACATCAATTCTATGCAAAATCGCGTAGAATGGTTTCCCAGAATTCTTCGAATGAATCCACACTGGATTCAACAAGGTGATTTCTCGAGACCTAAACGCTCTCTCGAGTAAAAGTACGCTAGATTGGGTGAATAAACTCCTCACATCGGTACCGATTGTGAGAATTTCTGGCTTTTCCAGGTTAGGAACGGATTGGGGAGTGAGGCCTAGCATTTCTTGGGCGTTAAAGCTATATGCGATGACTTGAAAACTAGCTTCCTCTACTGCCATCATACAGCCAAAGGGCTGGATACGCCCTCCCCTTTGAATCTTGGAAAGGTAACCTGTAATTTGTTGTTCAGGAACCGATTGTGTGGAGGTTTTCACAGACTGGGAGTAGTCAAAGGACTTTCCAGACTTGCCCGACTGCTCGAAGACCGCGTGGAGACGAGCATCGACGGTGTACTGCGCTATGGCTTTGCTGACGGATTCTGACCGGAGCACGACGGTGTTGCTCGTGTTTGCGTTAGAGGACTGCCCTTGTTGATGTTCGGACTGAGCTGCGTTACTACCGGAAGCCATTATTTCGCCTGATTCAGAAAGTCTCTCACAAATTGAGCTGAATCGAGGAAAGATGCTCAGAAGAAAAAGAAAAATCTAAGCAGAACAACAACGATGAATCGGCTAACGGATAAGATTGACTTAGTAGCATTTGGGATCTTTCAGGAGCGGCGGGAGAGAGGAAGTGCAGAGGGAAACGATAGGTGGAAAAGCGCGTCCAGCAGCGTCTGGAAGTGGGTTTGGAACTTGGGTTTTGCTCGACTCGTGAATCCCCCAATCAAGAACCAATCGCCATGGGTGTCCTCATCTGGAGTCAGGAGAACGTGAGAGATAAAATTTTCACGAGGCAGAGAGGAGAGAACATTCGATTCAATTGGCTGAGCTGACCCCTATCCCGATGCGGCGAGAAAGCAGAAGAACAAAGCTCTTGATTATTCGCATCAAATTTTAGGACTTGCCACTGACCCACCAATCCTGTCCTACCATTCCTGAAAAGAAGAGCTTAAAAAAAACGAAAAAAGAAGAAGAAAATGGATTCTTAGCTGGTTGGTTCCGGATCATCTCAAGTCTTGGAAGAGCATCTACAAGTAAATAAGCAATAAAATAGATTCTATCGCACGAACTAAGTTAAACCAGCAAGAACACTGCACATATTGAAGAGCTGTTGATTCAAATCCTACTAGAATTCATCAATCAAATACCATGAATTTGAAGGTAATTTATGATGCCTTACCGCCATTGAAGATGCTGAAAGAGGATCGTTTCGAGGTCGAAAACTGCGTTTTCTATCAGACAGTCGGATGTACGTTGAACTGCCACATGGTTCCATGTGTGGATTGCTTGACTTCATTTTGTTTGGTAGGCCAGAAAGCATTAATCCATTTGAATCTTCTTTTGGTTTGGCAAATTTCAATGCACACTCAAACTCCGTATTTATCTGCTCCTCTGTTCACCCATATGTTTTTACTTGGATAAATGACAAATTAATCTTGTAATTTATGATTAATGATAAGTTAATTATTATTTGTGATTAAATATTTGATTAGCAAAAAAAAATTATTTGATAATTTTTTGTAGGGCAAATTTACTAAAAATGGCAAATTTATTTTTTCCCCCACAAAAAATAAATATTTGATTATAAATAATATTGCAAGTTTTTTAAAAATAATCGAATATTTATTACAAACAATATTGCGCAAGACACAGCAAAACTTGTCATTCTTGCGCAAATTGCAAAAATTAGCGGTGTTTGCACAAGACACCACGATTTTCGCGGTATCTTGAGAATGTGTTTTGTCAATTTGTTAACTGACGTTACCGCGATGTTGGTTTCGTCATTTTCCCATACGTCAGTGGTTAAATTGTTAGAAAAAATACCATAGTTGTTGACTTGTCATTAATCACAAACCACGATGGTTGATTTGTCAAATAAACTATCCTTCATTAATTTTTTTTTTGGTTAATAAATTAACCACTTAATTATGAAAAATTGACAGAATAAACATCACCGTTATGTTTTACATTCAAGGGTTAAATTGTTAAACTGCAACGAATCATCATAGTTTATAGGTTAATTTGTTAAACTACGGTGGTTTGTCATAGTTCAGAAGGTAAATTGTTAAACCACTGTAGATCATCGTCAGAGTTCAGGAGTTAAATTGTTAAACCGCAGCAGCTTGTCATCATAGTTCAAAGGTTAAATTGTAAAATCGCAGCAGATTATCATAGTTCAGGGGTTAATTTGTTAAACCATAGCGGTTTATCATAGTTTAGGGGTTAAATGGTCAAATCACAGCAGATCATCATAGTTTAGGACTTAATTTGTTAAACCGCGACAGTTTGTTGTCATAGTTCAGGGTTTAATTTGTAAAAATCGCAGTGGTTTGTCATCATAGTTCAGGGGTTAAAATGTAAAATCGTGGCAGATCATCATAGTTCATAGATTAATTTGTAAAACCGCGGTGTTGTCATAGTTCAAGGGTTAAGTTGTTAAACATCCAAGGATCTTCATAGTTCAGGGTTTAATTTGTAAAAATCGCAGTGGTTTGTCATCATAGTTCAGGGGTTAAAATATAAAATTGCGGCAGATCATCATAGTTCAGAGATTAATTTGTAAAACCGCGGTGTTGTCATAGTTCAAGGGTTAAGTTGTTAAATATCGGAGGATTGTCATAACGGCAATGTTCGTGGAGACAATTTTTCATAGTTCAGTAGTTAATTTGTTAAACCACAACGGTTTGTCATAGTTTAAGGGGTAAATTGTCAAACCACAACAGATCATCATAGTTCAGGGGTTACTTTGTAAAATAGTGGCAGATCATCATAGTTCAGAGGTTAATTTGTAAAACCACAACGTTTGTCATAGTTCAAAGGTTAAGTTATTAAACAGTGGAGGATCATCATAACGGCAATGTTCGTGGCGACGATTTTTCATAGTTCAATGGTTAATTTATTAGCAAAAAAAGATTAATGATTGTCTTGTCATTAATTACAAAGGATGATAATTGGTTTGTCATTTCCCCTTTTTATTTTAATCGCAATCATCTCCGTGTTATTAAACAAGGTAATTACAAAAACTAAAAAAACACTAACATATGGATACGTGATTAATTAATTTTTGTTAACAAATAAAACATTAACTTATGATAAATGAACGAATAAAATATTATTATCACGTTTTTTATTAAAAAATTAATTTTTTTTCTGTAGTAGATAAGTTATCTTTCCACAGTGAAATCCGTGCATGAAGTAATTATAGTCAATTACTAACTTTCTGTAACAAAAAAACAATTATCATTTATGCAGCGGATACTTGTTTTTCGCTGTAAAAAGTAAGTCCTTTACTATAGCAACTACTTTAAGTACAGATCCACTATAAAAAGAAGACATATCCGCTGCAGAAAAAATTTTAAATTTTTAACAGAAAACATGATAACAATATCTGTCTCATTCATTTCTCGTAGTTCAGTATTTTATTTTTTCAATCTTTAACTGTCAATTTGTTCTCTCTCTTCTTTTCTTGGATTCCAGCATCACCACCTCAAGGAAAATAGAGAAGAAAAGGAGAGAACTCCTTCAATGTGTTTGCCTTTCATCTTTTATGTTCTTTATCCTCCAATTTATGTCAATGTCCATTGCAAGCTTTAAGATATACTTAGTGGTTGTTTATCTTAGCATTTCGAGTAATTACAAGAACTATTACAATCGGTTATTTCACTTTTCCATATGACCATACGTTGATTTCTTTATTTGAAAAAAGGGGGCTTTTTTTTTTAAGAATGTTGATAATTGATCATGTTATCAAGAGATCTTAAGTTCAAATCCCTCCGTTATCGAATTAGATACTAATGCGCGAAAAAACAACGTACAAAACCGAGGGTACGCAACTTGGTACGACATTTTTATTCCATAATTTATGAGTAATGAGAAGTTCTAAACCAACCAATAACCCCAGAAGCAGTGACTTGAAGATCCTACTAGATCTGTGGAAGTAAAAATGACGGTCGAGAAAAGTGACGGTTTGGCCGGGATAAGAAATACCTATGAACTCGTCACTTGGCGTAGAGAACATCCTCCCAGGGGTGACGGTACAATGGTTGTTTCAATCGCTTCTGGTCGAAAGTATGCCTGAAGAGAAATAAGCAATTAGTTAGATAAAATCATAATACATAATTATGACGACTGCTCATTTACGCAGGCCGCCCATCCGTGCGGGGGTGGCTTGTGAATTAGCCGAACACTCAATGCGACAATCGTCAAAAGATTTCCAAGTCATTATCTCAGTTGAGTGATATTTAGTGAATCAATTTCATCAAGGGACATGTTGAGTTTTAACTATGGTGATATGGATTCTTAATAAGCAAATTGAAGTCGAACCCGGGAAGCATTCAGGGTAAGTAAACTATGAATTTCCTACGTACCCGATTAAACCGATGGCGCGAGCCAGCACGAAGAGGCCGTTCAAGTAGCCAATCTCAACTATTTCATCAATCTCTTGCTTGCTGAACAGTCCACTGCCGGCAAGCAAATCCAAGAAAAGGGACCCAATTGCACCATCTACATTAAGAACCAGGTTGTTTGCCTTCGAGAGCGTGTAGGTTTCGACCTCCACAGCATATTCCATGTACTTCACAGAGGGGAAATGGGTGCGTGCAAACCGCTGCAATAGCTCCACTCTCTTATCTCTATTGTCACCTCTCTTTATCCTGTTCCAATCAAGAAAACATGTTTTCCAATATCAAGAGCCAAATTCATCATCCAAGCCAAAAACGGGTTCATATGGTAGCTTCAAACGTCAAAAAAAGTTAAAATAGTTATACCTGTGTCCTATTCCTGGTACACGAATGCCTTTCTTTTTCATGCTTTCAACAAATTCATAAGGTGTGAGACCCTGCCATGAATCCAACAGATGAAATCATAGCCTGACTATATCAAGAATAACATTGAGAATAGCCAGAGATCATCTTATAGCTATCAGCATCATTACCCTGTCATAAGCATCCTTAAAATACCGTGCAGCATCATCAATGGCACCACCAAATCGAGGACCAATTGTAAGCAATCCTATTTAATAAACGTGTCAGTGATGAAACACAAGAAACTAAGCACCCAATATAGACTACCCAGGAAGTTTAGATAACTCTGTACCTGACACTAAGCTCGAAACAAGGTCCTTCCCAGCCCTTGCTGTTACTATTGTGTTGTGAGCACCAGAGACACAAGGACCATGGTCGGCACATAGCATGATACATATCTGGCCAAAAGAAAAGTCAGTTAAAAATTACGAACATAAATGTCTTTTGTAAAAGTTTGTACAAGAGGAAGAGAGAGAGTATCGAGAAAAAACCTTTGCAGAAATTCAAGTTTACCTATATGATAAGACCTACCTCGATGAAATGTGTACAGTAACGAGGAAGGCTTCGCTTGAACCACAAAAGTGAGATAACATCACCAACACCATAACCTTGTTCTACAATGGATGACATAGGCACTCCAGCATAGCATGGCTCCTCACCTACAGTTAGAGGAATTTAGAACATATCTAGGTGTATTCAAAAAGAAAACAACTACTAACAGCGAAAAGGGGTGATAGAGCATGCCTCTGTCATCAGATATAGTGGAAATTATATGAGTAGGAGCACGGACTTTCCCACTTTTAATTGCTGAGCTAAGGTCCTCAGGAATCTGAGGGGGAGTAAATTCTTTCACAGGTGTGATGTTTCCTTGTTCGGCCTAAGAAAAGAAACTAGATTATAAATGCTGGACGTGGATAATGAAGAGAACCTTGACCTGATTTTTTTTTTGGTTAATTTGGAATGAAGGTAAAGGCAGTAAAAGGGAAAGGGGCAAAATCAAGAGCCTAGTTGGGACTAAAGATTGGGCAACAATTTACCAGCTTCTCAAATGTTTCTCTTATTGCACTTTCAAGGGCCTCGTATGAAGTGGGCACTATAGCTCCAGCTTCTCTCAGAGCTTCATTTTTTGCTTGGGCAGATTCCATTTCACCACCACTCTTAGCGCCCTATAATTGTCACAGAACATTAGCGTGTGAAACAGGTATCTACGAGTAATACAATGTTTCAAAATAGAAAGTGTAACTCACAGCATGACCAAATTGAACTTCGGACTTAAAGAGCCGAGCACATGTCCCACTGACCCAAGCAACCACTGGTTTGGTGACTTTACCTTGTTTGAGTGCTTCAACTAAAGAATATTCGTCTCTCCCCCCAAGTTCTCCAAGTACAACCATCATCTTAACCTGCAAACAGATAGTAAGATTGGCAGTGAACATGTTTAAAAGATAGAAGCAGCAAGTATCTCAAGGGATGTCATGAGTGTGCAACATTATCCACAGAAATATGACTAAATGAGTTCAAGGATCTTGGGGAAAACATGCAAATTTAACATTGTCCCTATTCATCCTTTGTATGATGCATGTTATAAAAAACATGACTTCATGCACATATCAATGAGTTTAGAACGAGGAAAAAATAGAAGAAAAAAGACTCAAAAACCCCATATAAGAGGATGATATACCTGTGGAATGTTGTTAAAACGCAAAATGTGGTCAGAAAGAGTAGACCCTGGAAAAACATCTCCTCCAATAGCAATTCCTAAACACAAATCATAGTTAAATAAATCATTACTCCAAAAAAATTGGTACATTAGAGAAACAATCAAGCCAAATGAAACAAAACAGCTTGCATAGTATATTACCTTCATATATTCCATCTGTCACGCGTGCAACGGTATTGTACAATTCATTAGACATCCCGCCCTGCAAATGTTATAACCAGTCCTGAGAACTTAAAACCATTCAACTTCCCTAACAGGGCAGTAACGTTCCAGAATAAACACCAAACAGTAAAAGAATCCATTATTTCAATCGTATAAAGAGCAAATCTACAAGAATATAACAAGCAAAAACATAAATAAAAATCAAAACCTTCTCTTCAATAAACGTATGAAACCCAATATTAGTTTAATTTCACAATGATAGACCACCAATACGATGTACCTATTCAAGGAAAAAAGTGACATGTAGCTGCAACAAGGAGAAAGAAGCTGTTAAATGATTTAGTTATTTTATTTGACTTTATCTATACATATTGTTAGTTGGGCTTTTTAGATTTCGGATTTCTTAAAAACTAGAGTAGATGAAATTGAGGAAGATAAGATGCTCAAGGGGATCATCGGGGAGTTTTTAGATTTTAGATTTCCTAAGAACTAAGAATTTGATGAAATTGAGGAAAATAAGACAATCAAGGGGACTTTATGGAACAATTTGCTGTGGAATTGGAGGAGATGTGAGTATTCTATTTGCTGCAATTGGATACCTGACACACAACTCTTTACAAGACGATGGAGAGATATAAATTGCACTTCTTTACCATAAGTACCTAGTCTATCAATATTTGGTGCACGATATAAGAAATATATAGAATATGTTCATAAATTTTATGTTAGATATCCGCAGGTAATAGATTACATTGAATAACTATGCAGTTTTTGAAGACTCCCAGATTTTGGGTTAAAAGCCTTTACAATAGAATTTTTGATTCAGCCGTTATCATATTCTAGCAAAAGGAAGAGAGGCATCTTACAGAGAAAACAATATCGCTGCCCGGTGATTGCCTCAAGATAGTTTAAAATTTTTTGGAAAGACCAAAAGAATAATTTAGGGCATGAAATTCAGTGATTGGTAGATTTTATTTTCAAAGTGGAATTTTGATATTGGAAGAGACTCAACAAAGAAAAGACACAGGCAGTATAATTATCATGTCAATTAATTATCACATAACTAATCCTACACAATATGTATAGAAATAAAAATATCGACTAATTATTAAGTAAGAAAGAAAAAGAAACAACAACATACGGATTTGGATACGAAACCAACAGAGCCTGGCCTATACAACTTGCACTGAATTATATTATCAATTGTTCCTGCAGTGTCACCAATCTTAAATGCTCCCGCTTGAATGCCTCCAACAGTAGCTGGCCCAAGAACAACCTGTGTTTTGAACAAAACGTAAGAAACACAGTTCAATTTAGTTAATTAATAAGGAGATCAAATTCACAATAGTATCATCACAATGATGTACATGTTGGACAAGTGATCTCATTGTAAAATTTATTTTAATTGAAAAGCATCAACTCTTGCTTCACCTTATTGTTTGCACGTGCATATGCAATCAATTGCTTGGTGTCTGACTCCGGAACACCTTCAGCTATGATAGCCACAACTCTTATTGTTGGCTGTTTCAAAGCAGCCATTGATGAAGCAGCAGCACTGTGAACATAAAAATAGTAATGATGGAATTTTCTTTTCAGAGGATTAGTAATAAAATTGCAAATTTATGAACTCCTGATCTTGATAATGCCATCAGAATAAAGCTTGCGGACCTTCTAAAAGATGCGAAATTGATGAAAACATCTGCAGTAGGATGTGCAGCACAGGCTGCTTCAATCCTGCAAATAAAATTAAGGAAAATCAAAAAAGGATAAAGAGATTGCCTAACTAAAATTATGGTTTCCGCCACCATCAAGAGGTGAAGAACTTCATCATGAATGGAAACATTAAATAAAGAACATGACTCACGCTGAATGCACTGGAATAGCAATTTCTTCTTGACCAAAAAATAGTTTTTGAAATCCCTCAGCCCCAGGGTTAATTATTCCAGCAACTGATGGAGTTTCCCTCCCTAAAGACAGGAAAAGAAATAATTCACGAAGCAAAAAAAAGAGTTTACAATCTTTTGAAATAAGAAAAATATGAGTAAAATATGACATTTAATGAAATTTAACACACCGCAAAGGAAGTCAAAATCTAGCATCCTCTGAATGGGAAGTTGCTTGTAGTTGTAAAATAAAGCTTGAGTAGTGCGAGAGAAGAGTTGTCCAGTAGCCATCGTGTAGAATCACTGAGTATACTACAATTCAAAAATAACAGAACATAAATATAGTAATTGCAACCAGCAAATCATAGAAGTACATCATGTCATCATGAACCAAAAAACATATTCAGTAAATAAATATTTTCCTGGAAAAATGAAAAATAATTTGAAAACAAGTACATAAAAGAAAACACAAACCAAGCGTAAACTTTGATGATTATGCAACCCAAAGAAAGAGAAAGTTTAGTCGGTATCAACTATGGTAGCTACATTAATCACAAAGAGTAAAATAGATAAAAGAATATATCAGCCATTAGTTCAATATGAAACAGAATTTTCACCAGCAATTACAATCGTAGTTAAAACAAAATGGAAGGAAACTAAGGACCTGAATCTAAATCCTGTAAACTAATGAACCAAATTAAAAATTAGTGTCCACACCTGAAACAACTAGGTCTCCATACAAGTACAAAATGCAGGATCAGTAACTACTGGAAACATAATATAAGCATAGAACAAAAGCTAAATTTCCGATCAATTGAAGACGGTGATAGCGCCAAATCAAATAAAACTCAACGAGACGAACATTCCAAAAAAGAAGAAGGGAACAACGCAACGCATTTCACTATCGACAACTCCATGACCCACGATCCAAAACAAAACGAAAAACAGATCTACAAGACGAAATTCAAACAACTGAAAGAAACGAGAAAATCGTACGGAACCGAATCTACCGGAAGCGCACTCGCGTCAGGGAGTCCGGCGGTGGAGTGAGGAAGCTGTATGGGAGGAAGAAAACTGGAATACTAGAATTTCGGAATGGCGACTGTATAAGGGGATAGGGAGTGTGAGTTAGGCACGTATGAACGACAGTTAGCTCATTCTCCATTTATTGGCCGAGACGAGAGAGAGAGAGAGAGGAGGTGGTGGTGGACGACAAGGTCGGTGGATTGCAGGGACAATCACACTCTCTATTATTAATTAATTATACGTAATTATAATAATAATAATTAAGTAATTTGTATATTGATTTAGGATTATCCGAAAAAACCAAAAAAACATGTTTCACGCCGGAACTCGGGGCTGCCTAGAAATCCAAAAACATGTAATTTTGGCGGTGTACTCTACAGTTATCAGCCATAAGATGGGAGACGTCTCATTTTCAACGTGAAAAATACTCTCTTTATCTCTTATTTCAAGATTTTTAGAAAATTAACAAAACAAACTTTTAACTATTAAGTCAAAACTTAAAATAATTTCACAAATAACTAAAATCTAATATTATAATAAATGAAAAAGGCAAACTTGATGTCACGTTTTCAGTTAAAAATTTAAATTTTTTCAAATAATCTACTAAGTATCCGTTGCAGAAATGGTCTTTTTAGCTGCAGAAAGAATATTTTCTGCAACGAAAACGTGTCTTTTGCTATGGAAAACTAGTTTTCCGCAACAGATATTTTGTCTCCCTCTGCAAAATTTTAGTTTTCTCAACACAACTTGAGGGTGGAGCACACCTCTAACCAGAAGCACAACCTCAACCCCAAACACAACTACTATCTCAATTGGTATGTTTTCAACCTATATCAGATTGTTTCTACTCACCGGTATTCATGACTGAGTCCACGAACGATAGATACGAAACTGATATTAAAAATCGTTCGATTATTATTGTATATAAAATAGTATATTTTGATACATTAACCAATATAGGAATAGAAGACATGTTTCTGCTGAATAAACTAAGATTACACTGCGGCGGAAAGTGTAATATCTGCAGCAAATATTTGTCTTCCACTAAGAAAAGCAAATTCTTTGAATAAAACTTATTTTCGCTACGAAAGTCACGTTTCCGTTGCAGAAAAGTAAGTCTTTGACTACAACTACTTCATGAATGAATATTCTGTGAAAAGACGATCTATTCGCTACAGAAAAAATTTTAATTTTTTAAAGGAAAACGTGACAGCGATGTTTGCCTTCTTCATTTTTCATAGGTCTATGTTTTAGTTGTTCGCGAAATTACTTTTAAAATTTAGTTTGTCACTGACTCAATAACTCATGATTTGTTTTCTTAACTACCTTTTATTTTTAAATCATCATTTTCGTTAATAAATTTAAAGAATATATATCATATGATCTTATTTTGACCATAATTGTCATGTCTACCTCGTGAAAACATCTCATTATGCTCATTGTTTGATTAAACTCGCAGGCAATCAACCGCTAGAAGATGGATTTATAAAAGCTTTAATGAAATATTAAAAGTATGAGAAGTAAATTGAAATTAGTTTTAAACTACAAAACCAAGCATGAAAATGTTGGAGTTGGCAGTTTTTATGTGGTCTGGTTTTGGACAGTTTCTTTGGCAAAAATTGTCCACAAATGGCGCTCCTCTCCATAAACTTCTTGATGGATTAAGGGACCTTTAATTATATAACCTTATACATATAAACTTCTTGATGGAAGAAGTTTATATATATGGAGTTAGATAATTAAAGGTCCCCTAATCCATCAATTTTTTTCAGTAAAAACATGCATCATCTACACGAAATTGCAAAGGGTTAGAAGATATTATTCAGAAGAGGGAAAACATATGTCTGTGATTCAAATATCAAATAGCTAGAGGTATTAAATGTTTCAATTTTGATTAAAAAAAACATGTTTAGATCGTTTAAGAATATTACAAGAAAATCTTAGGTCTACCAGATAAATGCTTCAAAAAATGACAAATTTATTAGATGGTCCTGCTTTATAGTCGATGTTGAACTTACTTTGGGAAAAAAACAACTTAATAGTTTATATGTCACGTGAATCTTACAATTCTAAAAATGCAGTACTAACAAGCGAACGTCTAATATACGAAGATATTTATACTTTTTTTCATGTATCCACGTAAGAAATTAAAGGTCATATGATAAGCCACGAAGTTGAAAAAAAATCACTACTAAAATATCATATAATTAGAAGCTTATTTAGGGCTAATTTGGTGTACTTTTTTAATAATCACGTTAACTGTACTTTCAAAATATTAAGATGTGAAAAAAAGAATATTTTTTTAGTAAATTAAATTTTTTAAAATGTGAGAAAAATAAAAAGAATTCGAAAAAAAAAGTTGGTGGTTAAATATTATTATTTATAATTTTAAATAATTAAAAAGAATTGTTTTGCTACAATTTAGACCAAAAAAATGAATTGTTTTGCTACAATCTTGGGTGGAGATGAGTAGATTGTATTTGATTAAATACTACTTAAAAATAATTCATTTTATTTAAACTATAAGATATTGAGACAATAAACATCAAAATAATTTTACAATCCTAAAGTTCAAATAAAAGGATTTCAAATAAATTTATGGAATAAAAATAAATCTTTTTTTTCCTCCGTGATTAGAGAGAAATAAATAAATAAGAAGCGCATAAATTTGCAAGCAAATGTGTGATCAGGATCAAGTCACCGACTTTTTTTAGTGACTACGCTTATGAGTTCTACGCCTAGAATACTCAAGTCATCTTATTGCGAACCCTAATTGTGATATTCGAGAAGTCTAATAGTTCATCTTATAAAGACGCTAACACCATAAAGTTGGGCTCAATCTTATGTTTTCACGAGCATATGGACTTTTTTTAACATTTGTTTTGTTATTTTGTAGTCAGCGCCGCAATGTTGAACCTTGAGTGTCATGACACTGAGTTAAAAATCGACCTGACTCACATCCTTGCCTGATGAGTGGCCCGAGATCCAATGCTCGCGGGCTAGACCTTGGATCACTCCAAATTAGGGGCCTAAACATTTTCTTTGAAAAAAATGAATGTTATGTTTTATTTTTATTTTTATACAAATCACCTCTTGAACTTAGAGATAAAAATTGAGTTGTACTTATATATTTTTTTAATCAAATAATCTCATAAACTCAAGAGTACGATACAAGTTAATATTTGTATTAAAAATAATAATAATAAATCACTCCATAAATTTAGGAGCATTAGCCAATTATACAATGTTATTACCCAATTCGCTGTAGGCAGCGTGCGACTCGCACGTGTCATTTGCTTGTTTTTTTTAATTGTGTTTTTTACTTATCTTCGATTTTTAATTGGAACGAAAAGGAAAAATCTTTAATAATCGGAGAAAATAATATCTTAAGTAAAGAAACCAATAAGCAAATGCGATTTCAAAAGTTAGATTGAAGAAAATAAGTTTTTTAGGCTTCAATTTTTTTTTAGTGAAAATGGAGAACAAATTGTTTACCTAGAGAGAGAAAGAGAAGAGAGAGAATTGAGTGACACGTGTATGTTAATTTATTAATTAAAAAATGAATGACATATACTCGTTACGTGCTATTTTTTATGGTTTAAGAAACAACAAAATGTAATTTGATCATGCCCTTAAGTTTAGTAGACGGTTCATTAAAAAAAAATATAGTATTACTTTCACTTTATTCCTTTAAGTTAAAATATAATAATAATTATATTTATGAATACGGTAAATTATTAATATTAATATTGAAATATAGAGGTCTTTTTAATTGACACCTTAAATTTTAATTTTTATTAAGTAACATTTCAAAGTTTGAAACGTTAACAACGAACATCTTCACCGTTAGGAGATACGTTAAATTGAAGATATTAGCTGTGGAAATTACCTTTTCCACAACAGATACTTATATTCTGTTGAGGAAAACAAGTCATTTGAATACGACTTACTTTTCGTAGTGGACAACATGTTTCTGTTGTGAAAAATACTCTTTCTGCAGTTGGTATTTGTCTCTACTGTGGAAATTATTATTTCTGTAAGAAATACTTATTTTTCGCTATGGAAAACAAGTACTTGGAATTTTTCGTAGTGGATAGTTGTCTTTCGCTGCAGAAAATAAGTCATTGACTATAACTAATTTATGTATAGGTCTGATGCAGAAAGAAGATATATTTGCTGTGGGAAAACAATTATTGCAAAACGAATTTCGTCTTAAATTTTAGGGAAAATGACAAATCAACCATCGTGATTTCTGGTCAATGACAAGTCAACCACTGTGGTATATTTGCTAACAAGTTAACTACTAACGTATGAGAAATTGACAAATTCAACATCACACTCAAGTTAACCCAAGAAAAAAAAAAGCCTGGACGCTGCAAACAAGCGGCGTCCAGGCAAAGAAGCAAGCCTGGACGCCGCTCGCTTGTTTGCGGCGTCCAGGCTTTTTCTTTTCCTGGGTTAACTTGAGTGTGATGTTGGATTTGTTAATTTCTCATACGTTAGTAGTTAAGTTGTTAGCAAATATACCACAGTGGTTAACTTGTCATTGATCGGAAATCACGATGGTTGATTTGTCATTTTCCCTAAATTTTAAGGTAAAAGACAACAAAAATAAAATTAAGTTTTAATTAAAAAGAGTTAATTGATAATTACCCCAGCGGGGAGAAAACATGTGATCCTTAGCTGTACACGTCACCATCCTATAAAGGTAATTGAGAAGGGGGTTGATGGCTGTGTGCACTATCCACACAATCATACAGTTTAATCCGTTATCACGCAGAGATGCACCTCCTCCTCTCTCCTTCTTCCTCCAACCTCTGTGTCGCGATCTTCTCTCCCGCTCAGAATCCGAACTATCTCTCAAAATTCACCTTCAAACTCTCCATTTCTCTGCAATGCCCGCACACCTGCCTTTCTGTTCTCCCGTGTTGGTCCTCAAGGGACTCCGCTCCAGTTTTGGAAGATCTGCACTCACTCGCCTCCCAGGCATTATCGGGCTCGGAAAATGATGAAGATGGAGGGAACAGAGACTCTGAATTTAAAAAACAGTATGATGAAAGAGTTCTTGTGGTTCGCCGGCCGGTTTTGGAGCTTGACGGCGATGAATCTGGCTTGCGGAAGAGAGAGGAGGCGGAGGGCTGGATGAAATTCTCGGCCATCGACGTTGGACTCAAGGAGGTTTCGAAGAATATTTCAACATTTGAGCCGGTTAAGAGGATCGGTTCTGGTTTCCTAGAGAAGCCTTTAACAATCAATTTGGACTTGGCATTGTACAAAGCGAAGGTGCTGGCGAGAAATTATCAGTACGAAGAAGCAGAGAAAATACTTGAGAAGGTTTATCTCTGGTTCTTTCGATTTGTATTGCTTTTACATCTTTACATTTCTAATTTATTTGCTACATGAAAGTGTATATATTACTGGCCGGAAGACGGACGGTCGTATGTGGCCCTCGGAAAGACTTTGAGTAAGCAAAGGAAAACAGCTGAAGCTAGAGCTGTTTATGAGAGAGGCTGCCAAGCTACTCAAGGAGAAAATGCATATATTTGGCAGGTCAGTTGATTATTATGTGTTAAGCTAACCTCCTTCATGATTGCATATTCAATTTTTTTATAATAATTCTTTCAATTCTTTAGGTATCCAATATTTTTACCAACATTTCTGGTTAAATTGACCATTTTTTGTTAATGTCATCTGCTTTACATAAGGATAAACATTTACTTTTTCCTTAGAAAGATATTGATAAATCTGAATTCTAAACATCATGATACAAGTAATGTGTCTCAAACATGGATAGACTGCTTGAAATGCGAAGCTCCTGTACTTAATCGAGAAGATTTCCATCTCATTAAGGATTACTTTGTCATAATTTTTGCTTTAGTAATTCTACAATAGCATCCGTAAACATTAAGTTGCCTTCAACCAAAAGAATATTCCCACATTACTATGCCTATAGTTCTTCTCTATCCTATTTGGCGAATAAACATGTATTTGGCTCAGTGCTGGGCTGTTCTGGAAAGCAAGATGGGAAATTTTAGAAGGGCAAGAGAGCTGTTTGACGCATCCACAGTGGCTGATAAAAAACATGTTGCTGCTTGGCATGGATGGGCTGTTCTGGAGCTAAGACAGGGAAACATCAAGAAGGCCAGGAACCTGCTTGGCAAAGGTCTTAAATATTGTGGTGGAAACGAGTATATCTACCAAACACTTGCCCTGCTTGAAGTTAAATCGAATCGCTTTGAGCAGGCTCGATATTTGTTTAATCAGGCAACCATGTGCAATCCCAATAGTTGTGCAAGCTGGCTTGTGAGACTTGATAGTCAATTATGTTCTGTTATCTACTAAACTATTATTGATACATTCTTGATGCTAAAAATACATCTGCATCACTTTGACAGGCTTGGGCACAATTGGAGGTGCAACAGGAAAATAATCATGCTGCTAGGACACTATTTGAGGTTGACATAATTATTCCCTGTAGAACTATAAATGTTCTTGTAGTATTGGGACTGTTTTTTGGATTTTCTAATTAGTTTCAGTCTATTATTGGCTACAAGGGTCATAAATTACATCCATGAAGAATAAACTTTACTTTCACAATTTTGCAGAAAGCAGTCCAGGCCAGCCCAAAGAATAGATTTGCATGGCATGTGTGGGGTCTTTTTGAAGCTAATATGGGAAATATTCAAAAGGGAAGAAAACTCCTAAAGATAGGCCATGCCCTGAACCCAAAGGATCCAGTTTTACTCCAGTCTCTTGCATTATTGGAATACAAATACTCTTCTGCAAATCTTGCTCGAGTTTTGTTCAGAAGAGCTTCTGAATTGGATCCAAGGCACCAACCAGTTTGGATTGTAAGGATATCTCTACCAGCCTTTAGGACAGGGGATCATATTTCAAGCTTCCTTTTTCTGTTTTGTTCTCTACACTTGTTTTGGATAACTAAGATTTTAGCTAATGTAGGCATGGGGTTGGATGGAATGGAAAGAAGGAAATGTAGCAAAAGCAAGAGAGCTATACCAAAGAGCACTTTCAATTAATACAACTACTGAAAGTGCTGCTCGATGTCTACAGGTAATGACAATGTCTGGTGCTGCATGGTTGACGAGTTCAATTTGAAACCAATTTAAACATTCAGTGGTTGAATATAAACGTTTGATGGCTAGCACATCCTCCTCTGCAGGCTTGGGGCGTTCTAGAACAGAGACTTGGTAATGTATCGGCAGCAAGGAGACTATTTAGATCTTCAATAAATATAAACTCTCAAAGTTATGTAACGTGGATGACTTGGGCATCACTGGAGGAGGATCAAGGAAATGCAATACGTGCTGAGGAGATTCGTGATCTTTATTTCCAGCAGGTCAGTGAAATACTATATTCGTTTCACACTTTTTTGAATCGGGACAAAACTTTTTTTGAATCGGGACAAAACTTACATTTTAAACCACCTTAAGTCCTTAGTTTATATGTGCCATTAACTGAACCCCTTGGATGGAACTTCTAAACATGTATTACTGTAGTTTTATCTGCACAATAAATGTCCTTTGAAGAGTTGGAATATATAAATATGCATGAGAAAACAAGGGGTCAATCCTTAGAATTTTCGTTCTTTTAAATAACTGAACTTTCAAGAAAGTCACGGATTTTCCATTGCAGCGCACTGAAGTTGTCGATGATGCTTCATGGGTTACCGGACTTTTGGATGTAATAGACCCAGCACTAGACAGTATAAAGAGGTTTTTGAAGTTGGAGCAGGATTTTCAGGAATTGCCTCACGATTATACCATAAAAGCATCTGGAGGTGCTAAAAATAGCAAAGATGAGGAATTAGCTAGTCATTCATTTCCCAGTAGTGAAGGCACTTTTGATGTGGATGCATTTATTTTGAAAAAGTTATCATTAGACGCATCCAAACTAGCAGTTCAGATGGAACAATCGAGAGCATCTTTCCCTCGGAGAATCAAGTACATAAGAAGACAGTCGAGTACACAAATGGCAGAAGACCAGGTACTTTCCGGTGCTAGAGCTTAATTACTCTCAAGGAAAACTGAACGGCTAACAAAAGATTCAGCGCTCTCAGGTTCAAAATTTCCCCTGGGTTTCTTCTATGATATTGACCTAGAACGGAATGGTGTTAGGGAGAAAGGTTTATTATCATAGCCTAAATGTCAGCGGGGTTATGCAGATGTCTGTAAAAGAAAGTTCACCTGATATTAAATAAAAATCTGGGTTTTGCTATATTGACTGCAAAATGAAAATTAGCTAGAATAGAAGAAGATATTGTAAAAAACATAAAATTCAGGACAGACAAACAAGATTGATTATCCCTAACTTAGTACAGAACAAGCATTGTTATTTATTTTAGAAATCCCTTGGATCGACAAATACATTTCCTACTGGTCCAAGTGGCATTAGTTCATCTGCTTCTTCGATTGATTTTTTTATATGTTTCAGATACCATGTGTCGTTGATACAAGAAACAGAGGAATTATGAGAGATAAACTCTAAAAGAGGATCAGAGACAGATAACTCTCCTATAACAGCCTTACAATTCTTCTCTGCCTCATGAGCCAAGTTTGATGCAAAACACCACGGAGATCCCATTAGTTCCCCTACCTTCTCTCCTTCTCCGTAAATCCCAAAGAGGAAAAAGAAGCCAAAGAATTTCCCATATGTTTTAAAGAATGAAAATTTGAAGCAAGGCAAAATCTTCTCTCTAGCATGGTTTATTGTTGCATGAAAAAGCTTAAGGGGATGTGACTTCCTCTTTTGAAGCTTCATTGGCTTGCATGTATTCCATATGCTGAAGACCACCCAAGAACTTGGCATTCTGTGACAAAAATCTGTACTGCTTTCTACCCAATCTTCTTCTCCAAAGTAGGAAATCCACGTCCCTAAACTAAGTTTTTCCTTCAGAATCATTTCAATGTCCATTGGATAGACCTCTTTGCTTCTCAAACTAGTTCTATATAATGAAATTGCTTGGTCTATGCTTAACTTCACTGTCTTTATATTCTGAGATAAGTCCTTTGGTGGGGAATTAGTTGGCTGAATGAATATGACTAGGGAGCTAAACTTCACGTAGTTACATTTAAGAGTGAATAGGTTTTTGGATGCCACATTGTCCTTTTCGATAGCTAGGAGTATGTAGTTTGCTCCATTTCTTATCACCCATTCTTCGACTGAGTTGACAAGTGTTAGTCCAATTCCCATTCTCCTGCAGTAAATAAATATAGCAATGATTGTGATAAGCAGAATATTATCATACTTCCGGACTTTAAATGCTTCAAAGTTGATAAATACTTTACCACTTTTACCTTGATGACTCAGTGAAGTATAATTATATTCTTATGTTGCAACTTTAGGTTTTTTTGGACGAAAACAAGTAGGGCGTTACTGATTTTCAATGTTCTTTGTTGATCGTAGTTTGCATGTCATTAGGATTTAGTTCTCATACTGGGAATGAATCATTGTAAATTTGTGCATCGTTGTATATTTTTTTACTTTTTCATATTATTTTATTGAGGCCACTAGACAAATTTAAAGTTAAATCTTTCTATGATAACTTAAAAGCTCTTCACAAAAACCAAACCACATGGTCTGTATTCTATTTTCTGAGTGATTTATTTTAAAGATATGATATTGCACACAATTTAGCAGATTACTTTTCATTATCCATTTTTGATGGTATGTGCAAGGTCAGAACAGATGACTAAACAGAAATTCAACATGCTGCATTATTCACACAGCACAAAGTAGAAGAAAAAACTCTGGAGGGAAGAAAATAGAGCAGAGGCAATCAAGGCTATGAGTAAGTGTAGTTTGAACTATTTTTTAACTGCATTCAATAGAATATTACCTGTGTGAAGGAGAAACCCTTAGACCAAGTATGCAGCCTATCTTCATCTGTGTTTCCCCAACACAAGTCCCCACCCATTTGATGCATCCACGAACCACCCCTACGATCTGTCCATTTTCAACCAGCTCAGCCACCTGTCATTTTACCCCATTTTCATGCACAATTAGTGGATCTATTCTGCAATAATCCTTCAAAAGAAGCACTAAGTCGTCATGAAATATATGAAATGATTAATATTTTATTGGCACCCACCAACATAACATGAAGGGGATAGAATCTGAGCCTACGTAGAGGGTCACCCAATGCATTAATGAAAATGGAGACCCCTCTCTTAGGCCCTATATCCTCACATTCTCTCTCAAGCTTCCCCACCACTTCAATGTCTCTGTCTTCATTGTATTCCCTTATGAGAAGCTTGTTTTCTAGGTTGCCTACCATGCTTTTTAGGCGGTAAGAAAGGCAAATCTTCCCTAACGTCTAGGAAAGGGTATGAATCTTTCTTCAATAAGCTACCTGCCACACAGGGAGCCCCCTATTTTATAGAACTATCATGTTTTATGCTTCGTTTCTCTCGGAATATGATTGAATTGTTGAATCTCCTGCATTGTTTTTATATTTATAAGAATAGCAAGTACAGCAAAAGAGTGATAATTTAAAATGATTGATTCAGTGAATTTGTATGGTATTGTTTGTCATCATTATCCTTTCTCATTGTCTTCTTCTGGTATGCTATGGCTATGTGGAGTCCCCATATGAGTTTGATGACTACTGTAGCCTGATTATAGCTATCACTAGTGTGGGAATGGGTTGGTTTTGCTTAATTTCCTCTGCCATTAAAATCAATCCTGCAGAAACGTGTTCGTCGTTTTTACTTCGAGATTTTTCTGCATGGTGATTTTCCTTACTTTTTACTATTTTTATCCTAGAATAAATCTGATTTACCTTTTTGCGTTACCCTTTCTCGGCATGGCTCTGAAAATAGGGTGATGTCCAGTCCAAGTCTTGTAATCTTGCAAAACATACCATGAAATGAGTGGGAAAAGAGGAGAGATGTGGGCTAATATTTAGTGTCGTGGAGCTTAAGTTGTTTCTGTTGTGTGTTTGTTTTTTCCTCCTATATTATCTGCTGTTCTGGTACGTGGCCAAAAAAGTGAATCTATTATAGGGACACCATGTGAGGAAGCTGACTCCGCATGCCTCCTACTTTTGAGTCCTTTATTTCATGATGTTTCTGCTTGTCCTTCAATTTCAGTGCTTCTGTTGTTGGTTTATGGATAGAAAAAGACATTTATTTCTACTTGGTTTGTGCAAAATACACCTTGCTTCCATCCCAAGCCGAGCACCCACCTTGGACCCGCAAATGAGGCTTGCGAGTTGGTACGAACTCGGGAACAAATTTGAACATTTAAATGTGTAGTGTGTTTCGTAAGCCTTTTGACTCTCTATCCTAAGCTTTGCAGCCTAGTTAAGCTCCGTGGGTTAGTCTCGGTGGGTGTCCAGACAGAATCTACATGTCAGTCGCAGATGATCTAGCAAATATCAGTTGTCAACGATGTGACTCTGCCTCAGTGTTCGTCAATGATTTTTGACCCGAAAATATATAACTACATGATGTGACCAAGGGGAATCCTTGACTGTCGCTGACCGGAAAATTCATTGTGCAACTTTTATAGATTCGTTGTTGTTGTCGGATGAAAGTCGATCTACCTTTTTACTCTTCCACCCGCTTATCTTAACAAATCTTTAATCTCTCTTTCTTATTTTCTAATTATTATATTAATTTGTGTAATTAAAATTTAACTCGTTCGAAAATAATAGGGGTAGAATCGATTCGATTCGATTCAGTTTGGTTTTTAAGTGAATTGAAATCGAACCGACTCGGTTCTATTTTGAAAATAAAAAAATGAATCTATTGGAAATACAATAATAAACTGAACCTCGGTTTTCGGTCTTCCTCGGTTCGGTTTTCGGTTTTTTCGGTTCGGTTTTTGAAAAAATCAAAAAAATTGGATTTTCTTAACTTTTTTGTTTTTATAGACAATATTTGGTACGACGATTATGTGTCATTTATTTGTTAATTCATATAATTTATTATTTTAAATATTGTATATTAGGGTAAATGACAAATTAACCATCGTGATTTGAGGTCAATGACAAGTCAACTACTGTGGTATTTTTTTTAACAAGTTTACCATTGGAGTATACAAAAATAACAAATCCCACATCGTGGTAACTTTTTCCGTTACTAAGTTGACGGTAGACACGTGTCTCACACTAAAACTACGAAAAAAAGACACTGATCGCATAAAACGCGGTCTCTCACGTCACAAGAGACCGCGTAAAAACGCGGTTTGTCGAGTCAGGAGAGACCGCGTTTTTCCGCGGTCTCTGGGCAAGAGGAGAGTCCACGAAAAAATGCGGTCTCTCCTAACTCGAGAGACCGCGTTTTTACGTGGTCTCTCGGCAAGATGAGAGTCCGCGAAAAAATGCGATCTCTCCTGACTCAAGAGACCGCGTTTTTACGCGGTCTCTCCTCTTGCTCAGAGACCGCGTAAAAACGCAGTCTCTCGAGTCAAGAGAGACCGTGTTTTTACGCGGTCTCTATGCGGTTTCTCAATTTGTGGGACACCGCACAATTGTGCGGCGTCTGGGGAAAGAGAGAGGGAGGGAGGGAGGGAGGGAGAGACAGGGAGAACAATTATTATGTGAGAGGCCACACAATTATTGTACACCCTCTCCAAAGAGAGAGAGATGGGGAGGCAAATGATTGTGCGGTCTCTCACACAACTCTCTCTTTTGAGAGAGAGGTTTCAGTGTTGCTTTCAATCCACTTGACGGGTCCAGCATAGTGGACACAAATGTCAGTGTTGGCACGATCTTTGGGGTCTGGCCGGGCGATAAATCAACTGATGTAACTGGAGCCGATCAAGTTGCTTCAGCCATGGGAGTTTATGGTCCTAGAACCACATATGTTCTTGCTCTCAAAGACTTTCTCGGAACCCACGAGTTCCTTCTTCTTGATGAAGGTTTATACAGTTCTAAAGATTGAAACTTTTAATTCTAATATTTCCTTTTTTCAACCGTTCTGTTCTTGTGGTAATGGCTAGGTAAATGGCAACACGTTAAAGAGACGACGGAGATCGGCGAAGGAAAATTGTTCTCGCCGGGAAATTTGAGAGCCACGTTCGATAACCCAGATTACGATAAGGTTCGACTGATTTCCTTTCGGTTTTGAACTGCAGAAATGCTATAATTATTTGCTCATCTCCTACAATTTCCTTTGCTCATCTCACATAGTTGATCAACTTCTATCTAAAAGAGAAATACACATTGAGATACACAGGTGGAATGGTTCCAGATGTTAATCATGTATTATCGCCCTCTCATCGATCGCTTTTTCTTGCCATAATTCACTAAATGCTTCAGAAAAAAACAGCAATAATTTTTTTTGGATTTTTAGATCATTGTGAAAGAGAAGGGTATTTTCACAAATGTGTTATCCCCAACATCTAAGGCCAAGCTGAGGCTGCTGTTTGAGGTAGCTCCACTGGGATTTTTGGTGGAGAAAGCTGGGGGTTATAGCAGGGATGGATATCAATCTGTGTTGAACAAGGTCATCAATAATCTCGACGACAGAACCCAAGTTGCGTATGGATCGAAGGACGAGATTATAAGGTTTGAAGAAACTCTATATGGCTCATCCCGGATCAAGGGAGCTCCCGTCGGTGCCATGGCTTGAACGAAGATTGTTTTGTAAATTCTGGATTTTTGTTTGTTCAAGCCGAGAAGCTTGTGATATAGTGACAAATTTTCAAATGGAATCTACATGTTCTTGAGAAATACATTTGTGGGTTGGATTAAAACTTTGTAAATTCCAAAGTAAATGATCTTTGAAATCATCTTCAGCACACACAGCTCGTCTTTCTTGCTCATCCTTTTGGGTGCTGCGTCTGGGGAGAGAGAGAGAGTTGTGTGAGAGACCGCACAATAACACAATAATATCTCTCTCTCCCTCTCCCTCTCCCGCTCCCCAGAAAAACCCCCCTTAAGCATGGCAAGTAGGCTCAGATTCCTCCAATTCAATCCCCTCCTCGCCAACCCTTCTATCTTTGTACACATACCATTTAGCACAACCCAAGTAAATCACAAGGTTCAACCCACTCAGCATTCAAGAAAGGGGCAATGTAGACGTGTACGTACAAAACAATCTCCAAGTAGTCTTATCAAAAGCATTGTGAAAGAAAGGCTATATACATTACGTTCTCACACCTCCACACATGCGCCCTCTACTATTAAAGGCAGCTTAAACTCAACCAACCTGAATAGTAATGATAACCATATCTACCACCCAAAAACTGACGTAAAATTTCTAAATGCTGGACAAAATACCAATTAAGTTTCAAACCACATAGTTTCATTTCAGGTCTTACTATACTAATGATTATGACCTCCCCCCTTACCATGAAAATGTAGTTTACATAGCTAGTATACCCTATCTACTACCATTACAGCTTCGAAAAAGCGAGCAAGCAAAAAACCTGTAGAGGCAGTGCTTATGTTCCAAATCTCTTGACACCGCACTTTGAGCAGAATTTAGAGGTTTCTTTCAAATAGAGAGCTCCACATTCATCACAAAACTTTGGAGGGCTAGATGGCTGAAACCAAAGGAAAAAAGTATAAATCAGAACACACCAAGTATATAACTTGAGAGTTCATGTTAATTACAAGGGGAAGTAAATGCAAATACAAAGGAAGAATTGTGCCCTTTGAAGCAAGTTAATCATGCAGGGTAATATCATTAGGAACAACAATGTCATAAAAACAGTCCTAGAGGAGAAAGAGGAATTGATAGAATCAAGTACGAAACACGTAAACCACTTCTGCGAATTGGTTGCATTAGATCATAAAATTTGTGTTTTCTTAAAGGGGTGCCATTTTCATATTAGCTAGGATTTAACTCTTCTGGATCTATAGAAAGTCAAGCAGTATGGCAGTCAAAATTGAGATCAATAGCTGTGCCAAAATTTTGACATCTACCTAGGTAAAGATGGAGAGAAATTATTTAAACAAGAGAATGAGACTTCTACCAATCATGCAAGCGACCTCCAACATGGCCTCCAGAAAGTTGGGGTAAACAAGACATGTGTTGTGACAATGTTGGCTGGTGATGATTATGGGAAATATCAGGCAAATGAGAAGGTGGCCCACATTGATGATTATGAGCATAATGAACAGTTTGTTGACTGTGGTGCACAGTCTGATGTTGATTTTGGCTGACAGAATGAAACTGTGGTTGGTGTTGGAGTGGTTGAATTTGATGTTTGCATGAAGCATGCTGCTGATTTTGAGGCTGCAAAAAAGAATAAAAGGATTAGTTAGTCTTGTTACAATAAAAAATTACATCATACATTATTGTATAGTTTCAATTTAAGCAAGATCTAAACATTATTCACCTGCCTTCACCCAAGGTCACGATTAGGAACAAGAAAACTTTCTTGAACTAATCTCATCTCCACAAATGTGTATATATATATGTGTGTGTGTGTAAAATTAAACCGAGAAACAAAGAATCTTGTCCAATTAGAAAACCATGATTTGTCACATAAAGTAGAGTATTGACCGTAATCATATTTTATATCTTAGAAATGAAATTCCTCTGACATAATAAAAAATATCAATAGCATAGATAGAACTCAGAAAGAAACTTTTACTTCGCCTATCGCGCAGAAACCATGACTGGAAATTATTGCGGCAGAGTTATCAGCACTAGAAAAGGCCTGGAAATAATTCACCAAAAAAAAAAAACTCCATTATGAAAATTAATTTGTAAAGTTAATCTTAAAAAGACGAAGATCACAAATACCACAAGAATCAAATAGACAATTATATTTGCCAATTCTGATTGGGGAAACAAACTTTAAAGATGTTCAAAGTTGTCAATCACTCATATTTTACACATATAACTAACAATAACTTTTGAGCATCAACACAACATTTTATCTTCCATATTTCAAAAGCCTTTCATATCAGCCACCTTATCAAAATTAGGAGCATTAAGCTTACAGGTAAACTGGGCATATGGGATATTGAGTTGGTCACAACTCGCCTAAACTTCTGCCTTGGGGAATAAAACTTATAATCTCCAGATGAGAGAGCTACTTCACTGCGACCTGTTAATCGTTTAAACCTATACAGCTGTGAAATTTAGTAGTGAAGTCATGCAATAAAATTTAAATCCAAATATTAATTCAGTAACAGAGGGTAAAGCATATAGAGACTTACAGACACTTGTTACTATTTATCCTTACTTCATCTTAATATTGTTTTGGACAAAAAAGATTGGACTCTTTAGCAATGTGCTTTGCGACCTTTTCCATCTCCACATATTGTTAATAGTCGAAAATATAAGCAAGAGGAGTACATGTCTCCTATACACTTAATGCAATGGATTCTTCGCATAGGTTTCTAGAGAAGGCAAGGAAAACTTGCATAGCTCAACTGATAACAGCTCATAGGTATCTTTCCTCATAAATAACCAGTTCAAATCCACTCAAAGTTATTGGATTCTTTACTAGCTTATTAACTTCAGGGGACTTTTACATTAGTTCAGGTATGGACAAATTAGCTCAGGCCCTCACAAATAAAAAAAATTACAATTTGTCATTGGATTTAGCGGTTGATGGAGCACGAGCTAATGTTTTTTCTAACTGTAAAATATGCATATCAAAAGAAAAATAAAGAAAATGTTTTACTAAAAAAAAATAAAGAAAACTAAAGAAAAGGGTGTGAGTGAGAAAAAATGATCCGCATCCTCGGGCAAGAGCTATTCAAGTTTTTCCCAAGAAAGCAAAATTCCTACAAAGTGGATCAACTGTGAAAAACAAATGCTGAAAGACAAATGAAAAATGTGGCAATAGGAGAAGCTTGGACTTTCAAGTCTTGAACCACCAAGGACTAGATTACAATTCTCCTCTAAGACCCTAGTAAAAAGATTTCACAGTAAAAGATCCATTCTGATTAATTCCCCACAACGGAATCTCTACCTCTCAAAAGCATTCAACACCATTAATTCTCAAAAGCATTCAACGAAATGCTTCAACCTCCACATCTTTTAAAGGAATAGCTAACAACTCTCCTCTACGACCCTTGTAAAAAGGTTTCACAGTAAAAGAACTATTCTGATTAATTCCCCACAACGGAGTCTCTACTTCTAGCCCATTTAACACCAGTAATTCTCAAAAGCATCTAACAAAAGGTTCAACCTCTCCATCTTTTAAAGGACTAGCTAAAAACCCTCCTCTAAGACCTTGTAAAAAGATTTCACAGTATGAGAACCATTTAAATTATTTCCCCACAATGGAGTCTCTACTGCAGCCCATTTAACACCAGTACTTTGCAAAAGCATCCAACAAAATACTTCAACCTTCCCATCTTTCAAAGGACAGATGAAAAGTAAGTTCTAACTGATTACATGGCAGCCAAAGTGAAGAACTAAGAGAAGTCTTGGAGAATTAGAACCATTCCAACAATCATTCCAAAAAGAAAGATGATTTCCATCACCAATTCAGAAGATACGATCTCTAAAAAGAGCCAAATTTAAGAATACTAACTACTCAAAGAACCCATCCTTAGACTAGTGAATCTCCAAGAGTTCACGGCCTCCTTTTTGGGCACCACCACTTGTCACCACCAATCACTTTACTCAACTGCATAACGCCACAACCATCTTCATAAGAAAGCCTCATTAAACCAACTCAAATCTTTGATTCCCAATGCACCAAATAAACATATTACCACTTCACAAAGGATTTTCTAAACCCCCCTTTTGTACCCTTACAAAGAAAATTCCTTATGGTATACTCTAAACGACTCTTCATAAGAAATTTTGAACACAAAAGATAATAAACTGAAAAATTAGTCAACGTGCTCTTAGTCTGCGTCAGTTTCCCAGCGAGAAAGAGATTTTTCAATTTGCTCCCATCACATATCTTGGTGAGCCAGATGTAACAATCAGGCTTAGTTTTACGGTGCTCTAATAAAGTTAACTCCCACTACCGAGACAGAAGAAGTTCCAAACATAAACACTAACCATATTCTAGAAAAAAAAACATATCATACCAAATTAAAAAAGATGAGATTAAAGAATCTAAAAAAATATTGCAGGATATAGTTCTACTCACCACTGAGCATCCTCTGTGGAAACACCTTGTGGTTTTTCAACAATATCCAAACCATTGATGACTACAAAACGTACACGCTTCTCTTCTTGAATTACTAGTTCTGGAAACCTAGTCCTTGTCTCAGTAGAAGTTGCAAGTTCTCTTCTCTTAAACGTGTATGGTCCTGTTGCAAATAGATAAGCCAATGTAAATAACAACAGGGCCCAAACCATCAACAAAAGACCATAATAAGAAAAGAAAGTTATTTGTAGGTCATACTAGTAACTTGACATGAAGAAAATGTACATAGAACTAAAATAAAATACACTAAGATTCACTTCTCCCTGAAATCGTCAAAACAAAAAATATGGATGACTGAATAACGGTTTCTAACCAAACCTTGTTTCAGAGTTTAACAAGTACGAAAATTAAGAAATGAACTTTATCAATATATCAAGTGTAGCCAAAACTGTAACATAAACTAAGATTTGGACAACCTATAGAATTCAAATTCCATAAAAATTACATAAAGAAAAAGTGCAATACCCTTTTTGGGGAATTTTTGCGCCAGCCTTCTATACAAACCACCAGCTGCTTCAAGAGCTACGCCAATAGTTTTGTCACGAATACCATTCATGGAAGCAAGTCTCATATTTACGTCATTGACTAAAGTCTCATACATATTAGCCACGTACATTAAAGGTAAAACAAAATTTGGATCACCTTCATACTCCCTCGTCTTACTTTTATTGAGTGTATCTTGCCCAGGTTGAGACGTATAATCAATATCAGCTTCACCAGCTTCAATTACATGATCATTAATAAAATGATCAACAATAATTTGCAGAAACCTTGCCCGTGCAGATTCAATGGGGGAAATGTCTGATCCAAAGTTTAGTGCAGGTCAGTCAGCATTCCATTAGAAAGAAAAAAAAAACATAATTATGTAAATCATAGACAGATACTAAGAAGCTACTTTGAAATGACAAGTAAAGAAATATGGGAAGTACCGTCAATGGACAAGACAGTATAAGAACCCCCAGAAGACCCACTATGATCAAGGCTTGCGCTATCCTCATCAACACCGACACCATGAATGGTCAATGCATTTGGATACGACTCATGCTTGCAGCTCTACAGAATAAATCCCGAATCAAAGAAAAACTATAAAGACTGGAAAAAAGAAAGATAGCAAGCGCAAATAAATTAAGGATTGTGAATTAAAGAGAACAGACAGAAACACTGACAACATGATTGGAATCTTGGTCGTCCTCATCGTCGTTCAAGCTATCTTCAGGGACAGCATCACGGTCAACGTCGCGTATAGGTTCGATGTCTGGATGAGTGGCATCGACGGTGTTGAGATCGTGCAAAGGGCTGCCGATGAAGGAAGAAGTTGACCTGAGGTAGTAGTGCTGCACTGGAACCCTAGCACTCATGGTAGAAATCAGTTAAAAAAAAGTCCGAGTCATGAGTTGAGCTGCATCAGCTAAAATTTCCTTCCCCGAAGGAAGTTCAAATCGATTGCTTCGCCTTGGGCGGATGATAAAAGAAATGAATATCTGAGAGAAAGCAGAGAACGAGTGGAAAAAATGAAAACGCCATACGATTGAGTCGAGCTTTAGGAAATTGGAAAAGGAGAGAAGAAGATGAAGAAGCAGAAGAAGAGGAAGAGGAAGAGGAAGGAGGGAATGAAGAAAGAGGAGAGGGGGGAGTGACCGTACCTGAGCTTTGCATGGGAGCAGCGGCCAAAGCAACCTCCAAACCCTCACTCCCTTGTCCGCACCAGCTTCCAACCCTCCTCACTCCCGTTTCTTCTGTTATATTAACTTATTATTATTATTATTATTATTTAATTATAATCACGCTTACCTACAAGGCTACAAAAATATGATCTTCCGGCCTCAACCCATTTCCACCCATAAATTTAAATATTGTACATCAATTAAATATACTCAACATACTCATATAGTACATCAAATATTGTTGAGTGCATCATCTTTTTTAGCTTGCATATATTAATCATCATATGACTTTTTTTTTGTTAAATTTAATGACAATAATGTATCTTAGAACCATTGGAAAACAAATAAAAACTACAAAATGTAATGTACCTCATGTACTTACAAGATAATTTTGGAAAATTAACAAAACAACAACTATACTATGATATCAATGACAAATCAATCGCTGAATAATTTTTGTTAACAACTTAAACGCTTAACTATGAAAAGTATACGATATAAATATCACCGTTATCTGTTAAAAGAAATAACTATGCGAAGGTGATATCAAAACATAGTCTAGATGTGGAAAGTAATATTTAAAATCTGTTTAGTGGAATGACAGCGTTCTGCAGCAAAAAGACAACGTTCTGTAACAAAACGATAATGTTTTTCAACAGAAACATAAATGTGATATTTGCTCAGTCTATTTTTCATAACTCAATGTTTAAATTGTTAGCAAAAATTATTTAGTATTTGATTTATTATTAATACAATAATTGTTTTATTAATTTCCCAATAATTTTTACGACCCGTATCTTTTAGATCATTAATAAAACAACCCTTATTCTTTAAATCATTAACAAAACAACCCTTATTCTTTAAATCATTAACAAAACAACTATTACACGCACTTTTATTCCTATAAAATCCCTTCGTCTAATAGAATGTTTTAAATTGAACATTGTTTGTATTTTAGAATGGCAAGAGCAACACTTGGGATCCACTTTCCAGCTATCTAGTTAAAGCCTGCCAATCTAAAATAGCTGATTTTGAAAGAATAAAAAAAGGGCAGAATATGAGGAATCCACGATTGCATATGGAAGATTTATCAGTCTCTCTCGAACAGCCCCTTCACATACACCATCCCTTTTTCGCTTAGCCCCAGCTCCTTCCTCACCTGCTCCACTTGCTGATCGTCCCCTCTAACGATGATCTCTGATACCCTTCCTTCCTCCCCCACCGTCATCTTCACCTTCATCTGCTCCTTCCTCGACGCCTTCTTCCAGTAATATAACCCACTGCAGTTTTCCCAAACAAGTACCAACAATTCAAAAATGGCAGAATTCAGGATAAATCTTTAAAATTTTTACTGGAACAGAGCTGCTTACGCCAATGGACTCAGAGAAGTGAGCCAGAACCAGTTGTTCCCCAAATCTGGAACTGCTATGGTGAGTACAAGGGCGACGCTAGCCAGGCTGATGCATGTGCAGAATGTGAGCAGTGCTGCTTGACCTCGGCTTGGTATCATCATCCCTTCGAACCTAATTCATTGCAGACGGGGTAAGATTCAGAATGCAGGAGTTGACGAAATATAAAGCAGAAGTGGAAGCTCACTCACGTTATGGCTTCGCCTCTGTCAACGACCACAAAGTTGTTGCGAGTGAAAAAGGATAGTATTTCTCCTGCAACTTGATTAGGAATTTTTCCTTCGCCTTCAGTTATGAATGTCTTCTGCACAACCTGGAATTCCGCGACACTGAAAAATTAGACGACCCAACATTATCGAAGAAGAGGATAAAGAGAGAAGAAATGGAAAAACCTTAGACTTTACAGAGCGCTTGATGAGAGACCACAATCCCGGAACAGAAATAAACGTAGAGGCCCAGAGAAGTATAGTAACTGGCCAAGGAATACCCCACCCCAGCATCAGCCAGGACATACAGGGAGTCTTGATTGAGGGGCTCTGTGCAAATTGATAAAGGTAGCAGAAATAGAAGGGCGCCGAGCTGGATGAAAGACTTTTCCAAATGAGATTGTATTACTTACATTCATTACATAGAAATGCAGTTAAAGATAGCGACTGCTGGTTGTAATAAAAGGATACGAAATGTAAAGAGAAAAGGGGAATAATAGAAACTGCTCTCAACTTCCTCTCCGAACTTCTTCTCTCTTCCCCTGAATTTTCTTCTTCCTCCTTCTCTGTAATTCTTTCACTTACTGGTACAAACCAGTAACATTGGTGCTCTCATTGAGCCTCTACCATGGCGGAAGGGACTCGATCACAGTCGGACATAATTAACAAATAGTAAGTGCTCATGTGATGTGATGTCCTCATCAGAAAGGACATTGAAGTTTGATGGAACACACAAGATCATGTAGTTGATTTTCAATTGAAACTAAGAAACCAAACCTTTAGCACCAGATTTTGCCCAGAAATATCAGAGCTTTTGACAAACATTAGTTTCCTGTAGGCGATGACAATTCACTTGCCAGCATACACTCGGTTCTCAAGCCTTCTTAAACAGATAAGTAGTTGAATGATCCAATCAGAATATTTTATGGAACTCTCCTCAACATGATTGAATATATTGGATGTAACTCCCTCTCAAGTATGTAGATCAGCATGATTGAAATTTGGATTGATTAGACCTCTCCTCAACATTTCATTTTTCAATTCTATGGCTTCATCAAAATTGCCAAGCTTGTAATACTCTCTCAATACACAAATACAAAGAATCTCATCAGGAAGTATACCCTTCTCTATCGTCTCTTCAAGCCACCTTCTTGCTTCTTGCAGCTCACCACACTTTGACAAACCCCAAATCAAGGAAGTGTATGCATGCAGATCAAAATCCAAACCAGATTCAATCATTCTCTTCCCCAAATTCAAAGCTTCCTGAACATTTCCAAGTTTCAAATTCCCATCCATTAGCGCTGTGAAAGGTTTTCTATCAGGAATCATACCCTTGCCCAGCATTTCATCGAATAGCTTCTCAGCTGCTTCAATGCAATTACTTTTACAAAGACCATCAATTAAAGCTGTATAAATCACATCATTTGGCTCTAAACCATCATGGAACATCCTTTTTAAATAAACAACTGCCCCTTGAACCCATCCTTGTTTGCACAAACCATCAATTAAAACACAGTAAGTCACAAGGGTGGCCTCCATACCCATGTTCTGCATCTCCTGGAGCAGATTTAATGCTTCTTCACTTTTTCCAGCCTTGAAATAAGCATCCATCACTGTAGTATATATGACAATATTTGAACTAATACCACAGCTTTTCATTTTATCTATTACAACCTTAATTTCTTCAAACTTATTTTGGCAGCAAAGATCCCAAATTATGGTACCGCATAGTAACAAATCTGGTTTGATTTGTCCGTCTGTCATTTGTTTCAAAATATCCATGGCATTCTCTGTCTTCTTTGATTTAATATAACCATGAACTAACACAGTATAAGCGTGTAGATTAGGAGTTATTCCAGCTTCCATAATTGCTCTATACACATTTTCCGCTTCCTTCATTCTTCCCTCTTCACAAAGGCCATCCAACAAAGCTGTATATGTAACAAGATTAAAGTTAACCCCAGCCTGCAACATTTCATCGGCCAGCTTCAGTGCTTCTGTTAAATTACCTGCTTTGCAGTTTGCACCAATCAGCGATGTGAAGGTGAATTCATTAGGTAAAAGACCAACTCTTCTTAATGGCCCCATACATCATCCCTTCCTTGCAAAAAGCATCAATAAACGTACTGTAAGTTACAACATTTGGTTTTAACCCATTGTTCTTCATTTGACGGAGAAACCCAATAGCTCGAGCAATTAGACCAAATTTACAGAAACAATTAATTAAAATATTATAAGTTATAATATCGGGTACACAGCCAACTTCCTTCATTTCATCAAACAAATAGACAGACTCATCCAATAATCCAAACTTTCCATAGCCGTCAATAAGAGAATTGTACGTGACAACATCAGGAGTAATGCCCCTTTGTTGCATTTGTGATAATAATGTTGGGAGTAATATGCCCAACAAGCAAATGTAATAGAACACTTTTGTAATATATGAATAAATTTATATTGATTGATATTATGTTAACATTTTATATTATGTTTTATAAAATTCATAGAAAATTCCTTGGTTATTTATGCTAACTTTATATTAGCATATATATTGTATATATGTGGGATAAAATATAAAGAGTAATAACCAAAATATGTTCAGGACTTATATTTGAAGTAAGGAATCTTCAAATAGTTCATAGTCATAAACATAGTTTATCTCATTAAGAATGTATAGTCATATCCCGACTAAATATGTAGTGACATAAGATAAATATGTTTTATATAATATTATTATATAGGACTGGACCAGATATAATTACATTGTTCTAATAATTTCCGTTAGATATAGAACAATTAATTTTATCATAATGATGGTCATATATGTATGATCTTAATTCGTTGTATTTAATAAACTCCTATTTTTGTTTTAATTTATTATTTGATTTACTCGGTAAAGTTTTGTACAAGTTACGATTCGTATACCTTGTATATTGGGACTAAATTAAAATGAATAGCTGAGAATGTTAATATCGATACAATGAAATCCATTTCATAGATTCTCTTGTTTGTTTGTTCAAGAATTGAATAATTAGCGCGCAATTCATAATCGTTATGAATTAATTATTCAATTAAGAACTAATAGTAGTCAAGGATAAAGAAGCAATATGAGAGGTTAACGGATGATAAACCTAGCTCTATTGCGAATCTAAATGGAGGGTTAATGCATATGTAATGACTATATCAATGGACATTACTTTAAGTAAAAATACTCTATAGTTTTGAGAGTGCAACTCTAAGTATTTAGTGGAATTACTTTAGAGTTAATAGTTATGTTAATTAATATAAAGAGTTTATATTAGTTAACAAAATATTATTGGAGCTTAAAACTATAGGTCCATCGGTCCCTTTGTCACCTTCTATCATTATTCGAATAATAGAAAAATGAACAAATAAGATTAAATAATTAATTATGAATTAATTATTTAATACACTCAATAATAAGTTTATTATTATTATTTTTTTATTAGATGAAATAATTGAATTAATGATTATTCAATTAATTAAGACAAAATGACAAAAGTTGTCAAAGTTAATATATTTGTTATGTTTCATTAAATGAAACAAATTGAATTATTGATTATTCAATAAAGTAATAAATATAAAGTAACTTTTAAAAATAGTTTTTAAAATGGATTTTGTCAAATTTGAATTATTGTCAAATTTGATTTAATGTAATGACCTTTTATTTCCCATAACATTTTTTTTATAAATGTGTTATAACTTAAATGTGCCAAGTGTTGAAATATGGTGAAAAGACTTTTGATTTTCATAACATTTTTATAAATGTAATGAGGAATTTATAGGGTTTTTTCTCTAAATGTCATAATGGCCATTATGGAGAAATACCACTATAAATAGAGGTCAAATTTCATTAGCAAAAGAGTTTTTGAGTTTTTAAAATCTTTGAAAAAGAAATCCATTTTGAGAGAAAATTTTTGTCTTCCGTGTTGGCTTTAGAAAATTGTTTTCTAAATCCAAATAGATCGTCTCATGTGTTGAGAATACGATCTATCATAAATTGAGTGCTATCTTGTTTCGTTCATCACGCCCACACGTGCTTATTTGAGGTAAGGAGGATTGGCGGAGAAGATCGACGGTTGATTTAGTACCCGTGTGAAGTGAGCTACAAAGGTAACATTCTTTATTTTTAGATTAGATCTAAATACATATTATTATTAATATATTATAGCAACGATCCATTTTTATGTTCATGATAAAATTGTTTTTTCATGATACATAGATTACGCACGTTACCGTTGTTGTGAACATCGGTAATTCTGCCGTGCGAGAGAACCTAAAAACCAACAAATAAGCCTCTAGCAGTTTCCAAATCCCCTTCCTTGCACATGTAATCTACCACTATGTTGTAAGTAAAAACAGAAAGGGCCATACCAGCCCCAATCATATTCTCAAAACAACTTAAATGACAAATCCCTCTTATCTGATTTAGAAAGCCTCTGCAAAAAAACAATTGCAAGTGCGTACTTTGGGAAAAACCATAAGCTGTTTCATTTTAAAGAAACATTCATTTGCATCTTCCAGCATTCCCAACTCTACAAAAACTTCAAATTAAGCGTCAAACACCCCGAAGCCAGAGGCACAAACGGTTCTAGTTGACCAGAGGACATCAACAACATTGCAGGCCGGTAACACCAAGCCTGCCAGAATCACTTCCCTGAGTATATCACAAGCATCAGCATATATTCTGGCATAAAACTGTATGTGAACTAGAATGCAATATGACTCAATGGTGTGGCGAAACCCAGTCTGGTCGCGTGCCCACTTGAAGAACCTGAGCGCTGAATTTGGATCCTTTTTCAATTGAACCAAAATTTTGGAGGCGCAAATGGGAGCTGATGCGGAACCAAACAAATTAACAATCATAAGGTCGTCCCACCGTTCTTCGTATATGATCCTACGCAATGAGTCTTTACCTAAATTTTGATAGAGATTGTCGGCATTTGGCAGAGAGACAAAAGGGCATCGCAGTATACAAGGAAAGGCAGTGAAGCAGAAGAAATGGGGAGAAAAGCGAGAGGAATAGGAGGAGGGAGTAAGAAAGAGATAGAACGAGAGGGAATTGGGGTGGAAGGAGTTGGAAGAGAAAAGGCTTACTCGGAGAGAGGCAGAGCGACCCACAGGGAAAAGATTACGGAAAAGCAAAAACATAGAAAAGGCAAGGAAAGCGTCAGCAAGTGAAATCTGCATAAGACCTAAAGCAAGGAAGAGCCATTAGCTTGGGGCTTGGAATCCATGGAGGTAATAACTAAGCAATGGTTTTCTTCATAGGGTTTTCTTCAACCAACCAAACCGACAAGTCAAGTAGCCGGCGGCAATTCGTCTTCCCGACGATGGGAGTTATTTACCCTTTTTTTTTTTTTTTTTCTTTTCTTTTAATTTAAATAATTTTTCAGTTAGAAAATTATCAAAATAAATTCTATAGTTTCATATTAGTTACATTGCAGTGAGACAAACCTTAAATAATTTTATGAATAACTAAAATCTTGAAATATAGAAAATGAATTACGTAAACCTTACCGTCACGTTTTTTGTTAAAAAACGCAGAGGCAAAAATTGTGCCACGTTTTCTACTTACAAAACGTCATGGATGTCACTTGGACCTCCAACAAACGTTTAAGGACCAACCTTCGACGTCCTTCGAAGACTATGGATGTGCAAAGCTGATCCATGAGGGATGCGCAATGTTTTTCGTTGATTATCGATTATCCCTAACAGGATTATTCGTCGATTAAAATTTAATTAATTTTATTTTCTATCTGATAGGCTACTACCAGAAACAAAACTAGGGTGAGACTTGAAATTCGGTTTCGATCGCGAAATAAGATTCATGGAAAAGCTCGAATAATATTTCTCTTGGCAATTTCTCTAATAGTTTATGTTTAAGGACGTCCGTCATAAGCTGAGGAACATCCGTTATAAGCTGAGGGAGATTCGTTATGGGTTTAAGGATGTCGGTTGTTAACTTAGGAAAGTTTGTCACAACTCGTAATCGACCCGAGATAAAACAGGGAACGACTCGACCAAAAAGGACCGAATCATCTAATTCATTTATCTTTTATTTATATTTTTTTAATTATTATCAAATATTAAATGATGTAATTAATGTAATAAATTATAAATAATTAAAATAAATTATTAATTATACGTATAAATATTTATGACAGATAAAGTATGAATAGATAATAAACTTAAAATGATTCTCATCAAATTTCATCGCAAGTGGGGACACGTGGGTCAATCCAAACCCACGTAAATAATGGACTCCGTTGAAATGGACCCTGCATTCCATCAGCTTATGTCCAGCCCAATTCATCGCCGGTTCGAAAAACCCGCGCTAAATCTCCAGTTTGAGGTGCAGTTCGTACGGCGAACAAGCGAAGCCTTCATAGTGGAGAGGCAATGGAGTTAGATCGTCGGCAATACCTAGAGGAAGATGCATTCCTTGAGTTTGTTGATTACGCTAGGTCTGCGCTGGTGTGTGGCGACGATGAAGGTGATGGTTCCGATGGGAATGGAGCGAACGCGGCCCCGGGTCCCAGTTGGAGTTGGATCGTCTCTCTGATTCTCAAGACTTGTATTGCTTACTCAAGCGGCGTCACTCCTGCGATTCTACTCTCTGAACTATCGCATGTATGGCCGGTTTAAATTCTGATCCGTTCTTTGTTTGAATTCCGATCATTAGGTTGTGAGTTGCTTCAAATCTATTTTTCATGATTGCAGTCGACTGTTTCGTTGTTTAGAAACTATTGAGTAATAAGCAACAAATTTAATGAAAAAATTGAGGTTTTATTGTCTCACACTCTGATATTATAGAAAATCGTAAATTCGTTTCAGTGAAAGATTAGTTAACTCCATGGGAATCTTTTTTTTTTTTTTAAATCTACGGTGCTTATTTAGTGCCACCAACAATTCTGTGTAGTCTTGGAGCGAGCAACACCGAGCAGGAGCTCCAAAAAAAAGACCAGAATGTATCAATCAGTTGAAGCTGAAGCATAGGAGAACGAAGCTTCCAAATACTGTTTCAATTGATTCAATATATGAGAAAAATTTTCTGTCCTTGAGCAGCGTATTGGAAGCTGTGGTTGTTGATGTTTTTATCCTCCCAGGTAACGAAGTCATTGGACATGTATGATTTTTATGGTTGGTATAAGAAAACTTTCTGGGATGGAAGATTTTATTGCTGGTAAATTGGTAGAACGTAAAATAAGTAATGGTAACGTTCCAGTCAATTTGGTTGAATATAACCAAAATCATCATGTTGCAATGTATGCCATTCGTTGGAGTTGTTTTCCATTTTGATTTATGGTGGCAAGATTTAACTTGAATCGTTAAGTTAGTAATTTCTGTCATTTGGTTACACGTTTCAAATTTTCATGCTACCCTTATCCGCGATTAGAAATATTTGTTATAGCTTTTTGTCATTTCTTTCAGGTACGAACATATATATGCTTACCTTAGGTGATTTTTGGAGCTCTAACACAATAGATTTGTATCTCCATCGAAGGTAACACTTGTCTTAAAGACCCATGTTATGCCTAATTGTTGTTTTTTTTTTCAAATTAATTCTCTCCAGTGTACCTTATATACATGACATACATACATAGAGTCCAATTAATTTACCTCTGTATTTGAGTGTGTTCATGTAAAATTCACCATAGAGTGTAGCTGGTATAACAAAACTTTTCTTGAGTAGGTACTATGACTTGGTAAATCCTCACAATGGAATTCTGAAGAAAGGGAGGGAAATATTTCTCACTGGATGCTATCTCCGGGCTGCCAATGAAGGTCCTGGTCATCCTCGACTTCTACCAACAGAATACCTTGTATTGTTGTTAGATGAGGTAATGAACATACTTTCTTTAACTATTTGTTTCTGTTCATGTTTGGCACTCAGATAGAAAACCAAAAAGAAAAAAGCAACATTTTAAACTTCAAATGAGCCAAATACTGGTTGGAACGTGGATTATCATATATCTCTTTTTCTCAAAAAAAAAAAATCATTGTAGGAAAAGGATGACGATGCAATATTGCTGGGAGCTCAATTCTGTTCAGATTCCTTCTCTTCCATTTCTCTTGAGTCCATCGATAAAGGAATTACATTGTCACTCTATGGAAGGTAAGTTAGTACTAAACGTGTCTTCTTCTGCCATTCCTTTTGCTAACTCGATTGTATTTTCCTGCTGTATGGAAAATGATAGGTGCACTCTGTTCTTCATTAAAATCACATTATCAAATTTTCTGAATGAGATGATATCTATATAGCCTATGGATTAAATTGTTCCTAAACCTGTAAATTAAACTATGAATGGCTAGGTATATTTAGTCTTTTGTTTTGTGGGTTAAATTATCCCTCATGCATTTAGTCTTTTGTTCTTCCATATTAAGGCAACAAAATCAAATTTAACTGGAAACTGGGATACACATTTGGCATTTTTTGTAGGATCGAATCTATTGGTTCACTAGAAATTCAAGGACATAATGGCGGCTTACGGAGGAAACAAATCACCCTTCTTGATAATGATGGAGTTAAACTAAACTTTCTTTTATGGGGCGAACAAGTTCTCTTAGCCAATCTTTTGAGGTGAAATGCTGTGCCCAAGGTAGTTTTCACTAAAATTGTCCCCGGTAACTTTCTGCAATTGTCTATCTTTTACAGTGTTGGTAGCATGCTTGCACTGGATAGACCTTACATTACATGCTCCATGGACAATGCCATTGATTCAAATAATGAATTTTGTCTTGAATATGGTAGTGCAACTCAATTATATTCGGTGCCCTTCATCCGACAGGAAGAACAAGTGAGTTGTGAACTCTACGTCTGTCTATTAGAATTAAATATGCAATTATAAAGAGGAAGTTATTTATTCACTATGTTACTCAGATATGTGTAACATTGACACAAAATGTACATCAAGGATCAAGGTTGCCAGCTACATTGGATCCTAGCCAGGGTCCTATAGTTTCTCAAGTTTCTTTACCCTGTGATTCACATGGATCAATTGACTTCAGCAGTTATCCTTATCGAGTGGGTTTTTACCTTCTTTGCATTTTTCTTCCACTATCTTATTTGCACCTTTGGAAGTAACGATCATTACACAACAGTTTTTTTTTTTTTTTTTTTGATAATGTAACATATAATTTTCAATGTCTGAGTGTGTTGTAAGTATAAAATTTAATATTGAATTTCTTATATACTCGGCTTCTACACATGTTATAATTAGTCAGTAGCTTTGAAGTTTGAAGTTACCCTAATTTACAATTGGCCTTATAAATCAATATTATTTTATTTTTATATGGAGTTTTATATGCTCCTAAACATCTTCTTTAACTTCGTCACAACCTAGACCTTTGAAATTTTTCTAAACCTTGCTCATTTAAATCTATAGACGTCTGGATATATCAACATTCATATAATTTAGAAAGTGACATGTTATCTTACCCCAGTTGCCAGAGCGTCCCTCATGCTCATATATCTTCTTTTATATTGCCAAGTAATCATCTTCTGCTCATAAAGATTGATCCTTCAATTTTTAACATTCCATTTCTCATTTCAGTGCATTTTAAATTCATCTGTTTCTTACTGGTGTACACTTTCAGTTATTTGTCATAGATATTCGCGACAAGATGACAAACACGAGTCTCTATGGTGTAATTACCAATATCACAAAAGAAAGAAGTGCCACAGAACTTACCTTTTCTATGAAAATAGAAGATAACACTGGAGCAATTTCGGCAAAGCTACATTTTACTAAATCTTGGTACTGATCATTATAAGATATAAGCATTTATTTCTTAACATAAATAATCAGTTTGGAGTGTTTTACCTTATTTATTTATATTTCTTTAATTATATATTTTGTGAAAGGTCTCTGGGAAGGGTAAACCTTGGTCACACTGTGTATATTACTGGCTTGGCATGCTCTATGAACCAAAAAAACCGGTGAGTGAACTAGAACATTGTAAAGTTGTGGGCGATTGCCAGAAACAGTTTCAATTTTGTAGTTTGATGTAGTATAGAGAAGTTTATTGCATTCCATAAAATTTATAAATGTGGTTTTCATATTGCATTGAATTACTTGGTGAATCTTTTGAGGCTTTGAATGGAGCATTTTCTAATTGACAGCTTAGAAGCATTATGGTTTGATACTTCTGTTGGAGCGGCTTTTGTCAACCTTAGTTGTTTGCCAGCATTGCTGAATTCATCTTGTCTTCATAAGTTATCCAGCCTTACTGAATTATCCAGCAACACTCGCAGCACACAAGTATGATTTGTCATGAATATTTTTCTTGCTTGTACATTCTTCGAATTTAAAGGTAAGAAAACCATTTTGCTGGGGAAATCAAGCTTCCTAGAAAATAGACAATCTATTTGTATGATTTATAAAATAGAATATGAGTCCGCAATGAAAATCTTTGTAACTCTTTTTTTTTTTGCTTCTCTCACAATCTGTGTATAGATATGTCGGGTTTGGCTTGACCAAGTTTCACATTGTCATGTTACTACAAGATTCTCACATTCCCTTTGCGGTCATGCTGTTGAAGAGATGCCTACTGGAAATTTTGAATGCAGCTTCTGCCATTATGAATGTGAAGGAGAAATTGTGCGGGCTTTCAGTTTAAAAATCACTCTTGCTGATGAAAATGCAAAAGCTTTTGCTACGTGTTCTGGTCAATCTGCTGCTGAACTGCTGCAAATATCTCCAGACGAATTTTACGAACTGCCCGAGGTAGCTAACATCTTCGCTTAACTATGCTCTTTTCTCCTAAATCTTAAAAGTCCAGCCTGTCTTGTTCAATATCAGCTATAATTTGGCGAGAGAAAGATAGTTGCTGAGACTTGAATATCTTGATCACTAATGATTAGGGGTGGGCAATTCGGGTTCGGTTCCGGTTCTGGGCCGGTCGGAACCGAATAATCGGTTCTCGGTTCCGAGAAGTCGGGACCGAACCTGGAACCGATGGGAGTCGGAACCGAACCCGGAACCGACCTCGGTTCTCGGTTCCGGAACCGGCGGTTCTCGGTTCCAAGGACATATTAATGTCTATGCAAAATCTAAAAATAAGCATAAAATCGCAAAATCTAAAGGCACTAAAATCACTTCCATAAAAGGGCATTCCACAAGCATGAACAATAAGCAGGTAATAGAAGAACCAACATTGAAATAAACTTTTTGGACGACTGTTTTTGAAATAATAAAGTTCACGTTTCACACTGTACCCACCAAGGACGACTGTGTTAATCTGTGTTTCTACGCATCAAATCGTCATTTGAGTTGTGAATTAACTTTAAAATTACGTCATTTGAGTGAAGAAATAGTAAACTATATCAATTTAACTTTAACACATAACCTAAAAGAAGAGAAAGGAGAGAAACTGTAAGTTGAGGGGCGTCCGTTGTGGGTTGAGGGACGTCCGTCGAAAGTTGAGGGGCGTCTGTCATGAGTTGATGGACGTCCCACAATACTAAACGACGACGTTCCCTCATCGTCCAAGGCATTGAGGGATATCCGTTATAGGTTGAGGGACGTACGACGTCGTAAGTTGAGGGACGTCTCGCAATACTAAATGATGACATTCCCTCATCGTCCAAGGCATTGAGGGATGTCTGTCGTAAGTTAAAGGATGTCCTTCGTAAATTAAGGGACGTCCTGCAATACTAAACGATGATTTTCCCTCATCGTCCAAATCATTGAAGGGTGTCCGTTGTGGGTTAAAGGACGTTTGTTGTAAGTTGAGGGATGTCCTGCAATACTAAACGACGACGTTCCCTCATCGTCCAAGGCATTAAGGGACATCCGCCAGTACCTTTGGAGGATGTCCATCCTCCATCCTCATTGAAGAACGTCTGTCTCTTCATCTAACAGGTATGAACCTTCATCCGTCAACGTCTTTGGAGGATGCCCATCCTCCATCCTGGTCGTCTATTCTCATTGAAAGACGTATATCCCTTCATTCAACGAGCAAAAATCTTGGTCCACCAACGCCTTTGAAGGATGTTCATTCTCTATCTTGGCCGTCCATCCTCATTGAAAGATGTTCGTCGGCCTTACGATGACCTCAATGATGCCCCTCCTCATGAATCAGCCTTGGCGTCCCTTGTCATTGAAGGACGTCTGTTGTTGATCATTGGACGTCCTTGACGTTTTTAACGTTTTTTACAAGAAACGCGACTGCGAAGTTTGTCTTTTTTATTTCCCATAGTTCGAGGTTTTTGTTGTTTGTAAAATTTATTTAAGGTTTACGTTGTTGCGGATCCCAAAGTTTAGGATTTGTTTTGTTAATTTCCCTTTTAGTTATTTGTCTGTCTTATTATGGCTTTGGCATCTGTGTATTTTTGCATGTATGGGAAAGTTCTATTAAAAAGATTACCCAGTTCAATTTACTCCTAGGTGTTTAAATATTTGAATAGAAATTTCCCTTCATAATATTGTTTAAGTTTATATTGCAGGAAGAGCAGATTATATATCCATCGTCGCTCGAGAATGAAAAGTTTATTGTTGCTATTGTAAATTGTAGAATCCAGACCGACGGCCAAAGTGATAATCTCCAAAGTAACGATGCTCGGTGGGAGGTCACTCGTGCTTTGAAATGTGAATAATTTTTTCGTATTTCGCAGTCAGCATTGCAAAGAAAGCTGTGATGTAGATGGAGGAACAATATCTTTGCGTCTCATTCCTTTCGACTAGTACGTATTATGAAGGAGCTATGATTTATGATGTTCTAAATGCCATGGAGTTGTAATTCGTCTCTGGCTGTTGGCCATATATTAGTCGTAGCTGATGTTCCAAAATGGCCCTGCCCTGGTCATTTGTCTCTCAACCCGGCCAAGTATTCTAGGCGTTACGAAAATTAATCAGCCCGGGTTTTTTCTCCAAAAGAATCAGTGTTTTAAATTGTCCAATTTGACAGCACTGTGAGCAGTGTGTGTGAATGATTTGAGTGCTTTACGCAAGTGCTTTTTAGTTGTGACTATCGTCTGATATTTTAATTCTCTTCCAAAGTAATCAGGGTTCATCTTTGAACAAAGTAATGACTTGTAATTTCAGTTTTCAAATTTATTCTTGCAGAAAGAAGCTAGGCCTCTTGTACTAGCAATTCTCTTAAATAAAAGGGGGAAGAAAATGAACCATAACTTGGTAAGTCTTCTCCCATTTCTTCAATTTCTCAATTTCTGTGACGTTATAATTTTACACTCGGTCGTTTACGTGATCTATTAATCTGAGTTATATTAATATTTGATATCTGTTATGATTATTCTATCAATGAATGATCGATATTTGAGCTTTATGTCATTATACACTTAACATTTCTTTTCTATTTTTTTTAAGCGCAGCTTAGCCATTTATGAGATGTACAGGCTCATTCTATATGCCTAGCTAATTGTAGTTGAAGATGGAGAAGATTGACTATTCAATGGAGTTGGAGCAGAGACTATGTTGCAGTTGAAATCTCCCCAGTTTATGAGTCAATTGTATCATCCATCATTGAAAAGATGGAAAATGTGTCTTCTTCAACTTGCATCTTCAGAATCCCTGGAGAACTTGCCCGTAACAACGGAAAAGTCTTCGCCCCGGAGAAGCTATCTATCGGTCCATTCCACCATGGAAAAGCAGACCTCAAATCAATGGAATATCACAAATGGAAGTACTTTGAGGCAGTTTTGAGCCGAAAACCGAATCTGGAAGCAAACTTAAATGTGTGCGTAAAAGCACTCAAGGATTTGGGAGCGAGAAAATGCTACGCAGAAACTATAGATCTTTCGAGCAATATGTTTGTTCAGATCATGTTAGTTGATGGCTGTTTTCTAATTGAGCTTTTCCTCGGATATGCGATTAAGACTCTGCGACTGAGAAACGATCCGGTATTTAAGACGGCCGGAATGCTGTACGAGTTGAGATGTGACTTAGTATTGCTGGAAAACCAGATTCCCATTTTTGTTCTGCAAATATTGTTTCAAATCTTGCCAATTCCAACTCAATGTACTCACTCTTTTCATGAGCTTGCCTTCAGTTTCTTCAAAAACATGATTCCAGGAAACCTGCATCTTGTTCGCAGCAAATTAAGCCAAGAATCTTGTCATTTCCTCGACATAATCCACCATTGTTTCCTGCCAACTTCAAAGAAACTAGAAGCGAAAGATGAGCCGTCGAAGAAAGGTTTTGAGGAATGTGGAAATAAGCTTCTGAAATCTGGAATCGGGCTCAAGAAGAGAAAAGGGAAGAGCTTGCTAGATATTAAGTTCGACAATGGGGTACTCCGAATTCCACCTCTGAAAATCCATCAATGCACCGAAATACTTTTACGGAATCTCATTGCCTCCGAACACTGTCAAATTGACAGATCAGAAGAAGTTAAATCATATGTTCTTCTCTTTGGGAGCCTCGTCTTGTCAGCCGAAGACGTCAAATTATTTGAGCGGAATCAAATACTCGGTTTCGAAGAAGACACCGAGAAAGAAGTGGCTCAGCTTTTCAAGAAGATGTGCAGTGGAGTGAATGTGAAAGAATCCCATGATGCAGGGCTTTATGAACAATTGGAGGAGTATGTGAGGAGGAATTGTCGTCTAAAATGGCTGGAGATGAAGAGGGATCATCTGAAAACTCCATTTGCGCTTCATGTCTGGATTGTGATTTCTTTGGTTCTTGTTCTAACCTTTGTTGCTGCTTTCTTTTCTGTTCTCTTTTTCTTTTTCCATATTTGATTATGCTTTTAAATCGTCCATTGTTGTAGTACTTCAGTACTAACAGAGGACTACATGCGCACGTAAGTCATCTTGAAGTAATGAGACACTCAAATTTAGATTATGCCGGATGTGTAGACTCGAAGAAATCTACATTCGGTTATGTGTTTCTATTAGCCGAAAGAGCCGTATCATGAAAAAGTAAAAAACAATCTTCGATTGCTACTTCCATTATAGGGACAAAATTTGTGGCGTGTTTTGAGACCACGATTCAAGCATTATAGTTGTGGAACTTAATTCGGGGTCTAGGTATGGTTAACTATATAGATAGACCGCTAAAACTTTATTGTGATAATTCTGTAGCTGTTTTCTTCTCGAAGAATGACAAGTACTCGAAATGAGCAAAACATATGAATTTAAAATACTTGTCAGTCAAAAAAGAAATACAAAACAAACAGTGCGCATTAAGCATATAAGTACAAGTTTAATGATAACAGATCCATTAACGAAATGATTGCCACCCAAAGCCTATAAAGAACACGTTGTAAGGATGAATATAGGTGACAAGTAGGGGTGTTCACGGTCCGGTTCAGTTTGGTTCCAAAGCAAAATCGCACCGAACCAGTTGGTACCGATTTTGGGAATCCAGGACCGAAACCGATACCATGAGAGTTCGGTACCAGTTCCGGTTCCAGTTCCGGTTCCGGTTCCGGTTCGGTACCGGTTTGGTACCGAATATATACATATATTTTTTAAAAATTATAATAAAAGTTTATAAAAAAATACAAAAAAAAAAAAAAATCCTAGCCAAATGACATACTTTACAGAGGCAGTACTTTACAAGAAACTACATAATAATCTTCTATAAACATGCAAAATGAATTACTAAAAATTACATGGCATAGATCAATCATATGCATTACCAGAGATTACAAGTAATTTAAAGGTGGCATGAAGGGAGGCTGGATCTGCTACTTTATCTTCTTCCAGCAGAGAGTGTGTTAGAGATCGAGAAGGTTGATGGAGATCTATTACCCAAAGGTGCAACATTGCTCAAGTTCTGGGCATTCTCTCGTATGTCAATATCCTTTGGAGACTTGCAAATCAATGGTCTTGATGCGGGACATGGATCTTAGACTTGGCAAGCCATACAACCATAGTTTACTATTACTAACCAAAATAGATTCATAACATTATTACTAACCAAAACAGATTCATAACATTATTACTACCCAAAACAGATTCATAATCTAACAGATTCACAATCACAACCTAACAAAAACAGAATTTGTATTAACAGATTCAAAATACAAAACAAATTCATAATAATATCACTGACCAAATAAGATTCATAGCATTATTACTAACCAAAATAGATTCATAATCTAACATATTCTTAATACTAACAGATTCACAACCTAACAAAAAACAGAATTTGTATTAACAGATTCTTATGAATGAGAATGACCGAGCTAACACATTCTTAACACTAACAGATTCACAAACTAACAAAAATAGAATGAAAATGAATGACTACTGACCGAACCAAGGGCGAGCTGGTGACTGAAGGAAGGGACTGGACTTAACCAATCTGAGCTGACCGAGCTGGAGCGTGACCAAGTAGCAACTTGAGACTCGGGAGACGGAGGGCCGGCACTGGAGGGGAGACTCGGGAGTCAGGATAGGTGGATGCGCTAGATCTTGCAGTCGCAGGTAACAAGATGAGAGGGTCGGGATTGGAAGGTCGGAACTCGAGGCTTCGCTGGGACGGGATGATCGAGAGTGGAGGGTACACTGGACGCTGGAACGGTCGCCGGGACAGGATGCTCGGCTCGGGCTCGGGACACAGAGAGTCGAGATCGGGACTCGGGAGAGGCCGAGAGGAGAGGATTGCAGTCTGCAGAGGAGGCCAGCAGGGTGCCCTAATTTCTGAATCCTGTTTTTTGTTTATATAATAAAACATTTCAATTTCATTGCAGATTAATTAAGTGTCGGATATCAGCTTGGTACCGGTTTTGGGTACTGAGCACCAAGAACCGGACCGAGCGAATCGGTTCTGTTCAAACAAAACCGATTTCGGTCCGGTTCTCTCCAAACCCACACTGAAACCGGTACCGAACTGTTGGTTCTGGTCCGGTTTGTCGGTACCGGTCCGGTTCTGCACACCCCTAGTGACAAGTCCTTGTTTATATGATTGTAATGGTATAACTTGTATCTTATGACACCTATGAATTCATTAAGGAATTGTTTTTTGTATGTATGTTTATTATTCATATTATGGTGTATACAATTATTGTTGTTATGAATAATATGTGAAACTTTATGAAAAGTTAAAGTTGAAAGGTATGGAGTGTTCCTCAATTAAAGAATTAATTAATTGTATTAATTTGTGATACATGGAAAAAATCATGTCGTCATTATAGACTTGCGTCCGCCATGATCCGATTATGCAATTCATTATGAAAAGAAAACTTGATAAATTCACATTATGGTTTACTATAATATTTGATTGTGAATTCAAGTTTTGACAGCCGAAAAGTGATAGCTGAAAATCAGTTTTATATTTAGTTCATAATTGTAACGTATCAATAATGAAATTCCCAATTTGCAACAGATTTACCAAA
>CM039474.1:1963612-1974903 GCA_022433065.1 Begonia loranthoides
AGGGTTTTCAAAATTGGGGAAAATTAAATTTGGGGCGTTACAATAATATGACCCAAGTGGGAGATTGTTAGATTATTTTAATAATTTATTAAAGTGGCTCATGTTAATGAAATGATATTGACTTAATATTAATGTGCTTAATGTGATGGTTGTTAAACATAAAGAAAATTAAGTTAATTGGATTTTAATTTCCTTTCATTAACCTTATTAAAATATATAAAGTATAGTTGAAGAGGTATGAATAAAAAGACATAATTAAAAAGGTATTTAAGTAAAAATCTTTTGTAGGTTTGTCTATTATATTCTTAATAGAAAAATTATAAGTAGTTTTAATTAAGGGAAATAATCGAAAGATTAGATTTACCTCTAAACGGCAATCAAACCTAAAGGCTCTCTTGATTGATCATCAAAGAGGCATTAGCAGAGAAGGTATTAAGGCGACAAAAGGTTTTGTATCAGAATCATTAACAAAAGCTTTTATCATGAATCAAAATTGGTATTACAGAATTCTTTATCCAAAATTATAAAAAAAAGAATTGATTAAATCAACAACGTAAAGATTATAAGTATTGAATATAGAAAATACTAACACTGTTACTACGAAGGAGCTATGATTTATGATGTTCCAAATGGCATGCTGTTGGCCATATATTAGTCGTAGCTGATGTTCCAAAATGGCCCTGCCCTGGTCGTTTGTCTTTCAACCCGGCTAAGTATTCTAGGCGTCACGAAAATGTTAGGAAAAACCATCTAAAACAATTATGCGGAATATGGCTTTTCCAATATTTAGTACCTTATTCAAATCACGAACAAAAATCGAGTGCAGACGCAATAACAGTCGAGTGATAATCAATACAAATTAACCAAATCAACGCACACAAAATTTTAGCGTGGAAAATCCCAAATTGGGTAAAAACCACGAGACCCGATTAGACAGTTTAAAACTTCTACTATCAACAATAATAATGGGTACAACCAAATCTCAATACAGCACAATCATCATCTAAAAGATGAAATCAAGAGAGTAACAAAGAACAAAAGAATTCAAATTCTCTTGTTCATTTTAATGCAACTAGATAGACTTACAGAGTTCAAAAACAGATCTCCACCGTTCAGATTGATGCCCAAAAAGTCATGAACCCGCTGTCAAAGTTGCACGCCGATCCAACGGTCCAATCTCTGGCAAAATGAACTTTTCCGAGACTGCCTAACTAAAATCCGAAAAAACTGTCCATTTTCTCCCTCTCACCCTTTTTGTTGCTGTAATGTTTTTAGGGTTCTCTCCACACCCCTTTTAACTTTCTTTTCTTCTAATATTGGGCGTGAGCCCTTATTTGTCCAACCCACTATTGGGCCGAACATTAAAAACAAAAAATCAGCCCGGGTTTTTTCTCCGAAAGAATCAGTGTTTTAAATTGGCCAATTTGACAGCACTATGAGCAGTGTGTGTGAATGATTTGAGTGCTTTACGCAAGTGCGTTTTCCATGTGACTCACGTCTGATATTTTCATTCTCTTCCAAGGAATCAGGGTGGTTTCATCTTTGAACAAAGTAATGACTTGTAATTTCAGTTTTCAAATTTATTCTTGGAGTCTGCAGAAAGAACTTATTTTTAAGCGCAGCTTAGCCACTTAGGAGGAGATGTACAGACTCATTCTATGCCTCGCTAATTGCAGTTGAAGATTGACAAATTCAATGGAGTTGGAGAGCAGAGACTATGTTGCAGTTGAAATCTCACCAGTTTGTGAGTCAATTGTATCATCCATCATTGAAAAGATGGAAAATGTGTCTTCTTCAACTTGTATCTTCAGAATCCCTGAAGAACTTGCTCGCAACAACGGAAAAGTCTTCGCCCCGAAGAAGCTATCTGTCGGCCCTTTCCACCATGGAAAACCAGACCTTAAATCAATGGAATATCACAAATGGAAGTACTTTCATGCAGTATTGAGCCGAAAACCGAATCTGGAAGCAAACTTAAATGTGTGCGTGAAAGCACTCAAGGATTTGGAGAATCGAGCGAGAAAAAGCTACGTAGAAACTATTGATCTTTCGAGCGATATGTTCGTTCAGATCATGTTAGTTGATGGCTGTTTTCTAATCGAGCTTTTCCTCCGATACGCGATTAAGACTCTGCGACTGAGAAACGATCCGATATTTAAGACGCCCGGAATGCTGTACGAGTTGAGATGTGACTTAGTGTTGCTGGAAAACCAGATTCCCAATTTTGTTCTGCAAATATTGTTTGAAATCTTGCCAATTCCAACTCAATGCACTCACTCTTTTCATGAGCTTGCCTTCAGTTTCTTCAGAAACATGATTCCAGGAGACCCGGATCTTATTCACAGCAAATTCAGCCAAGAATCTCGTCATTTGCTAGACATAATCCACCATTGTTTCCTGCCGACTTTGAAGAAACTAGAAGCGAAAAACGAGCCGTCGAAGAAAGGTTTCGAGGAATGTGGAAATAAGCTTCTGCAGTCTGGAATCGGGCTCAAGAAGAGTAAAGGGAAGAGCTTGTTAGATGTTAAGTTCAACAATGGCGTACTCCAAATTCCACCTCTGAAAATCCATCAATGCACCGAAATACTTTTTCGGAATCTCATTGCCTTCGAACACTGTCAAATCGACGGACCGGAAGAAGTTAAATCATACGTTCTTCTCCTTGGGAGCCTCGTCTGGTCGGCCAAAGACGTCAAATTATTGGAACGGAATCGAATACTCAGTTTCGAAGAAGACACCGAGAAAGAAGTGGCTCAGCTCTTCCAGAGGATGTGCAGTGGAGTGAATGTGAAAGAATCCCATTATGCAGGGCTTTACGAACAGTTGGAGAAGTATGTGAGAAGGAAGAGGATTCATCTGAAAACTCCATTTTCATGGATTGTGGTTTCTTTGGTTCTTGTTCTAACCTTTGTTGCTGCTCTCTTTTCTGTTCTCTCTTTCTTTTTCGTTTTAAATCGTCCATCGTTGTAGTAATAATATAAGAACTCAAAATGTGCATATGAGAAATCTCTGTTATCAATGCAGATTCTTCATGTTTGGGGATTCATTAAATGCTAGTTCTTGCATAAATTAATTACTATTTTCATTGCGGAAATCACTATTTGCATAAACACATATGTTTTTCATTTTTAATGTCCGCACAAATATTTAATTTTAAAATAACACGTAATTGTAGAAATAATAGTGTCTGCAAAAGCCTTAGTATTTGTTATTTAACGAATTTTCTAACTATGATAGTATCGATTCTTAACCCTTCTAATTTTAAAATATCAAATAAAAAATTTAAAATATCAGATAAAAATATGTCAATATTGATAATAACATTAAATTATAATATCTCAATAATTTTAAAACATTAAATTTGATAAAGAAAGAGTTATCCACTTAATTTTTGCCACGTGTTAAAAACATTATTAACATTTAGAAAATAATTGGGAAAATGACAAATTAATCATCGTGGTTTGCAATCAATGACAAGTCAACAATTATTCTTTATTTTCTAACAAATTATATTGTTCAACCATATTTGTGCTCGTGCTTCTCGTATGCAATGATCTCCAACGACCACACGGGCATATTTCTGGGGTTTTTTTGCATGTAGAGAACCTAATTTTAGGCTATCGATACTAACCTCGTAAAAATGAAGAAGACGAGGAACTTAATATGTACAATCACCTACCATAATTATATAAAAGGATTCAAGCTATAAAATGATTTCCTACTCACTCGGCATTTATATTGGATTTAGCCTTGTCTTCTTTTCCTGACTTGTTGAATGTTTTTTGAGCATCCAAGACCCGAATGTACGGTGCAGTCGTCTTCTTAATAAGGTTGTTGGATGATTTTCGATTGCTACTTTCATTATGGGGGTAGAATTTGTGGCGTATTTTGAGACCACGATTCAAGTATTGTGGTTGCAGAACTTAATTCGGGGTCTAGGTATGGTCGACTGTATAGATAGACCGCTGAAACTTTATTGTGATAATTCTGCGGTTGTTTTCTTCTCGAATAATGACAAGTATTCGAAATGTGCAAAACATATGGATTTAAAGTACTTGTCAGTCAAAGAAGAAATACAAAACAAACGGTGTACATTGAGCATATAAGTACAAGTTTAATAATAACAGATCTATTAACGAAATGATTGCCACCCAAAGCCTATAAAGAACACGTTGTAAGAATGAGTTTAGGTAACAAGTCTTTGTTTATATGATTGTAATATTAAATATTAAATAACCCTTCTATATTTAATATTAAATATTTATTCTTAACCCTTCTAATTTTAAAATATTAAATAATAAAAATGAAAATTTAAAATATCATATAAAAATAAGTTAAGGTTGATAATTACATTAAATTATAATATCTCAATAATTTTAAAACAATAAATTTGATAAAGAAAGAACTATCCACTTAATTTTTGCCACTAATTAAACAATATTAACATTTAGAAAATAATTGGGAAAATGACAAATTAATCATCGGGGTTTGCGATCAATGTTCAGTCAACCAGTATCATTTATTTTCTAATAAATTAACCACTGACGTATGAAAAAATGACAAAGTCAATATTACTGTCACGTTCTCAGAACCCTTTGATTTGAACGCTGCAGTACCTTATCGACTTCCTAACGACGAATATAACAATAATATTAACTTTGTTATTTTTTTATACGTCAAGTCAAGTGATTAATTTATTAAAAAATAAATAATAAGATGGCTAATTTATCATTTTCTTTTCTGTCCTTGTTTTTTTCATGTCTTGGGGGCCAACGTGCGCTATATTGACTGGGACAAAAGATCGTGAGCCAAGCCAACTCTAAAAACCCTTCTTCCCTCTGGATCCTGCCCTGCAACATTCTTGCACGGAACCCTAATCGTTCGTTATACCTCAACCAGTCAATGCACGTCTTCTAACTTGTACAGCAGCCGCGCTGACGTTACGTTGTCGTTATTTGGTCGTGTCTCTTCGAATATTTAGTTTATATTTTCAACCGTTGGATCGTTATGATTGTCTGACGTCAAACGGTCATAATGGGATACCACTGGCCGCCTTTTAAGTCAAATCCACTGCTTCTTTTCCCCGTCTTTACCTCCATTAGTATTCCGAGAGCGAGAGAGAGAAAGAGAGAGATGGAGGGAGATAGGAGAGTCGGAGTGGCGGTTGATTTCTCTGCGTGTAGCAAGAAAGCGCTGAGATGGGCGGTGGATAACGTCGTCCGGAAAGGGGATTATCTTATCCTTGTAACCATTCGCCCGGAAGGAAACTACGAAGACGGCGAGATGCAGCTCTGGGAAGCCACCGGATCTCGTAACTTTCATCTTCTCTGTCTATTTCATTGTTTCTTCTTTCTTTTTCTTTGTTTTCAAGTAGGAAAGATCGTCTTTCTCGCTGATTCTCAAGCAACGATCTGACGCTGTTTGATTTCATTATGGATTTTTAATGGCTTCTGTGAAGCCTTCAGGGACCAAATTCTCCGTTGTCAGGTTTCAAAAGACCTGCAGTGCGACTACGGTGGGCAAGTCCGGTTTTTGGACCGGACCATACCGAACTGAGTTAATGGTCTCTAAGTTTTTGAACCAAACCAAACCAAACCAAACCGATTGGGGTTTCAGTTTCAATGATAAAAGAAAAAATAAAATTAATTGTATTAAAACAGATAAATTAATGATCGAGTTTGGGCGGTTTTTGTTTTTGTTAGGTTTGGGCTGAGTCGCAAACTAATTTTGGGTTTGGGTCGGGTTTCATCAACCGCGTATTGGTTCAGTTCTAACGATTATTTAGATCTAAAACCGTGAATCGAACCATGAAAGATGGTTGTTGTGCGATTAAGAATCGATCTCGGTTCACACAAAAATAATAATTGAATGGAACTAGGACCAAACTCGCGGTTTTGGTTCAAACTGCGGTCCCTGTGCCGGTCCAATTATGCCACCCCTAAAGTGTGACTGACCAGATAAATCAAATTATAAAGAGGGGAGATCAAATTTTTTTTCTGATTTGGATTTTCACGTAAAATATGTTATTACATAGTCATGTTGCTAAGAAAACAAATTAAATTCTTCATGTTCATTGATGTTTGTTCGTTAATTCCACTAATGCGGGTCCATTTACCGATTTGATAGCATTTATTCCTCTGCCCGAGGTTTTGGATCCTCACGTGATGAAGAAGTACGGAGTGAAGCCGGATGCCGAAACCTTGGATATTGTTAGCAATGCAGCCAAACAAAAAGAGGTAATCTTTTTACTCGTGACATGATCGAGATTTTCAAATTCGTGATTAACAATCGTCTCCCATTTCCGACGAGGCTGTGAATGGCGCAGGTTGCGGTACTTCTGAAGATCTACTGGGGAGATGCTCGTGAGAAGATCATTGAAGCCATTGATACAATCCCCCTCAGCTACCTTGTCATCGGCAACAGAGGTCTTGGCAAGATTAAGAGGTAGCCTTTTGGGTCATCTAATATGTGAAATCAGATATGGGTATGAAAGATTAATTGTGATTGTGGTTTCATCTGTTCTAAATTGTGCAGAGCGATTCTGGGAAGTGTGAGCAGCTACGTTGTGAACAATGCTTCCTGCCCTGTCACTGTCGTCAAAAGTGGAGAGCCAGGCAAGTAGGGGCGGTGGGGGAGTAGCTTTTGCAAGCCTCGCTTGACTCTTCTGCCTTCCATGTCATTTGAATGATGCATCATGAATTCCTCCTGTATTTTTTGGGTCCATGATTAAATAATTTGGTGTGTTTGATTTCTAGGAGTTGAGTAATATTTTATCGAAAAACCAGTTGAGATTGGATGTTTTGTCTAACCAAAAAACATATCCAGAGAAGAGATCGAGAGCGCGAAAGAGTGAACAAAAAGAAATAAAATAGATGTTTTTATGGGTGATTGGATTGTCGGAATATCCCAAGTTATACTTAGGTAGGGGTGGGCAGAAACAGACAGGAATCGAAAACCGGACCCCAAACTGAGGTCGGTTTTGGGTCCGGTTCTCGGTTCCGCAAATGGGTGGTAAATTGATTCTGGTTCTTGGGTAACTTATCGGTTCTGGTTCTCGGGTATTTGGGAGAAGAATTGAAATACCCGAGAACCGAATACATTACATAGGGATAGGGAGTCTCGGGACTAAGGACTAGGCAAGACTCGTGAAAGATTGAAGCTGAAGGAGATCTGGAAAGTGGAACTTGGAATCCACGATCTGTAGAGACGAAGTCGGCACCCAAGTGGAACTTGGAATCGAGATCTGGAGAGACGAAGTCGACACCCGAGACTGCGACTAAGACCGCAAAGGGGCGAGTCCTTTGTGCGACTGCGATTTGCGAAGGGGCAAGACCTTTGTGCGACTGCGACGACGACGGAGACTGTGTTTGGATCGATATCGACGGCGACTGCGTTGTTAAGGCGATGGCGACGACGACTGCAAAGCTGCGACGACCTTTGTGCGACTGCGATTTGTAAAGGTTATTGCAAAATCTGGAGCAGAGGTCCGAGACTTACATTGTTTCATTGAGTTCGATTTTGTTTGATTTTTGATATTTAGAATAAATTTTTTGATTTATGATGAATTTGATTGGAAGGCATCATTGGAACAGTTTTGCTTTGTTGATGAATGATGATTGCCTATTTGCTTTGTGAGTTATGGTGGGAACCGACAGGAACCGGAACCGACCTCGATTCTGGGTTCGGGTTCGGTACCCATGGTAGGATCGATATACGCCTATAGAGGGGGGGTAAATATAGCGTTTTAACTTTTTCATGCGATACTTTAATCTCTAATTATCCTAAGTGATTTAATGCATAAGATTCAATGTATAAACAACTTTTGCATTTTATTAAATTTCATATCATCTTTATCACATAGTCTACACAATCTCCCTTATAGATGATGTCCATAACATATAAAGTTGTTTATATCCTAACCCAAGCATGAGCTACAAACATTGCATATTTTATTTGCTCAATTAAGTTATGCAATTTATCAACCAATTAATCCAAGCAACATGTTACTTAAATACAACTTATTGATCAACTAAATTAACACACAATTTAGTCATCATCAAAATAAAACTTAGCCTAACAAAAAGGCTAACACCCATCGGTTCCGGGTTCTGTACCGGCTTCTCGAAACCGAGAACCGACTACTCTGTTCCGGACGGTCAAGAACCGGACCCGAAACTCGAATTGCCCACCCCTATACTTAGGGGAGGGGCCGGCTAGAGTCCAACTTGTAAAACTAAACCGAACTAAGAATTTTCATCAGATTTGGCTCTCAGCTTCATTTTTAAAAATTGAAAAATTGTGAAAAAAGGATCCATATCAGTTAAAACTACCAAAATTGATTAGTATAAGTCATAAAATTTTGAACTATGAGAAATAAATATGATAAATCTTACTGTTGCATTTTCTAGATGTCCACATTATTAGTCCTAATCCGTGAACATTCGCACTTTAATTATCGCATGTCTGTGTCAACTCGTGGACGTCTGCACTTTAATTAGCAGATGACTATAGCAATTTATGAATATATCAAGATTTTATTTATTAGCGAAATTAGTTTAAGCTTGGATTATTTCATAATTCATATGTAATTTTTTTTAATTCCCTAAATTTTAGACAACTTTAATGATCTCATTAAAAAAAAAGTGACGTGTAATCTCTTCAGGTTGCCACGTAGACATACAGAGTGATCTAAGTTTCGCGGCCGCCCGGGGACCATGCGATATGTAGTCTTTCGTTACGTTCGAAGGCAAAGCCAACTGCAACCTGACAGCAACCCGATCAGTTGGGGTTTTGGAAGGAAAGTGGTCAGTAATGGAGGAGGAGAGTCAGGTCGGAAGGGTCATCGGAGAGACTATCGATACGTGGTTGAAGAAGCACCGCCCGATCTACATCTGCGCCACCAAACACCCTTTCATCCTTAGCATTGGCGACGGCACTGTCGATCTCGCCGCCTTCAAAAGATGGCTGGTGAGTGATTTCATTTCGTCCGTTTAATTATTTCTTCAGAAAGTGCAAAAAGATGGTCGGAATCTCGAATTTCTGAACAATTGGACGATTAACCCGAAAATCACAAAATTGCAGGAGCAGGATTACATTTTCGTTAGAGCCTTTGTTCCATTTGTATCGACTGTATTGGTGAAAGCTTATAAGCAATCTGACTGCGGCGATGATATGGAGATCATCCTCGGAGGACTGGCCGCCATCGACGATGAATTGAAGTGGTTCAAAAAGGAAGCAGCGAAATGGGGCGTTCATTTTTCCGAAACTGTTCCTCAAAAAGCAAATCAAAACTACTGCAGGTACGTTGGCTTTCGTCACTAATTTGAAGTTTGATTTTCAGGTTGAGGGCTTCATGAGGATTTTGCACAAGCTGTTAGAACACATGATTATCTTTCCCAAGAACTTTGTTTCTCATTCTCAATTCGATTCTCAATCTCTTCGGCATGATTCGATATGCTGTTTTGCAGATTTCTAGACAGTTCAACGATTCCAGACGTCGAATACACAGTAGCAATCACGACCTTCTGGGCGATAGAAGCTGTTTATCAACAGAGCTTTGCCCACTGCCTGGAAGATGGATCGAAAACCCCACCGGAACTAAAGGAAACGTGCCATCGATGGGGGAACGACGGGTTTAAGCAGTATTGCAATTCTCTTAAACACATTGCTAATAGGCAATTAGCTATGGCTACCAATGAGACCCTCCAAAGGTCCGAAACCGCGTTTCTCCGCGTGCTTGAGCTTGAGGTTGAGTTTTGGAACATGAGCCGGGGTTCGATCCTCGAACAATTACCCCTGTTCCAGGGTTCGATCCTCGAACAATTACCCCCCGCTTCTCGGAGCGATTAATGTTAATAAGTTCGGACGAGTTTTGTTGGGTTTGAACTGAATCACGAGTTAATTTTGCTGGGTTGGATTTTGTAATCCACGATTTGGTTCTGTTTTAACGGTTTTTGCACCTAAAATCGTTAACCAAATCTTTTATACGAGGAACCATAAATTGTTCGTATGATCGAAAATGGAGTGAATCTCAGTTCCAGTTCGAATTGTGGTTACACCTCGATTATGCACATCCTAGCGGGAATCTCATTTGTATGTTCAATGCCTTCTAACTTAGGCAATCACAATTGGAACACACCTCGTGACCTAGATTTATAATCAATTATTCTCGAAGAAACATTTTTAAAATTACGATAAACTATTAATCAGGTCGAAATAAATACATCCGACTATAATGTTTAGAGTAGTATTATATTTAATCTCTATTATTATTTTCTAATTCGTACGTCATGTGATATTATAAAGATATATTAGTGTAATTAATGTAATAAATTATAAATAGTTAAATTAAATCATTAATTACATGAATCATGATTTGAAGGATAAGGTCTTGTCAAAGAGTGCGATTTTTCCTCTAAACCTTCACTCATGGGAGGAAATAAAATTAAAGGAAAATTAACAAAATAATTACTGAACTATGAAATCAATGATAAGTTAATTACTAAACAATTTTTGTTAACAAATACAACATTCAACTATAGAAAATGAACCAAGCAAACATCGTTGTTACGTTTTCCGTTAAAAACGTTGTCGTTCTGCAACAGAACGATGTCTTTTCACTAAATAGATTTAAAAGATAACTTTTCACTGCGAAAAATGAGACATTGTTAATGAGAACTAGACGACAACGATGACCCAGAAAGAAAAAAAAGAATATGATGATGAGAACTTGAAAAGTGAAATCGAGAGAAGGGGAGAGTCGCTGGAAGATGTTCTAAAAATTGAAAACGTGAAAATTGTTTTCGACGACGATAAGACTTTGCTGGATAGAGGTGGCTAACGAGCCGAGCCGAGCCGGCCGAGCCTGAAAAAGTCTGGCCCGTCGAGCCTGCCGAGCTTAACGAGCCGAGCCTAACGAGCCTGCCGAGCCTAACGAGCCGAGCCTAACGAGCCGAGCCTAACGAGCCTAACGAGCCGAACGAGCCGAGCCTAACGAGCCTAACGAGCCGAGCCTAACGAGCCAACCGAGCCTAACGAGCCTTAACGAACCGAGCATAACGAGCCAAATATACATAAATAATAATATCTTTTATAAATTATTTTCAATATTATATAATTTAAAACTATAATAAACATTTATTATTATAATGTAAAAATACTATAATTAATAATTTAATTGAATAAATATTTTTATTGAATTGAATAAATATTTTTATTACAATTTGAAAATGAAAATGAAAATTACAATTTCAAATTTAAATTACAATTTCAAAGCACAACTTACAAGATAA
>CM039474.1:1984900-2071898 GCA_022433065.1 Begonia loranthoides
ACGCCGCGGCGTGCAGGCCAAAATGGCCTGGACGCCGCGGCGTGCAGGCCAAAATTGCCTGGACGCCGCGGCGTGCAGGCCAAAATTGCCTGGACGCCGCGGCGTCCAGGCATACATGGTGGGGCCATCAACTTTTTTTAACGGACAGCGATGGTTTATTTGTCATTTTCACATACGTTGGTGGTTAACTTGTTAGAAAACATACCCCAGTGGTTGACTTGTCATTGACCGCAAACCACGATGGTTGATTTGTCATTTTCCCTAATATAAAAGAGATGCAATCTGATCAAACATTAAATACCCAGCATTCCGGCGAACGCCGTAACAGGCAAAGTTTCAGCGGCCGCCGGCCACGGTGGCGCCACTTTTGCGTTTACAGACCGACTGCTCTGCTTAAATCCTCGATGAATCAGGACCAGTTGGTTCAGATTCTGTGTTAATCTCACTTGTTCATCCATCAAAGCCTTCTTCTCCGACTCGAGAGAGCAGATTTTGTGCGCCACCGCCGCGGAAGCTTTGTGAAGGTCGGCGATACTCCTTTTCAGGGCCGACTGCTCGCGAATCAGCTCCTCCATCCGCCGCTGCTTCTTCATCCTCGATCGTCGGGCAGACTCCCTGTTTGAAAGCATTCTCTTTCTCTTCTTCTCATCCATTTCTGCATATCGCGCAGCATCAACGTCAGAGCTTGAGCTCAAGGACGGCGCCATTTCGAACCAGAGAGCTTCGCCGAATCCTAACGGTTAAATATACTAAATAGATTCAAGAAAACACGTAGAACCAGTAGAGCAAGATGACTGAAACGGAATGGCAGGAAAGAATCCAGGAGAACTGGGAGAGATTGTTCATATCATAAACATGGCTTATCGGCGCCTGCAAGTGAACTTTCGATCTTCAGAAGCGAGCTTTATTGGTCAATAAAAATGGCGTGGAGGTGGAGCTGCAGACACCGAGGCCAATGAATGACTGAAATGAGAAGGTCTCGAGGGGGAGAACACTTCCCATATATATAATATAGAGGATTCATTTCGTGTACACTTTATTTTTGGATAGCCGTCAAATTAAATTATAAAATTTAGACTTTATTTTAATTGGTATTATTTTAATTATTATATTAATTACTCGTATACAAATAAACGTTACACGATGATAAAATCAGATAAACTTAACTTTACTCTTTTCGGATAGAGGTTGCAATAGTATAACCTATCAGAGTTCGATGACGTGAATTCTATTTTTGAATCGATTGGAAAAACTCGCGATGCGATATAAGTTTCTAAAAGAAAATTATAGATTTTTTGTAGGGTCTGCGGTGGTACGAATTTGCTTTGGATTTTTTATGTATTACTATTATGCTTAGACTGCAACCTTCTTCGTGTCCTTTGATTTCTTGATAATGAAATTTTCTCATTTGTCTGTCGTTTTTCACCCATTAGGGTTCAGTTAAGATCTCAACATTGAATTTATGTTTTTCTTTTTCGTGTCATTTTAATAGTTACGTTTTTCAATTAATTGTATAAATACTCTTATAATCAGTTTTTTTTTTCACACAATAGACAACTTCAGCAACACGTTAGCTGTAATGTATCCTAGTGCTCCAAGTACAATATTGTCTGCTTTGAGCTGATGCTCGGATAATTTTGTTATTGAGGTTAGCCAAAAATACGTTATACTAGGTATGAGGGAACTCTACTAATAAACCATGCATTTTCTACTCTCCCAAGAGATGTGGGATTGTGCACCCCCACTTATATGAGTCATACTTGCATCTGGGCCTTTTCTGGTCTTCACAGGGCAGACTGCCACAACATTCCCTCCTTAGGAACCTCGACATCTTCGTCAAGTACACTTCCCGTTGAGATTTCGCTATGATGCTATTTGTAACGTCCCTCAATGCTTCCAGTACAATATTGTCCGCTTTTGGCCGAGGCCCGCACGGTTTTATTCTTGGGTTAGCCCAAAACGTGTTGTATTAGATATGAAAGAGATCCCTACTTATAAACCATGTATTTTGTACTCTTCTAAGTGATGTGAGATTGTGCACCCCCACTGATATGAGTCGAATCCACACATGAGTCTTTCTCAGCCTTCACAAGATGGGCTGCCACACCAGTCCAACCCAGTGGCACAGCGTGGCAGCACTAACGTAAAATAATTAGCCCTCCAAAGAAGATTTAATGGTAGGTGGGACCTGACCAGACCTTAATTAAAATAAATAAATAAATAAATTCAAGTACGACGACCAGAGTTGGGCCGACTTGCGGCCATTATCCATCCCGATAGCTATTTTTTTTTTCTCGTATTATTATACTATTTTCTATTTAGGTTTTGTTAGTTTCTTATCAAATATCCATTATTCTTTCATTGGTCAAGAGAAATAATAAGGTTGGACTTGCGTGTGGACGAGGTTTTGTGGATGCAAACATGTATACCAATATATTCCTTCCACCCCTCTCTTAATTTAAATAATAAATATTAAACTTTATTGGAAACTAATAATTCAATAATATGATTATTTTTATTAATCTTGTTTTAGAGGATGAGATTAGTATATAATTTAATCTGCCGTCCTTATCTGCAGTGCGCAGTCTGACTTTTCCTACCAAATTAAAATAATAATAATAATAAAAATAAAGTGACACGTGATCAAAAGTAGGTCACAGGAGATGAATTTACGACTTGATCTGATCTCCCTATCCATTCCAGTTCGTCTCTTTTGCTTTTGATATATTCTGTAGGCTGCCATGGTCGTGGTCTAGCTGTTTCTTCGAAGGTCTTTGAAGAACAGCAACAGTACAGACAATATTCCTTTAATAGCTACCAATAATCCACCTCTCTCTCTTCAGCCTTATCCTTTATCTTTTTGTTATTATCGAGATGGTTGATTACAGGGTTTTACGTTACCTTAATTTTATCGGGTTAAACTGATGGTCACTTTTATAGTTTTATTTTTTTTATAAATTTATATAAATTAGAATCGTGAAACTCGTAATTATATTTCGATTTTTAAAGTAGATTTATTCACCTGCTCGTAATTTTTTTTCTGAAAGAATTTTTCTATGTAAATTTAGTGCCTCATTTTTTTTTTCTGATTATCGTTTGATCTCTAACAAGTGGTATAAGAGTCTGATTGAGAGAGAGATTATATAATCTGGATTTTGAAATTCGTCGAAACATTGATTTTTTCCAGTCATTCTGCATCGAATAAAATTTTTGTAATTTTTTTAAAAAATTATAATTTTTAATGAAAAAATAAATAAAAATTTCCCACTTTCATGGCTCTTGCTCATAAAAATTTGTCCATTCTTTACTCTCTTCCCACCCTTATCCAATACTTTTTGTTATTATTAGGGTTGGTTGGGTTTGACGACCTAAATTTATTTTGAGCCAGACTGAAAATAGGAATTTTAGTCTAAATAAACGATCTATAGGAATGTCTCGTTCAAGTCACTTATCTTGGCCTAATAATATTCGAAAATAACTATAATATATAATTATACTGTGTACGAAAGAAAGTAAAGTTTTGAAAGGTGGATGAATGAGCTTCCTCTAACATTTTTATAAGAAAATGGTGCATGCTCCACCATTTATATAACCATATTTTAAAACAAATATTTATGTTGTTTACAAGTGCCCAAGATAAAGCAATTCCATATAATCTTTTTTATAAAGCGTGACCACCGTTAAATATTGTTAAAGTTTGGTGTGACCCGAATTCTATTTGGGTCGATTGGAATTTGAAAAACTCAATTGTATCTTGATTTGTGATAATGAATTTCTCTTTCATCTGTTAGTTTTTTTTTTCTGATAGGGAGTGTGTAATACCCCGACTTTTTCATAACGAAATTTAATAAGGATAATTGAAAAGTAATTAGGGGGTATTCGGATAATTGGATATTTATCGGAGTATTATCGATGACGTAATCGATAGATTATTATTTAGAGAATTTATCAGATAATAATTAAGATTAATTTGGGAGAGATATTGTTAAGGGGATGTTAGATTAAAGGAGAAAATATGTAAAATGTATTTTGGACTGTTTTGGTTGAGCCTGTTGTTCAACCGAATTAGTTGTTAGTTTGTATTTTTATATTTCGGTCAAGGTTGTGGTCGATGTTGCGGTCGAGCAACTTGACCGAAATGTGATACAGAATACATTTGAGTTTTCGGTCGCATCGCAGTCAAAGGTGCGGTCGAGGTACTCGTCTAAAATGTAATACAGATTGTATTTTGAGTTTTCGGTCGCATGGTGGTCGAAGGCATGGTCGAGATACTCGTCCAAAATGTATCATAGATTAGAAATTGAGTTTTCGGTCGAATGACCGGTCGAGGTCGTGATCGTGAATATCAACCGAAAAATGGGATAAAACAAAGGGAAAAATATAAGTTGAACCGGTTTGGTTAGTTCAGCTCGGTCTAGAAATAAATAAGTAGTCTGATTCTTTGTGAAAAGAATAAAAAAATGGGGGATTGGTTGTAATTAAAATGTAAGAATATAATCAAAGGGGAGATTAAATGGAGAATTAAAATGGAGGAAATTAAAGGGGGAAATAAGGGTTGAACCGGTTCATGCTATTGGTTCGCTGGACCGGTTTAGAATCAAAAGAAAGGGGGGAGAAGAAATCGGGTCTAGCCCGTGGCCAAACTGCTGAGTGAGCGAGAGAGAGAGATCAAGAGGGAGATAGAGGACGCAAGAGGGAGCTCGAGCTCGGGTGTTCGAGGGGATGTTTGGCATGCGGGCTATCGGGCGAACGACGAGTGATTTCAGGCGTACGGTTGCAGGGTGTCTAGGGCTCGGGATCGGAGCTCCCGGCAATGATGCGAATGCTTCGGCTGTGGCAAGTCAAGATGTTGATTTGGTTCTATAATTTCTTCCTCCTGTGTTCTGCTGATGGATCAATCGCCGTTTTTCGTGTTGGCTGGGGATGGCAACGATCGACGTGAAGAATGGCAGGGGCTCGGGTGACAGTTCGCGTTGGATCGGCTAGGGGGCTTGCGGTCCGGCCCACGGTTTGGTTCAACCTTTCGGTCTGTCCCACTAGTTCCGACGTATGCGGGAGACGACATAGAGAGAGGCTCAAGGACTCGCATGGGCGATAGATTGGTGGTTGGAGACCAGGGAAAGTCCGAGTGTCAAGATATCGCCCAAAAAATCTGTATCCATCACCTGGAATATTGGAATAACCTAAATGGTTGTTAAGCGTTTCAACCTTAGCCGTCGGTGTATAAATACGGGAGTGCTGGTGAGAGTTTACTGGGGGAGTTGGCTACCGTGTTGAAAATGATGAAGCTGGGTGTGCTGGGAGTTAGAAGAACAGAGAAGGCTCCTTCTCTGTGAACCGAAGATAGGAGAAAAAGAGGAAGAGAATGTGTTGAGTGTTGAGGGCTAGATGGGTTGTCTCCTTCCTCAGGTAAGTCTATGCCTTCAGCTTGCTCATTATTTGTAATGTCCCAAAAATATAAAGATACCGTAAATCCATATATTATGTTGTAATAAAATTTGATGATGTTCTAATATAATCTCTTGTATGGGACAAATGATCTATAGTGTAAAAAGTTAGAGAAAAATAGATAAATTGGAGTTTAGGACGAATTGGGACGCCATTTTGCGTCCCAATCTCCAAGCTATCCTGATGCGGATGCCTAAGGACACTACGGACGGTAGCAGGGTCGTCCGTTTTGAATCTGTCCAAATATGGGGACATTCGGACGCTTACGGACGAAGTTGGACAACGTCCGAAATAATTCTATCCAAATTTTGGGACAATTCGAACGACTGCGGACGCATCATACAGACGCCTCACTGCGTTCGAATATGTCTTGTGGAAGGTACGGACGAAGGACTGAGGACGCGTTTTCTCATCCCAAAGTGATTGCGGATGACACACCGCGTCTGAAAGGTCAAAATTGTCCGATAAACCCATTTTAAAAACTGTTGTCTTTTTCCCCCTTTTTGTTCTTTTTCCCGATTTTCTGGACGAGGACACGTCCTAAGCGGTGTGGGAAGTATTTTGCTGGCATAAGGTGGGAGGACCCCTTCCCATTGGAATGGGAATCGGCTCCCTTACGCTATTTCGCTTGGTCTATATATGGAAGAGATATTTGAAAGAGAGAGATGAGCTATAAAGGATACAGTGAGTGAAGGAAAGTTGGTTGCAGAATGACTGGAAGAATTGAAAAGGGTGGTAAGTCGTTATTGACTTCTTGATGTCTATAGTGTGAGATGTATTCTTCTATTCTTAAGTTCGTTTGTTTCTCCTGCAAGTTGAAGGGTACTGCTGGAAGGCGTAGTTCGTTGGAGCAATTGCTAAACATTGGAAAATTGAAAGAGGTAAGAATTATGAATGATGTATGGCTAGTGGAGGCCTGCATCGTGGGGTTTGCTTGAAATTGTCTTGTTGAGTTCTGTATTGTCCATAAGCTTAATCTGTGAACTTATTGGATTCGGTTATGTGGATTGTTGGTTCTTGGAATGTGAATTTTAATTCTCTAGACATGATTTAAGTTGTGTAAGCTTGAAGTTCATCTAAGTTAAGGACTATGGGAAGATATTTCAGGTTGGTTGTAATTATGCAGTATGAACGTTGCATCTGATGAAGATTGACTTGTCAATTATATAGTGTTATTTCTATGGAGTTGATAACATGCGAAGAAACGTTAGATGATTAATTTCTGTTAAGGTATAAATGGATTAAACTGGATGTTATATTGTGTTCTTCAGTGCTAAATTAACGGACCAAGAAAACAACAATGATTAAGATTAATTATTATGAAATGTGGTGCTTCAATTAGTTGCCGATTGTAGATGATTTTTTTAATTACCTGTGAGTTCATCCTGTGAAAGCATGTATAATCTTGTAAATGTATTGTTATTTCATTATTGACATTACATGCATCACTTTAGGAGTTATGAAATTGTATTCATATTGTATGACGTACTAAATTTATGTAAATAGGCGTGTGGAGGTTCGAGAAAATAATGACGTCCCATTGTACGTAGGACTAGAGGAACTAGCGTAGTTACATGGGATACTAGGGTTCACTATCTCCTGTTCTTAAACCCCAACGTTTTCCTAACAAATGGGTGAATACCGGCATGTGGAACACTATGTTGTTTTGTCTCCTTTCTGGAGTAAATTATTTTCCCATGACCCTATGGTGTATGTCACTCTTGGTTTAAATTGCATCGTATGGTCATATATTGCATTACTTTCTAATTATTGTTGAGCATTAGGCTTATTGTTTTCCCGCGTGATGTAGGTAATGCCTTGGATGACAATCATGCTGTGGAGGAGGTATTCTAGGACGACGTTTTGGATTATCAGTCATTTTGACCTATCGGTTGTGGTGCATCACAATTGTGTTATGGTGGTAGGTTTTGGAACATATGATATCATGTTCTTATCACAAATAGAATTTGGTATTTTGGTTTGGGATGACTGACACAACGAAACTTTGAAAAATGTGTATTTTGCTAATATATTAGTAGTCTAACTACAAACTTTTGGAAATGTAAATGGACTGTTTGAAAACTTTTGTGGTAAATTAGTAGTATTTTGAAGATCATTTTATGTCAAGTTGTGCGGTTTAATTTGATAGTTTACATTGTTTGTGAAATAGAAAATGAAAAATTTATAATCGTTTTGTTAAAAATATTAAATAAATAATGGGGAAAAATACGAGATGTTACATTATTCCCTTTCGTTTATGGATTGTCGGATGATTGTTCAGCGTATTCTCTTGGTTCCTTTGGAGAGTTGTGCACTGTTGTTGATTATGTAGCCTTTGATTCTCTATTTTCTGAATGTTGTAGGGTGGTTATTGATCGTGGTGGGGTGCTCTGGTGATTAGAAGCTGAGGTTGCTTCCCTCGGTTATGTGGGTAAGTTGGATTTCTTTCCCTGTTGTTCGGATGTTTGGTTTCTGGTTATGGTAGTTGATGTGGAGTTTATTGGGTGTGTGTATGTTGGATGTACACTCTTTGGGTTGCATACTCTGTGAACTGTTGGGAATAATATGCTATGTACGTTTAGATGATTTAACTGCTGTTTTGTTGAGATAAAAGATAGTGAAATGCGTTTTTTTGTCAATATCTACTATTGTGTTGATTTGGTTACTGTTGGCTGGATTTTATTAGAGGTTAAATATGTGAAAAAAGCTCTTTGTTAGACGATATACTTTGTTGGCTTTGATTCAGGTCATTAATAGAATAAATATATTCTGGATATTGGATTAAGTAATTGTACGTTGCTTGGTAGATAAATGTTGATGTTTCATGCCCTTTTCGGATATTAATATTGGCCATTGGCATTTATGGATACATATTCTGTGGGTGGTATTATGTTAATCTTTGTTGGATGATGTGGATTAAACTATTAGGTTGAGTTATATTAATGAAACGAGTTCGTTTAGGAACTCTGGTATGTAATGTGTAAGAATTAAGAATAGGAAAAGACAATGAGATTAATAAATTGATTAATTGATTAGATTAATAATTAAATATTATTGAATTGTGAATGTACTAAAAGAGAAGAAAATGATAACGATTAACCGTTTAGCGCTTTAAGAAAACGAGGTTAGTGATATGTCTCTGGTCTTTAGGGCCCTACATTACAAGAATAAGATATGCAAGTTTGACTGCTTACTGCTTTATTATATATTGAACATGTCTACTGTTTTAATAGTACGTCTACAGCTTTACGAGCATGTTTACGGTATTAAAAACATGTCTATAGTTTTAATAGTATGTTTATTGCTTTCTAAGTATGTCTATAGTTTTATAAGCACGTCTATCATTTTATAAGCATGTCTACCATTTTATGAAGCATGATTTGTGAATTGAATGTTGGATGTTTATTTTAGATTCATTTAATTATACGATATAGATTGTATGCATTCATGAGCATCATGCATTATAGTTTTCAAAGATTACGAAAATAGTTTTCATGCACGGTTTTGAAAAGGAAATGAGAACAAAAAGAAGTACAAACGAACGATTAAGAAAGATAAAGAAAATTGGCTGATCCGGATAAGTAATGCCCGACAACCCAAGTAAGAAAAGATAAAGGTTCTTGTGGTCTTGTAGGTCAAGCTCGACACATGAATAAAAGATAAAGAAAAGATGAAGGTTTATGTGGTCTGGTAGGTCAAGCCCGACACAGGGACAAAAGAAAAGAAAATAAAATAAGAGTAAAGAAAAGAACATGAAAAGAGAAACAGATACGGATACGGAAACAGAAATGGAAACAGATACAGAAACAGTACGAGCACAGATACCGAAACATAAATGGGAACAGAAACAGAAACAGAAAAGGAAACGGAAATAGATACAGATACGGAAATAGATACTGATATGAAAACAAACACGAAAATGGATACAAAAACGCAAAGATAAAAGATAAAAGAAACATAAACATATAGAAAGTACGAAAGTGTGAAAAGATAAACAATAAAAGAAAGAAAACGAAAAGAGAAACTACATACGATTTTAAAGTGGCACAACATGTGCATCCAGCATTTAAGTTATATCACTTACTGAACCTTAGACTTATAGTTTATGACTTGCGATGTAGGTACAAGTACGAGAGAAAATGACGAACAGATTAAGGAGCAGTTGATGAAAGTTTTGCACGAGCGAGTCTTGTGGTTGACTAGGCTAAATAATGTAAAAGAGAAAAGAGTTTTGTAAATAATAAGGAAACAATTTGTTTATTGTTCTTTAATGAATTATTTATTTATGTTTTCGCTGTAAAATGAAAAAAATGAATTTAATAAATAAAGTCTTCCGCTGTTTATAACGATTTAAGTAACGAGTTTAAGGAAATTTTTTTTAACGATTATGTTTTAAGAAAATAACTCTGAATACAATTTAACAAGGATTAATAAAGATTTTCCCTGTTTTATGAGAGAAAAAAAAAAATTTTTAATTTCACACGATTTTTAAGATAAGAAAAATCAAATCGTTACAAGCCACAAGGTGAATGTCAATGTACTCAGTTTTGTGTATTTATTTTGTCGTTTTGTATTCGATTTTCAACAATTAGTATAAGAGAAAACGTTTAAGATTTTGAAAAGTTATAATTTAAGAAAAAGAAAATAAAAAAAAACAGGGAAATTTCTGTTTGTCGTGCATCACTTCTTCCTCCTTCAAGCAAGAAGAAGAAACCCTAAGCTCCCTGCCGCCGCCGAGAAGAAGACAGTTGTTCAGTCGCCCGCCATCCAATGGAGAACAAGTCCGACCAATGACTTGATTGTAATTTATTTATTTTGTGAATGGTAAAAAATGTTAACTTGGCTTAATATCATAAAAGGAGTATGCTCTCTATTTCTTTCAATTGATCTCTTAAAACTTAATCTTTAAAATTAGTAACAAAATAGTAAAATAAAATATCATTTTTCAAATATTTTCTGTGTTGATAATTTCTTTTATTGTAAATATTCGTGTTTTAAATCTTTCGACTTTTAATAAATAATTAATTAAATCAAAATTTGTACTACGTTAAAAAGAGAACAGTTAGATCCTAGATTGAAAAGAATTTTTTTTTGGTCATTTTTTATTAAATTATAATTAAAATGAAAAATTATTTTCATGTGATTGCTCGTATATTTTTTTAAAATGTATTATGCGCAGCGAAAACAATAAGACAACGGGAGAAACAAAAATTAATCGATCAACCAATTAAATGCCCGATCTTTGGCAATATAATTAAAAAAAAAAGAAAAAAATCAAGCCAAAATAATTTAAACCAATGATTATAAAGTGTTGTTCCATCGATAATTTGATGGGCTGGCCTTGAAATCTCACATTCTCCTCGAAAAAATGGCCAAGAAAGTTGGGCCTTTGCACCTGCGTCGACACATACTTTCAGTTCCACATCAAATAAGCTGATATTACAAATTGCGTATCGAAGAATAAATCTAGTTTTCCAAATTCAATTTAACGAGTGAGACTAAAACATCGCTTAATTGTTAGATTCGCTCTAATGAATTTGCAACCTATGTAATGTTGAATAAATTTATCACAATCTTGCCCTTGGCTTAAATTTAGTTTAATTAATTAATTAAATTATTTTTGTGGTAAGAATTAATATTAAAAATTAAAAATAAAAATGAAAATGAAAGATGGGTTCTGTCTGTCCAACCTGGCCCGCATCCGCCAAATGCTCACTGAAATTTTTGTTTAAAGTACGATGCAAGTACAATTGTTATCCCCATCTTCGTAAGAAATTTTAGACCATTTATACGACATCGTTTCATGTAATTTTAATTTTTATATTATTGTGACATCAAGAATAAAAATAATAAATAATTGTATTTTTCGTTAGTCCTTCTAATATAATATTGTCTACTTCAACTGAATTTCACATAGTTTTGTTATTGGAGTTAGTACAAAATGCATTGTACTAAGTTAGAGATGACAATTCTACTACTATAAACGATGCATTTTTTACTTTTCCAAACAATATGAGATTGTGCACCCTCATTGTATGTAGGGGTGTGCAAATCGAACCAAAACTGAAGAACCAAACCGAAACCGATCGATTTCGGTCAGTTTGGTTCAGTTTTGCATACCAAAAAACCGAGGTTCGGTTTTTTTTTTAGAACCGAGTGTTTTGGTTCGATTATCGGTTTTGATTCTCAAAACCGAAAAACCGAAATTGAACCGCATAAATAAATTTTTAGGCCTTTTTTCTTTAGATTTCTTTTGTTCATGTACAAAACTTTAATTTTGCATTCGTGAACGCCATTGAAGTGATCTTAGCTCTGAAGAACCTAATACCTAATTTCTGGAAAAAAAAAAACTCTGTTTTAGAGAGAGAAGAGAGAATTATTTCAATGTTATTAATTGTGTTTTTTTTAATTTTTATACAATTTTATTATAATATTTAAAAAAAATTAAAAGCAAAAAAACCAGAACCGAAACCGAGATTTCGGTTCGGTTCTGATTTTTCCTACAACCGATTTCGGTTTTATAATTTCAAAACCAAAACCGATCGGTTCGGTCTGATTTTACATTAAAATTGAACCGAACCGAACCATTCACATCCCTAATTATATATGTCAGGCTCTTACATAAGTCATCATGACATTCACCGGAAAAACTCTCACAATAATTTATATTATAATTAAATGACTCATACTATAAAATAAAATTACACCTTTAATATTATTGAAACTTTTATTTAGGTAAAATACATCATTCTTCGTATTTTATAATTTATTTTAATTTCCTTTCCATGGTTTACTAGTCTTAGTTTTTTCAATTATGTTTTTATAGTTTTAATTTTTTTAATCAATATTCATCAATAAATGTTTTTTTTTCTCATTTGATGTGACTAATTATTTTTTATTCGATAGATTATTTATAAGAGCTCGATCCATTACTAATAAAGGTTATTGACTGATTAATTATTATTATTATTTTGTCGATAGACAATACCATTTTTTTTAGTTCGAAAAGTGCATTGTTGGAGTTGAATTGGAACACCAAGTGGCTCTAGATTCAAGTATTCTAGCTGTAGCAGGACACGGGAGAAAGATCATTTATACCAATACTGATAAAATAATTTTGTTGGGCAATAAATATACTCGAAGCATTATATTATTTATGTGTCAACGTACGAACAAAAATACTTGTATGCATAAAAAATCCCAAGATTCACAAGGTAAATGCATTAAAAAATGACAAATTTTAGCAGTGCTGCTACAATTAATGACGAATTTGCTTTGAAAAATAACGTATTAGTAGCTTATATGCCATGAGAAAGTTACATTTATGAAGATGTCTAATTAGCGAGCGTCTAGTATCTGAAAAAATTACGTGTTTTGGTAAATAAAAATATGACTATGTGACATATAACATAAAATTTATTGATAAAAATAAATAGAAATATTATTTAAAAAAAATTTTAATTTCAAAAATTTAATTGAAAAAATTATAATTTAAATTACCCGGAAAAATAATTAAATTTTCATTTAATTTTTTGTTTTATTTTATTTTCTTCGCGTCGGAGTGAAGGTTTAAAACGCTACGTTCAACCCTGTCCCCCTCTGTCTCTCCTCCCCTCCCCTTCTCTCTCTCTCTCTAGACTGAAAGACATAGCAACAATAAATCCCAAAGAATTCAGAGCTCTCTCCGATAGTCTCAATTGCACGTCGTTCGCCTCATTATCTTCAGCTGATTTTGTTTATTTTCAATACATTGTTATCGAAAATTGTATATCTACGAACTTTCCATCCCTATTTCGTGCTTTTCCTTATCTTCGATGGTGAAGATTCGCAAGGTTGCTTCGCGCAATTCGTTTCTTCTGCAAATCCAGTCCAGTGACGGTACTTATTGACGGAAAATTTAAGCTTATAGAATTTTTTTTTTCTGGATTTTTGTGGGGGTTGTGCGTGTGCGTGCGATTCATTCATCTTAATTTGATGTCATTGAAATGGTTTTTTTTTTTTTTTTCTTGTAGTGTAATTTGGCTGTGGGAGTTGATACGGAATCAAATTTAGGGTTTTTCGATTTTCCAGAGAAATGCATTATGGACATTTGGAGGGCAAGATTTCAAGATCGGGGGATAGAGTTTAGAATATTTGTGACTGAACTTCTGAGTGATTTATATGACTCCTGCCAAAGGTTAAAATGAACCAAGACTTTTAAATTTACTGCCTGAATTGACATATTAGTACCTGTTTACATTTGTGTCATATATTTAATTAGGCGGCTGATTTTGTTAGTGCCAATTTATGGTTTTTATGTCGTTGGAATTCAATTGGTATGGCATTTATAACTGGTCATTTACTTGTCATTTAACTATTTTATTAGTAGAAGGTCTGATTACAGCGTTACAGCATGCTTATGTTCAACCCTGGCAGGTAAGCTCATTGATTTTAGGATTTAAGTTTTAAATGCACTGTTGTAGAAATTCCAGTTGTCCTTTCAATTGGTCATTTGCTTATAAGGTATAACTTAATTAAGTTCATCTTTATCTTTAAGCTTAAATTTGTTTGTCAAGACGTATTGTAGTGCTTTGAAATTTATATAGCATGTTTTGAAAAATAAGCTTATAAGCGTATAGTTGTAGAAGTCAACCATGCTTATGGTTGAGAGGAAGAGGGAGTTCTGTTGATCATTGAGCACTTTTGAAAACAAGAGGAAATAGAAACTTGATTTGGTGTCATGGTGGTAACTCCACTAGTAATTTGATTATACATAATTTTTTGGATGCAGAGCTGAAATAGTGGATAATTGTGATGATTTTAGAACACTCCTTAAAAACAATGAGGAAGTGGTTTATGTACAATCAAATCAATAGTGGCTAATGGTGGGTAATTGCACCATTTGATTTGATTGTACATAAATTTTTGGATGTCCAGAGTAACCCACATTATTTTATTCTGAACATATATGTGTACTACGCAAACCGTGGGATTCTACCATTAGGCTATCCCCAGGTGGCTGCCTTAAATATTTGATTAAGTTGTTAGTGGTTCATCTGAGTGTCGAACAGTGCTATGAATTTCGTTACTTTTTGTTTTGAAATTGAGGAGTAGATAATGAGGGAGTTGTGCTGTGTTGTCTCTATTATTTAAAAAAAAAATAGAGGGTTAACTTGTCATTCAGATTTTATGGTTTTATTTTAGTCCAATGTATGGTTGAATTATAACTGTGTACTGATCATGGATACATTTGCTCTCTCTTCTTCTTCTTCTTTTGACAAACCGTTGATTTGTTGGAGCAGGTTTGACAAGAAACATGGCTCTTCAAAAGTTTTTACCTTCTAGTGATGCTCGTTCTCCTATGAAACATTTAAGTCTTCCTGCTGAGACACGCAAGGAATATCAACTTGCCAATTCCGAGCCCAACCATAATGTGGAGCCCGATGTTGAAATTGATATCAGAGAAGTTTACTTTCTTATTATGCATTTTCTTTCTTCTGGGCCTTGCCAAAGGACTTATGGACAACTTTGGAATGAACTTCTTGAACATCAACTCTTACCCAGAAGATATCATGCTTGGTATTCAAGAAATGGAGTGCATTGCGGAGATGAAAATGATGATGGTCTGTCATTCCCTTTAAGTTACAATAAATTGGTGGAGAGGTATTAAAATTGTTCCATTTTTGTTGAGATAACTCTACAAGTTGTTGTCTTCATGCACCAAGAAGATCTTTCAAATTTTTCTCGTGGCATTTTTGTATTCATTACTTGTATCATAATTAAAAAATAGTGTGCTAATTATTCTTCTTTATAATTTCCTCGTATCATCTTCTCTTATTTAGGTATCCTCACATAAAAAAAGATCACTTAGTAAAGCTTTTGAAGCAGTTGGTACTTTGTAAAACCTCTTCATCAAACAGCACAAATGGTGGAAGTGCTCCTAATGCTGCTGATGTTCCTACTCTTTTGGGAACTGGCTCTTTTTCTCTTTTAAGTTGTAAGTTTATGTTTGTTTAGCCTTCGTCTGTTTCCTTGTTATTTTTATTTTTAGAATATGAAATAAGTCATAATGAAAAAGAAAGAAGATCCAAGTGAAGGGAAGAGGTCCTTAAAGGATGAAGAAATTTATTTCTTTCCAAGATGCTTGCCAATTGGAAATATAATTAAAGGAAATGACAAAACTTAAAAACCTTAACAATGGAAGACCATTTAGCTTCGTTAGTTTAACTTTGTCCACGAAGTAGAAACATGAAGGTAAGATCCTTGTAAATTCTTGAATTTATTACTAGCCATAAATCCATAGAAAAGCAAGGATTAACTTTTTTCTTCTGCGTTTTTTTATTCTAAAGATTTTGTTCGTCGCTGACTGGGCTTTTTATATGCTGTGGTTTTTTTATTTGTTGCCATGAAGATTATGGTTTTCCATTTAGAATGTGGATAACTGCATTGTGTCTTCTACTTCTTAGATTTTTTGGTCACTCTTGGTTTCTCTGCAAGTGTGTCTGTAAATGCCTGGAAGTGGTATTTTTTCTCATTTGAATGTGATATTTCTACCAATTTTTAGATGACAGAGATGAAGGAATTAATGAACCAAATCATCCTTCGGTATATATGCGATGGCCTCATATGAAAGCTGATCAGGTTCGTGGATTAAGTTTGAGGGAACTCGGGGGTGGATTTTCCAGACATCAGCGTGCACCTTCCATCCGCGCAGCATGTTATGCTATTGCCAAGCCATCTACTATGGTACAAAAGATGCAAAATATCAAGAGGCTACGGGGGCATCGAAATGCTGTTTATTGTGGTATGTTGTTCTATTAGTTCAAAGATTGGAAGACTATTCATATTGACTCTATTATGTCTTGCAAGTCCTCATATAAAGAACTTTAATTGCTAATTTTGTTAAAATAAGTAGTCGACATGGTTATGTCCCTTATGTCTACCTTTCCTTTGACAAACTTAATAACTCCCACTTTTCATTCTTCAAGGAGAATGTAAACATCTATTCAATAAATGTTGATATTAATGGTCAGTCCGTACTTGAAGCAATTGTTTTTGTTGCTTAGTTAACGATTCCCTATCGAACACTAATTTTTTGCATTTTGTTCATATTTGTTTTTACCATTGATTTTTTCATGTCGTCATATGACATTACATTCTGGAGATAATTATTGCAGCAATATTTGATAGATTGGGGAGGTATGTAGTCACTGGTTCAGATGATCGCCTTGTAAAAATTTGGTCAATGGAAACTGCATATTGCTTGGCAAGCTGCCGTGGTCACGAAGTGAGTTTTGAGAATGACGTACATATGTTGTTTCCCCTATTGGAACGAATTGTTTGTTTATTATAATCCCATTTGTGCTTTTTAAGGGTGATATTACTGATTTGGCCGTCAGTTCCAACAATGCTGTGGTTGCATCCTCTTCCAATGATTTTATCATCCGTGTCGTAAGCCCATTGCTTAGAGTTTGTTTTTTTGGTTTATATTATTTGATTCTTAATGTTTACTTTGGCTATTCTTGGTTCTTTTCAAACAGTGGCGTCTTCCTGATGGGCTGCCAATTTCAGTTTTGCGAGGACATACTGGTGCTGTGACCGCCATTGCATTTAGTCCAAGGCCAGGATACCAGCTTCTATCGTAAGAATGCATTTTGTCCTTCCATTTTGTTTTATTTGAAAAATGTTTTTTTTCCTTTGCTCCAATCTCTTTATCTTTTATTAATACATTTTTATCCTTGTTTACTATTTGCTTCCCTAGAAGCATGTCAACTCCTCCATAAGTAGAATCTTTTTGAGAAGATTGGAAATGGCGTGAACATTGAATATAATTGGAATATTTATGATGTTTTCTCAAAATATCTCTTAGGCTTATATGATTCCAAATATGTATGTCTACATCTGCATTGATATAAAAGTTTGTTGTAATACCAATTTTCTTGGAATAAAGATTCAGATAGTCAAAGGAAATCCCATTATAGTTAAGTTCCTATGACCATCATGGAAGCATGCTTATGTAGCGAGCGGATCCCAGTCCATATCTCCCCCCACCATGCCTTTGTTTATGTCATCACTGATTCTGGTTAGCTAATACTGATGAATGGGCAGTGATATTGTTCGTACTGGAATTGCAGTTCCAGTGAACTTCCATGGTCATGACTATCTATATTACTTTTTGTTTCCTTTTTCTGAAATCAATACTATATGCACAAGTAATAAACAGAAAGCATGGATGATGATGTCTCAAGAAGAAAAAGCTCTTCTAAGGACTTTTATCGTTTATGGTGCCTATTAGTAACAACAAACTACTACAATCAATTGGCTACTAGATATTCATTTTGTACGCTCAATCTCCTTGGCCTCCATCTTGAGAGCTTCTTGTTATATATCTTAAAATATTTTCCCCATTGCATGATGATATTTTTTTTTGCAAAAATTGAGTAACTCATTCATCGTCAGAATGGTAACACATGTTCATGATTTGTAGCTTCTAGGCAATTATTGCTAAGGCCTGATGTATCTTGGCTAAAAGTTTTTACATGAATATCAGCTTTTGATCTTTATCTTCTTAATAGCTTTGATTTTCTTTTATCAATTTTTTCCCCAGAAGTATTTAAAAATTTTTAGGCAAACGTTGTGTCATTGAGTGCTAAAAAAGTTCAAGTAATGAGCAAGTAATCGTCCCCTTTTAAAAAAATAAATGAACCCACTAATAGATACATAATCTAAAAAGACAGAAACAAGATCTAGAATTTGGGCATATTCCAACCAATAACCTCTGAAAGCTTTATCATATGCCAAGCTCTTCACCATGTTCCTCCTATATACATGGGATCAAAAAGCTTATAAACAATTGCTTTTATTAATATTGCTCCTCTAATTATCTCAATGGTGACAAATTTGCAATTTTCTGTTGCTCAGCATGACTTTATATGCATCTTATTTGCATGATTCAGTTTTTTATGTGTTTTTTAATTATTTTCTTACTATACCTGGCATCTCTTTTTCATTAAAATTTAGCTCGCCAAATTCTAAGGTAAATTGTTGAAATAGCTAGCATATTTTGGTTTCTTTTTTCTTTTTCCTTTTCCTTTACAAACTGTAGTAGAAGATAGTCAAATATACAAATCAGATATTAATTTTTTAACATTTTAAGTTCAAGAAATATGCTCCTAATATTCTATGTCATGATAAGGCGCCGTTGAAATTTTCTATATGCATGCAAATGCTTCTCCACTAACTTTATTCTCTGGCTTTATTCTCTGTAGATCATCTGATGATGGAACATGTAGAATATGGGATGCTAGGAATTCTTTGCAGCATAATCCACGAATTTACATCCCAAAGCCATTAGATTCTATAACTGGTCAGTGGTTCTTAATTTGTGTCAAAGAGATGGGTTATTTAGAAAGGTCTTATTTTTAAGGTGATATTCTTTCTGCAGGAAGGAGTAGTGGTCCTTCCTCTAGTACTGTTTCTCATAATCATCAAATATTTTGCTGTGCTTTTAATGCTAATGGGACCATTTTTGTCACTGGTAGTTCAGACACACTTGCAAGGGTAATCTTACTTACTTTCTGTGTTAATGTAAACATTTTATTCTTCATCTTTGACCTGTTTGATCATTCTGAAGTAACGTAAGATATGTGTTCAGAAATGAAAAAAGAAGAATGTGAGTCATTCCAATTACTTTCGAAATATTCATCCCTGTAGTTTATTAACATCTTATCATTATCATAAAGCTTATTGCTTGCAGGTGTGGAATGCGTGTAAACCAAACATTGATAACCCTGATCAACCTAATCACGAGATAGATGTGTTAGCTGGGCATGAGAATGATGTTAACTATGTGCAATTTAGGTTAGTTTCTCCTCATACATTGTTAATGTTTGAATGATTCTCTTTACACATTGTTGTTTTGTTCACTCTTTTGGTTGCAGTGGATGTGCAGTAGCGTCTAGATTCATTACAGCCGATACTGCTAAGGAAGATAGTGGTCACAGATTTAAAAATTCATGGTATGTTTTTCGTTCTTTGGGTTGAAAGTAGAGTTTTCCTATTGTCCTTCGCCAACCTTCAAATAAAAAAACTTCATATTCTATATTCTACATTGTCATTTAGATTTACCATGACCTGGTTTGTTGTTGCTTATTTATAGGTTTACTCACGACAATATAGTTACTTGTTCCCGTGATGGTAGTGCAATTATTTGGGTTCCTAGGTCACGTAGATCACATGTAAGTTTGGATAAATTTGGTTCCTCCTTATCTATTACCTGTCATATCGAAATAGTGGGCTTTTTGTTTCCTGCTTGGTATGTGTCGGTCTTATTATGATTTGTGTATATAGTATTTTGGACTGGTTTTATTAAACTTTTGTTCTGTTTTATTAGGGAAAAGCTGGCCGATGGACTAGGGCTTATCATTTAAAAGTTCCACCCCCACCAATGCCTCCACAACCTTCACGAGGAGGTCCTCGTCAAAGAATTCTTCCCACGCCTCGTGGTGTTAATATGATTATTTGGAGCTTAGACAATCGCTTTGTCCTTGCTGCTATAATGGGTGAGCTACTTTTTCTCTCTCTCTAAATGTAATAAGATTACTAAATTTCTAGGTCTAGCTTAAACTGGTTGGTCTTTGATTGATTGCATTTTCATGGTGGTTTAGAAATGTACACTGAGCTAATCATATATAATGACTAAAAATTTAGTGCATTACATACTGGCTCAAGTACAAACATAAAATTCTAGAAGTGAGTAAATAGAAGTTCAGTTGTGATCTAAATAGAAGCCCCCACATTTACGGAATACATTATTGACTTCAATTATACAAGCTTCTACCAAGTTATAATTAGCACCCTGTTTTACCATCTTAGCTACGAAAACTACGGTTAGCGGTATTACAATGAAAGCTCTATTATTCCAGCAACCAAGCCAGCAGGGAAATAAAATCAAGATGCAATAAACTATCCGTAGTTTTTGACTCTTAATCCCGTGCATCAGCTAAATTACAGTTGCATATGTTGTTCTTCCCTTGACAATTTATGAGTTGTTATGTCACTGTAAAGACAAAGCCTTAATTGCTCTTGCACTCATTGGTATCTTAGTTGGTAGCGGGTTTTACTTTTAACTTGATCACAGGGACTATGTATAATGGTGCCGTGGTGTAATCTAATATTTGGTTTCTTCCTCTTTAATTGGTTATTTTGAGCAATGGACTTGTATTATCTGTGTACAGAAATGTTTCAGAGAAAACGAGTTTTAATTTTGTGATGTTTTGGTTCGCGCAAAATAATAGCTTAACATATTGAAATGACTCTAATTTGTTTGATGGGTTACCTTAAACCCCGAAAAAAGTTAAGATTTGTGGATGCACAGTACTAGGAAGTTGCTTAGTAATTTTCTCTTTTTTAATTTCTTTTATATATATAATTGTATTTTCTGTCAATTTATTTTGATATTGTTTTTTGGGTTTATCTGGTAATAGTTGATTTATATCCATAGATGAAAACTGTCACTCATAATAAAAATACAAATCATTTGACGGAAAGAAATTATGATAAGAACAATTCGGTTATATGATCGAATGGAATAATATGAATTTCTTAACATTCCAACTCTTTTTCATCATGACTATAATTTAAAAAAAAATTAATAATTTGTTTTTATGTCATTTTCTTTGTGATGCAGATTGTAGAATATGTGTTTGGAATGCTTCTGATGGTAGTTTAGTGCACTCTTTGACAGGTCATACAGAATCAGTGAGTTGTTTACTGTTTATGGAATTTTCTTTTTGTAGGTTAAATTTTGTAAGACGGTGATTGGTGGAGTGAAGGGAATAATTTAAAGAAAAAGTACAACTGTAGATTCTATATATAGGTATCCAGGTGGCTTCTAATGGTTTTGTCAATGATCTCTTGGGTCATAACTCATTTTTTTGTTTTGTCAGTGGCTCACTATTCTTTACTCATAACTCACAATTGCTTCGCTATGTGATGTTGATAGCTTACTGTTTAAAAATAGAGATTTTATATTATCTGAGAACACGGGTGCTGCTGGCAGACCTACGTTCTTGATGTCCATCCTTTCAATCCTCGGATAGCTATGAGTGCTGGCTATGATGGAAAAACTATAGTTTGGGATGTGAGTTACGAGTTTCATTCTTCTCAGGTTTTCTTTTCTTTTTCTTTTTTTACTAGTTGTTTGATGAGTGATTTTTCATGATTTTTTAGATATGGGAAGGAACACCTATTCAGATTTATGACATTTCTCGTTTCAAACTAGTGGATGGGAAGTTCTCATCGTAAGTGCAAGATTTATTTTGCAAGATTCCTTAGTGCATGACAGCAAATCCACATGTGGTTACTTTTCACTTTATTATGTTGGGAATATATTAGTATGGTAATTTATATATTAATATTAGGTTAGTTTATTATAAATAGAAATGAGGGGAATGAGTTGGGATGATTATGAGTATTTTTGATTAAGTTATTCCCTTAGTTTATTAGGGTTCTTCAAGTGTGTAATTCGCGGTTGTTTTCTGGGTTGGTGCTTCATGGGACCTGTAATGTTTATTTTCCGTTTGTGTATTGTTTTAGCTGTTTTATTTCAATAGAGCGTATTAATGTCTATCAATGGTATTAGAGCCATTTCGATCCTTGGCTGGAAAGGATGGGGAATGTCGTGCGGGAGTTGAGAGCAGAGACGAAGATGGTTTCGGCACAGACTTGCTGGGATGAACAAACAATTGTCCATCTTCCTGGAATTACTTGCAAAGCTCCGTTCTCTAAGAGAAAATTGGGAAATGATTAAAACCAATAACAGAGGCAAAAGTATAGCTCAATATGATTGGGCTGTTTTGGATGTTGAACAAATGCCGCCAACAGAAGTATTGGACGGCAAGGAGGAGACAGAGTGGCTGGCCAAATCGTTTAAGCCAATTTGTCTAGACTTGGGAAGAAAATTTGGTGGTCAATTCAAGCAAAATGGGCAAACAACGGAGGTTCCGGTGAGGAAAAGTCGTGGCAAGGAGGTTAGTCACTGCGATTAACATCACACAGATAAGGAGGATGGACAAATAGGAGTAGTAGAAATGGATTTTGTTAACCATTGCTGTTGAACTACGCTCACCCGTGAGTGGCTTCCATTATGGTTCAGCTCAGAGACGAAACTGATGACGTCCATAATGAAACTGATGATGTCCTTCATGGACGTCCATTTGTCAGAGGGGAAACTCCTCAAGTCATCAGTTGGTAAGAGGAGATGAGTTTTTAAAAGTCCCACGGGTCAAAACTGCCATTGATCGGAGGAGACAGGTTTGTCGAGGGAAGCCCGGCAAAGTTGTGACATTCTCCAAGGGCGACCGAACGTTTTCAAAGGGTGGCTGGACTCGAAAGAGATGGTCTTAGATTCTACATCAGTTTCTGGCAATTCTATTGCCGTGGTCAGCGATGCTTCGCAGCGGACAGCCACCGTCGACAAAGCCGAGTTTCCGGCAAGGAGGATGGTGGTTGAAGATATTTTCAACATGGTTGGGGTTACGTTTTGAATTTGGCAGACAATAAATTGTTGGGTTGGACTACGAATTGAAGGGAAGTTGGGCTAAAACAAATGTGAAGGAAGGTAGCTTTTTGATCTGAGCTAGAAAATTGATAAGGACTGACTAATATTTGTGTCACGACCTAGAAGCGGGTCTAGCAGAAACGTTGTGCTGAGTGACTCAATTCTCGGAAAGGATTTGATCACTCAACCCAAAGTTTGGTTTGCAGCGGAAGACTTGACTTAAATTAAAAGCGTAGTCCACACAGGATGAGCCTAGATCCACATAGTAATTATGAGAATTAATAGCGTAAATAAAAATTAACACTGTGCATCCAACTCAAAGTCCCAAACAATATACGAATATTTTAATACAACACAAACAGTTACTAAAGTTCTCACTAGGAAACAAAATAAATCACACAAAGGGAAAAGAGGTAACATAAAATACATCACCAGCTGCTACTTTTGACCGGCCTTGTCTTTACCTTGGGGTGCGGTGGGGTGCAGTGGGGTGTGGGTGAGTGACTAACTTAGTAGGAAACTTATACTAAATGTAATGCATATAAAACTGATATTATCTTTTCTCGTCAAAACCATGATAAAAGACAATACCATGCATGGATTCAAAACCATTTCGAAAACATCCTTTACCATCAAAACAGACTCCACGAGCCACCGATGAGACAATCATCAATATCGTTGGATACCTAGTCAACTATAAAAAAATAAACCTTCATTGTTTTTCATAGGTTATAAACAAAGATCCGTGAAAACATGATGGTCACTCAAGGACCCATCCGATACAATTACACAGAAAAACGACAGTCTGAAGATAACAACGCCTCATGAGAGCGATATTAAGATCAAGCCTCCTTACAGGGGTTGCCGGTGAACCAGTCAATGACGACACAACCCAAAACATATGCACTTTGATAAGGTTTAGAGATTCGAAACCCAAGGAGCATGTCAACACTACCCTATTACTAATTTTCACACAATGTACAAACAAAATATCTTCACATAGTAGAAGATGTATTGAAATAGCATCATGATACTTTGAGACTGTGACTATCTAAAGCATCAAGATGATTTATCTTCTCGTATCAATAGCAGAGCAAACAATAAAAATGCCATGCACGTAAAAAAAACGTGTAAAACTCATGTATATATAGAAGATGTATTAGGATAGCCTCGTGATATTTTGACATTGTGACTGTCTAAAGTATCAAGAAGATTCATCATCTCTTACCAATATCAGAGCAAACCGTGCATGTAAAAGAAACATGTAAAACTCACGTGTATATATATATATATACAGAGCCTAAAAACTGATGTGCTGTTGACAGTCCCCGTTGGGGTGAGTGACTAACTTAGTAAGAAACTTATACTAAATGTAATGCTTGTAAAACTGGTATTATCTTTTCTCGTCAAAACCATGATAAAAGACGATATCGTGCATGGATTCAAAACCATTTCGAAAACATCCTTTACCGTCAAAACGGACTCCACAAGCCACCGATGAGACAATCTTCAATATCGTTGGATACCTAGTCAACTATAAAAAAATAAACCTTCATTGTTTTTCATAGGTTATAGACAAAGATCCGTGAAAAATGATGGTCACTCAAGGACCCATCCGATACAATTACACAGAAAAGCGGCAATCTGAAGATAACAATGCCTCATGAGGGCGATATGAAGATCAAGCCTCTTTACAGGGGTTGTCGGTGAACCAGTCAATGATGACACAACCCAAAACATATGCACCCTGATAAGGTTTAGGGATTCGAAAGCCAAGGAGGACGTCAACACTACCCTATTACTAATTTTCACACAATGTACAAACAAAATATCTTCACGTAGTAGAAGATGTATTGAAATAGTCTCATGATACTTTGAGACTGTGACCATCTAAAGTATCAAAATGATTTATCTTCTTGTATCAATAGCAGAGCAAACAATAAAAATATCATGCACGTAAAAAAAACATTTTATTTCAATGGAACGTTTTAATATCCATCATATTATCAAGAGTGTATTTGATTACATGGATTGTGGGATTAAAATTTTTGAATTTTCATTAAGAGGTATCGGTTTTTTGTTTATTTGGATGATTCATTTTTTTTATATATCTCGTCAATGGCTGAGAGGTTGATAAAGTAGGAAAAGAAATCGAAGTGACTCCAAGGCTTGCAGGAGGGCTTTACCTCTCTGCCAAATTCGTTATGCTAGTGCATAGAGTCTTCCAATGGACTTCATATGACCTATAAGGCCTTGTCTTGCATGGATTTCTTGTAGATACTTTAGGTATGATTATTTTGTTAGTTGATTGTTGATTTTTTGCAATATACTTATAGTTAACGTATTACCCAATATTTGGATTGGCTGGGAAGCCAAAAGCCAAAGGGAAACTTTGACCTGTCCGGATGGGGAGATATAGGATTGTGATTTTATCTAATTGGTTTTTTAGCTTATGATATCTATTTTTTATGCTTCAAATGTAGACTGGTTGTTTTGTTTGATTCATAGAATTGGATGTTGTCTAGGATAATATCTGACGACTTTTCAACTGATGTAGGGATGGAACATCGATAATTCTTTCAGATGATGTAGGTCAGCTATATATATTAAGTACAGGACAAGGCGAGTCCAAACAGGATGCGAAGTACGATCAGGTACTTCATCTCAATGATCATTGATTTCACATTGTTGGCATCTTTATTTCCTTATTTTATGGTGCTTAATTATATCAACTTTTTTGACAGTTCTTCCTTGGTGATTATCGTCCACTTGTTCAAGATAGTTTTGGAAATGTAGTTGACCAAGTGAGTAAACTGATCTTGGCATTATCTTCCACTTGTTTTTCGTAAGAAATTAATAACGTTAATATTAAGTAATTTCGGACATCTATATTAGTTTGGAATAATCTATCACCATCAATTATACTTATTGAAGCTTGTCTAACAGTTATTTATATCATAAAATGATCTGGTGTTTTAAAGCATTTCCTTCATCATCTTTTTTACTAGAGGAAAATTCAATTTTATCGTCTCTGGAGAACTTTTTTAACTTAAATTTTTATATAAAATGAGAAGAGTAAGGATGTGTGAACACGTGAATGTTTGATAATAATTTTTTTTGTTGCAATTGAGTATTTTTTGGGGTTAACTTATACTGTATACACACATTTTTCTCGGACAACATTTTTATAAAGAAGTATGTGTAACCTAAAAGTTGCTCAGAGGAAAGGATAAGAAGACTTGGACTAATTTAAAATATTCTCTTTTTTTCATGCTAACAAATCTGTCATTATGTTTAGTCAATTAAAGTCTTATGTGATAAAAGAGTAATTTGTGCGAGCATGTGTATGCTTGATGATAAAGAGAGTATTATGAATTAGTGGAAGTTTTTTTTTAGTGCAAGGATAAATATATTATTTTCTTTTAATGTAAGCGTTAATATATTATTTGCATGTAGGTTTTAACTAGAAAACCTTTAAATTCTACTTAGTGTAATGTAAAATATACCCTTCACTTTTGTGATGAGAGAAATTTTTATCTGGCAAAAAACCTCTTTTCCAAAGATCATTCATGCTGCTGTTTATCATTATCAAGGGGATCTATTATAATCAAATATAGTTTTTCTAGGTGGTTTTCGTATGCAAACTAAGTAATGTCATTAGATTTATGTTGCGAATTGTAATGTTTTGATACCTCCTATTTCATCGAGTCTAAATCTTGAAAATTTAACATGTTTTGACTAGAATAAATAATAGTACATAGGTGCACCTAGGAGACAATGCATGTAAAACAATACGACTCCACTACCAATGACTTCTTTTCGTTTTAAGAATATCATTGAGTCCAATAAATTCATGAACCGTTTTATTATTTTTAATTCTTTTATTTTAGTTGTTTAATTTTTATTTTTATTTAAATGATTGTGAATAAACATTAAACTATTAGACTTTGATTTTAAATTATTTTATTTTCTTGAGAGTTTATTCTCTAGCTTTCAGTTTTCCATGTTTTGATTATGAAACAAAACTTCCATTGCACCAAATTGATTTTCACCTTGACCTGATGGCTTATGAACGTTCAAGTGGACAATAAATCACTGACAATAAATGGTGATTTGAAATCATTGATCAACAATTTGTGATATTCACAAAATTCTTCGCAATCGTCCGCAGATGATAACTGCAGCGATTAATGAGAAGTGACGAAATTGTAGGACTCAACAATTCGATCTTTATGATTGAGACGAAAGCCGAGAAAACGAATGACAGTTGAGAAAATACAACAACCAAAATACTCTAGCAAACCTTAATGTGACCGAGGAAGGTAATCACTTGTCTAGGGTTCGGTCAGTTGGCGGCTATGGCCAAACTGTTCGGCCACAATCAACAAGCACCGCAGGTTGGTGCTAGACTTGAAAGAAGGCTGAGCAGTGGCGACCAGTCTACATAGAGGAGCAGCTGCGCATGTCGTGCTGGGCGACGAATGGTAGTGACCCCTCGATGACTCGGACCACCACGGCCAACTGTGACGCACACTTGGGGAGTGGCGGCTCATGTAGAACTGAGTGAAAATCGCGGGGTCCCTTTGCAGGATTCGACGGTGTGCGATGTCGCTGAACTTTGCATCTACTAGTGACGTCCTTAGCCAATTCAAGACCAGCCGAGCTTCCTTGACCTCCTTCAAGAGTTTCTAGTTAGTGACAGGGGCAATTCCAACGACGACAACGATGAATAATCCGACAAGCCAGATAAAGTTTCAACCTACCTAGCTCAAAATCCCAACGAATGAATTGACTTTTTACTGTTAGATTGATTAAATGATTATCCCAAGGGGTGCCAACGGGAAAATTTACGATGGGAATCGACTCAAACAATTAATTATTCATTAGACGAAGAAGATGCTTTTTCTAAAGACCATGTTTTGACTCAACGACCAAATACTCATGAGTTCAAAATGAAAATGAATTTGTCGAGTTCTAATGGTCAATTACATATTGAAGATTTCCTAGATTGGGTTCACCTAGTCGAAAACGTTTTCGATTATTTGAACATCTCGAAAGAAAAACAAGTCAAACTAGGGACACATAAATTGAAAGGCAGAGCTTCAACGTGGTGGGAGCAACTTTAATTTAATAGACAGTGGTGGCAGTCTATTAAACTTGGCCTAAGATAAAATGATTATTACAAAGACAATTTCTTTTTCCAGATTACGAGCAATTTTTATATTAGCAATATTAGAATTGTTGTCAAGCCAACTGAATAGTGACTAAATACACAAACGAATTCTATCAATTGAACGCTTGAGTTAATTTATGTGAAATTGATGAGCAACTGATAGCCCAGTATATTGGCGGTCTCAAATTGGTTATTAAAGACCGATTGACTATTCAATCAGTTTGGACCATGACAGAAGCTGTGAATCTAGCGATGAAGGTTGAAACTCAAATCAATAGATTTACTGTTCGTAATTCAAACAATTTTCGACTATTAGCGCCAGAAAACTCTTCTAATCAAAAGGGGTCAACGGCTATGAGTGACAGTAATCATAAGGATATTTCTTCGACCTCGCAATCAATTCGGAAAAAAAGTAGAAATCCAACTATCGCCCAATCCAATACTCAAAGTTGAATTTCACAACAGCAAGAAAATGCTCGCCATAATTTGGGCAAGTGTTTCAAATGCAATCAACTAGGTCACGTTTCTAATAATTGTCCAAATGGATGGTCTGTCAACTTGGTAGGAGAAGAGGGCAATGAGGAAGAACAAGTTCCGAGTGATGACATTTATAAGGGAGCTGAATTTGGAGAAGGTGATGTTGGAGAAGTAGTTACGTGGATCATCCAGCGACTCTTACTAGTCCTGAAAAAAACGGATCATTTGCAACAACATTAAATCTTTCAAACTCGATGCACTATTTGTAACAAGGTGTGCAGTGTGATTATTGATAATGGTAATATGGAGAATATTATCTCCATGGTCCTCGCCAAAGGCCTAAATTTAAAAATAGAAAAATACTATTCTCTGTACAAAATTGCATGGATTAAGAAATGATATGAAGTTCAAGTGCTTGATATGTGTAAAGTTCTGTTATCCATTTGTAAATATTACAAGAATGAAATTATGTGCGATGTGGTCGATATGAATGCTTTCCATGTCTTATTTCGGATGACCATGACATTATGACGCTGATGCCACTTATAGAGGTTGCGACAACACCTTTATCTTTTGGTGGTTTGACAAAAAAATAGGATTGATGTCACAGTCCTTACAGCCAGAGACTTATCTTGCTATTAAAGAAGGTCAGTCATTATTAACTAGCATATCTAGATCAGAATTCTTTCAACATACTAAATAACCAAACTGGCTATTAGCCCCGGTGGTCAAGGTTATTCAGAGTTTACTGTAGTACCTACTAAAAGGTACAAGAGATGCTTGTTGAATATGAAGATCTATATCCAATTGAATTACCAAATGAGTTGCCTCCTATGCAGGATATTCAATAACACATTGATTTAGTATCTAGTGTTACTTTGCCCAACTTACCACACTATCGGATGAGTACTTGTGCAGTATTCCTCACCCCGAAGAAAGACGATAGTTTCGAAGAAACACGACAGTTCGAGGATGTGTGTAGACAATTGTCTTATCAATAAAATAACGGTCAAATATCGTTTTCCCATTCCACGCCTCAATGATATGCTTGATCGACTTGCGGGTGCTGAGATCTTTACTTTGCATGATTTACAAAGCAATTACCACCAAAGTCGCATAAGTTGAGGTGATGAATGGAAGACTGCATTTAAAACTAAAGATAGCTTTGTGAGCGGTTGGTTATACCATTCGGATTATCCAATGAGCCTAGCATGTTCATGCGACTGATGATCCAGACTCTTCTCTTCGTTCTTTTCTTAGCAATTCGTGATGGTATATTTCAATGACATTCTTATTTACAACAAGATCAATGTCGAGTATTAACTGCCTTTCGAGCAAGTAAGCTATATATTAATCTCAAAAAGTGTAGTTTTATGATTGACTTACCTTTTTTCCTTGGTTTGATAGTAGAAAAAGATAAAATTCGAGTTGATGACGCCAAAGTAAAAGCAATACAAGAATGCCCAACCCTTACGACTGCACGTGAAGTACAAAGTTTCTATAGTCTCGCTACTTTCTATAAGCATTTTATCAGAGGATTTGGTGTCGTTATGACACCGATGACCAATTGCCTTAAAAAGAAACAATTTCAATGGAGCAAAGCAAAAGATGACAGTTTTGAATTGATGAAGGCCAAGTTATGCACACATAAGTATTGGCACTTTCTCATTTTTATCCAGTGTTTGAAGTCTAATGTGATACTTCAGCACTAGGCATTGGAGTTGTTTTAACCCAAAAAAGTCGATTAGTCAAATTCTTTAGTGAGAAAGTTAGCGAATCTTAACAAAAGTTAACTACTTATGAATGAAAATTTTATGCAATTGTTTGAGCTTTGAAGTACTAGGAGCGCTACCTAATACAACAAGAATTTGTGTTATTCATAGGCCATCAAACTTTAAAATTTATCAATTTTCAGAAATCGATGAGTCACATGCACACCAAGTGGATCACCTTCCTTCAAAAGTTCAATTTTGTCATCAAACATAAATCAGACCAACAGAACAAAGTTGCAGATTCTTTCAGTTGTCGTGCCTTTTATGTAGCAACAATCAGTACGGAGGTAGTGGGTTTCGAGCATTTAAAGGATGTTTATGTGACAGATGAAGATTCTGGTACCATTTTTGTTCCAACAAAGAATTTATTTCTGATTTTCTTATTCATGAAGAGTGTTTATTTAAGGGTACGCAAATTATGTATTCTTCGATTTTCTTTGTGAAAGCATCTTATTAGATAAGGCATCTTATTAGATAAGAACATGCTGGCGGTTTAGGAAGCCATATCGATCGAGACAAGACAATCCGTTTAGTTGAAGAAAGATTTTTTTGGCTTCAGACAAAGCGCAGCCTAGTCCCAGAAAGCAAAGGGGCATGCCCAAAACATTGGTCTTTATACTCATCTCCTTGTTCCTGAAACAATTTGGTCATATTTAACTATGATTCGTTCTAGGTCTTCCGCAAACTCAACAAGGGGTTGATTTAATCATTGATTGTTGTTGACTAATTGTCAAAAAGAACCCATTTTATCCCGTGCAAGAAAACCTCTAATGCTTCTTATTTTTCTAATGTATTTTTTCAGAAAATTGTCTATTGACACGGAATTCCTTGTTTTATAACATCGGATAGGGATGTAAAATTTCTAAGTCACTTTTTGGGAAACTCTATGGAAGTTATTTGACACCTCATTGAAATATGGAAGCACCACTTATCCCTAAAAAGTTGTACATACTGAGGTGACCAATTGTAGTGTGGACAATGTGATTCGATCTGTATGTGGAGATAAACAGAAACAATGGGATGTCCCTCTTTCATAGATTGAGTTTGCTTTCAATAGGATGCTTAATTGTTCTACCGAGAAAACTCTTTTTAAAATATTTTACATTAGTGTCCCAAGGTATATTGTTGACTTAATTTGTCTTCCTTTTTCTTCTGCAAGTAATTTGCATGCTGAAGAATTCACATCAAGTCCAACAAATTCATTAGGACATGAAAACCAATTTAGAAGAGGTTAATTTTCGTTATAAGTCTAATGCAAATCAACATCATCGCCTCAAATTATTCAATGCAGGTGACGTAGTGATAATACACCTACGTAAACATCGGTGTTTTATTAGTACTTACAACGAACTTAAATATGAAAAGATTGGTCAATTCCACATCCTTTAAAGAATTTGTGACAATGCTTACAAGATTGATTTGTCAGCCGACATGAATATTTCCAACACTTTTAATGTAGTTGATATTTTCAAGTATTATCTTCCAAATGAGTTGTCTTTGCAATTGCATAACTTGAACGCGAGTTTTCTTCAAAGGGAGGAGATTGATGTAGCATGTCTTCCAATCTAAGCCGGCCAAATAAATCCATGAATCATTTTGTTATTTTTAATTATTTTATTTTAGTCGTTTAATTTCTATTTCTATTTAAAGGGTTGTGAAAAAAATTAAGATATTAAACTTTGATTTTGAATTATTTTATTTCCTCGTGAGTTTATTATCGAGTTTCCTATATTCTCGATTTCGATTATGAAACAAAATTTTCGCTTCTCCATTCATTTAAGTTATCTATAATGTTATCATGTTTCCTTCAATGATTTTGTGATGGTGAAGTAATTGTTTTGGTAAACTGTCACCAATCTAAAAAAACTTAAGTTAACGAGTTTAAGATATGCGATCCCAAGCTTTTGGGCCTTAATTTTAACAGTTGTTTCAAAAACATTTTTTTTAAAAAATTTAAATGGACAACAAGTGAAATTTGAAATACCATTTTAATACCACTGATTCCATCACTAAATTTTTTGTTTCTGTTGACTTTGTCGGATTCAGGAAACTCAACTTGCTCCTTACAGACGGAATATGCAAGATCTTCTTTGTGACTCAGGTGTTTCTCTGCTTACCCAATTCTATAGGAACTTCATTTTTGTATCGGTGAGTTTTCTAAAATGCAATTTATATTTTGTGAAATGTTAGGCATGATACCTTACCCAGAACCTTACCAGAGCATTTACCAGCAGAGACGGTTAGGATCTCTGGGTATTGAATGGCGTCCTTCTTCTCTAAAGTTTGCTGTTGGGCCTGACTTTAGTGTGGATCCAGCCTATCAGATGCTGCCTTTGGCAGACTTGGATCTGTTGATAGAACCCCTTCCAGTGTTTGTTGATGCCATGGATTGGGAGCCGGAAAATGAAGTGCACAGTGACACTACTGATTCAGAGTATAATGTCCCAGAAGACTATTCTACTGGAGGGGAGCAAGGGAGTTTGAATTCAAATTCGTCAGTAGACCCAGAATGCAGCGGTGAAGACACTGGAGGAGAAGATGCTCAAAGAGACCGCCTGCGTAGATCGAAGAGGAAAAAACACAAGGCAGAAGTAAGTCATTGTTGTGCATTTTTATTGCATCAATTTAAGTTAATCACCAACCTCGCTTTTTACTACATTTTCCAGATGGAGTTCATGTCATTTTCTGGAAGGCGTATTAAAAGGAGGAATTTGGATGAGTCCGATGAACATCCAATCAAAAGTAATAGAAATAGGAAATTAAAAGTTCATCTAAAAACTTCAAAGAAGAAATCGGCATCAAAATCATCAAGGCCTCAAAGAGCTGCTGCAAGGAATGCTCGTCATTTCTTTTCCAAACTAAAAGGAGCATCTACTGATGTAGAGGACGAGAATGGCTCAGGAAGTGATTCATCCGAAAGCGAATCTGTCTTGCAAGATTCAATCATTGAGAGTGGTGAGTCTGATACGTCTTTGCAGAACATAATCAAGCATTCAAAAGGAAAAGAGGTTTACTTGGATGACTCTGAGGATGTAATTCAACCTTTTGAACCTCCAAAATCTCATGTGAATTCCGTAAATAGAGGGAGGTTGATTCTCAAACTTCCAATTAGGAATTTTAATAGACCTTTGCCTCCAGAGGATATATTGCACAAATGTTCAAACACAACCAATGGGGTCGGCTCATCATCGAAAGCTCCTGGGGAAGCTGAAGAAGCTGATAAGAGTCACAAAAACGTTGAGGAACCAAATTACTCTCTTGAAGAAGCAGACACTACTGTTGTAATAGAGGATTTACAAGACAAAATTGAAGGTCATATTAATCACTCTGTCCCCGATAAAAATGGCAGCATTAAGTGGGGAGGGTTCAAGACCCGTACGTCGAAGCGACTAAAATTGGGAGAAACAGCTACTTCTAATGTACAGGCAAGATCTAGTTCTCGCCCTGATGATCGAAATGACATGGAGAGGAGCAACCTCCATGAATATGTGGGACAAGAAAATGATTCTGTCAATGTAATGGATGGTGGGGAAAATTTAAATGTAAAAGATATTGGACTTAGTGCTTTTGGGGGAGTTTCTGAGCCAGCCATTAACCCGGTGACCACAACTGTTGTCAACCCTGGAGATCATGATGAGGATCGAGAGCTGGATCATGCGGCTATTCACAATAGCACCACCTCATCTACCTGGAATGGGACTAATTCCTCTTCTGAGTTGTCAAAGAGCATGATGCTTGTCTCGACAAAGATAAGGTTGAAGGCAAACATTGATCGAGGAGCTTCTCCGAAGCATGAAAAAAAATCTCTGGTTGCAAGCATGAGTAATGGTAAACATGCAGTATTGCCCGGAAGTCCTGGGTATCCAGCAGTTGCCCCTGATGACAGCATTGACGGCTGTAATTTGGATAATAGAAGTGATGGTTCACGGGAATTTGACATGTTGGCAGATAAGTCATTGCACTCTAATCCAAACAAAATGTACAGTGCAGTCTACAGAAGATTGAAGTCACACAAAAGTAGAACCAGTTTGGAAGTCGATGAAAGTGGCTCAGGAGAGTTCTCTTCATATTTATGCAATAATAATTCCTACAATGGAATAGAGGGAAATGAAGGTACAGTTGATTGGGCACGCAGGACTCGGTCAACGAGGTCAAAGGCTTTGATTAATGATTCAAATAATCTGAGTGGCAATCTCAAGTATGAGGAAGATGTGGAGTTGGAACCTACGTCTCGAAATTTAGAGAATACTTCAACGAGCAGATGTCAGTTTAAGTACGAAGAGTGGGGATCCAAATCAAGTATAACAGTTGGACTAAGATCTGCTAGGAATAGGAGGGCCAATTATGCTCGTGACACAAGTCCAACAGATAGAAGAAAATCTCATCTACTAACTAGAAAAGGATCGTGGTTAATGATGTCTGTTCATGAAGGTGGCTCCCGTTATATTCCCCAGCTTGGGGATGAAGTAGTGTATTTACGACAGGTTTGTTATGAAGTATTCAATGCCATTTGATTATCTTTTTGTCCTCTTTCCATTTCAGGTTTCTGTTCAAGATATCAGTAATAATTGTGAACCTCAATTTTTCAGGGGCATCAAGAATATACTGAGTACTGTCGTGCAAGAGAAGTAGGGCCTTGGATTTCAATGAAGGGAAGAACCATACGAGCTGTGGAATACTGTAAAGTTGTTGAACTTGAGTATTCCACGGTTTCTGGATCTGGGGCTAGCTGTTGCAAAATGACGCTTGAGTTTATCGATCCTGATTCCAGTGTATTTAGTGGATCTTTCAAGTTGTCTCTCCCTGAGGAGACTAGTTTCCCAGATTTTCTCGTTGAGAGAAGTCGATTTGAAGCTTCTTTGCAGAGAAATTGGAGATTCAGGGATAAGTGCAAAGTGTGGTGGAGAAATGAGGGTGAAGAAGATGGTAGTTGGTGGGATGGTCGGATAACTGCTGTAGAGGCAAAATCTTTGGAATTTCCTGAAAGTCCTTGGGAGAGATACAGAATTCGGTATAAAAGCGAACCAGCAGACACCCATTTACATAGTCCTTGGGAGCTCTTCGATGACGATACACATTGGGAACAGCCTCGTGTTGATTATGAGAGTAAAGCCAAGCTGTTATCTGCACTAGACAAGTTAGAGTTAGGTAGTACAGGCCAGGTACTATCCTTACCTGATATTCAGTTGATCTGCTTATCATATTTTCATATATTATCGTCGATATCTAAATCGTCGTTTACTTCATAGGATCGGTATGGGGTTCATGAATTGAGACATGTCTCTCAGCGACCACAGTTTAAGAACCGGTATTTGTGTTAATTCTCTTCTTATTATTTTTTTTTATCCTTATCATTACTCGTAATGCTAGATTTGCCTTCTAATTTTACATTCTAACTTTTAATTTCTTATGTGCCGCTTATTGTTTGGTGCAGATAATATCTTTTTTGAACTCTTTATATTTCATTTTAATTATTGCACCAATTAATAAATGGCATATCAAAAAGTAAAATTAAAGAATAAACTTAGCATTGCCTTAATAATGCTATCCTATTTCGATGCATACAAACTTGCATGAAGTTCTTCGAACAAATATTTGATTTTTCATTTTACCATTGTTTTTACAGGTTTCCAGTCCCGTTAACTCTTGAAGTGATCCATTTAAGACTCGAGAGCGATTATTACCGGAGCGTGGAGGCTTTGAAGCATGACTTTGTTGTTATGCTGTCAAATTTCGAAGCCTATGCCGCAAAGAATGAGAATTTGTTGAAAAAATTAAAACGATTATCGGAGTGGTTCCATAAAACACTATCTTCATCGTAGCATCTTCCTTCATCGTCATCAGAATTTTTGTAGAGTGAAAATCGGCCATACATTTGATTGAAGCAGCCCCTGCACTTAAAACCTTCTCCATTTCTGTAGATAAAGTTCTCTTTTCATCTAATTCAAAGATTGTAGTTCCGTCCATTTGGATCCATCCATTTTTGAGTACTGATTAGTGATTGGATATTATTTCAGAGAACCATTACAGAGATCTTTGTTTAGAGTACGATTAACAATTGGAGGATGAACTCCTTGCTGAATTCATTCCGGCTCAGATTGATTCATGTATAGAAACATTTTAACATCTTCATGGATAATACAGACAGCTCTAATCACCCAACATCTGATAGTTGCATAGAAGTTTCGATGGTCACATTCGACAAGTATAAATCATGTTGCATCGAGAATAACTGGAGATGCTCGTATTTAGACGTCTATAAACAATGAGGTGTTTGATTGGATTTTTTTCAATTAAGATTGAACCAACCAATAATTGACACATCTGGAATGGCATAAATTGGTAGAACTCAACTACATTGCTTAATAACTAGTCTAATGAAAGGGTGGATAATACAAATAGATCAAAGGCAGAAGTCTCTCCCATTAAATTGAGTCCAATCTATGAATGCCAAAAATTTACCCCCATCTCTAAGTACATAGTAGTCAATTTAGGCCCAAAAATACCTGCCTCGTTAAGCCGCCAGTCGAGTTTTGCCACAAAAATAGCTTTAATCTCTCCATTTGTGGCCACAGTTAGGATTGCAGCAAACGAAAAACAGAGTCATACCCTCTTCACCCCTTGCAGTAGCCTACATTTGGTGAAATTATAATTTTATGAGTATGAGCTGATTATGTAAAAATAAAAAACCAAAAAATGGTGGGCACGAACAGCCCCTGCCACACATCAGTAGCAGAATCAGCACTATCCATGTCAACATTCTATAGTCCTCATTCAAAATTAGCTGTAAAGTGTATTTTATTTGGAAGGTTATGGTTTCCAAAGGATTGTCTTGAACTATGACCGATAATCTTGTGAAAGAGGCCCTTCAGAATATAGCAAAGTTTACTCTTTTAACATCTTAATGAGCAGCCGATTATTGTTGTCTATCAAGTACCAAGAAGAGAAACACAATCCAAAAATGTTAAAGTTTTTCAAATTCATTTCATTGCAAGTGGCACTGGATTTCAGGAAACATATATCGAAACTTCTGTTAAGTTTGATGAGTAACAAGATGCAATATGGATAATGGAGGTTGAAATCAATTATCGGCAACAACATAAAAGATTAGAGAAACTATGACGAAACTACAACAGCAATCAGAGACACAAATATGCTAAGGAAAAAAAGAGGGAAAGAACCTGGAAGAAAACAGCTTCCCCATGATTGCATTGAGCACAACGCACAGATTTTGTACGAGGCAGAGTTGGATCAGCAGCAATGCCACTTAATATTTGGGTGCGCTCCCCAACAGGGTGATGAATTTCATTCCGATAGACACAGTTGTTATCAGCAACTTCCTGGAAAATTTAGGCACAAAAGGATAAATTAATAAATCAATAAACAGAGAACGTCCATAACAATTAGGCACTGCCTCAATGGAACAGCCGAATCCGATTCCCTCCTATAATCAATATATTTTTGAATTACTGAACGAAAAACAATGAATATACAAACTTCAACCCTAGATTATTCTAACAAATCAAGTCGGTCAAGTGGAAGCCATAAAGAGCGCATGAAATAGTAAAGCACAGTTTTGAAATACATATAAATTAAAGCACAGACCAAGAAGCAGGAAATCAGAGAATAAAGTGACCTGATGATCACAGTTGCGACAAGCATATAAAAGGATCTTCTTCTCTTTGTCCTCTTTGGGATATAGAATATTGTTACTGCAATTTTACATTCCGAGTTGAACATTTTCAGTAGGGCGACAACGAGAGAAGCTTAGAGAAGATAAAATATGACGGGCGTACATATGATGAGTTAACACTAACCATTCGCGGCAAAATTTCATGGTACTCATCTTGGAAGAAGCGGAGATGGAGAATCCCGACGCTTCTCAGCTTTGGTTGCCGGAGGGCTTGATTCGGGTTGCCGGAATCTTTCCTCTCTGAAAGACAGTTAGACACTGCCCCTAGTCACTCATGCACTCTTCTACTTGGGTTGGTATTTACTGTCCTATGATGGGCCATGGGTCTCAATTAGATTGACCCGAAAGCCCATATTCACATTCGTAGGCCCAAATTAAAGCCCAATTCATAATTATCCAATCCATTACTAACATTGACTATTTTGAACAGAGTAATGTTATTTTTACTGTCTAATATTGATGGGTGTAATTAATATAATAAATTATAAATAGTTAAACTAATTATTAATTAAACCAATTAATATTTGTCACGTCATAAAAGAATAATGTAGTATAAGAATAAAGAGTAAACATAATATTATTATTCTAACAATAATTTTAGATCTACATTAGCTTTAAACGTTATATTAGCTCTGAAATATGATGCTCTTTTTAACTGATATATTGAATTTTTATTTTTGTTATCTAACATCTCAAAGTTTTAAACGTTAGTGACGAATACCCTCACCGCTAGAATGTACGTTAAATGACAAATATTATCTGTTGAAATTACCATTTTCGCATATGATACTTGTCTTTTGCTGTGAAAAATAAGTCATTGAGTACAATTACTTCATGTACGGATCTATTGTGAAAAGATGACCTATTTGCTGTAAAAATAAAAATTTATCTGAAAATATATATTTTTTCATCTTCAATATCCGCACAGTTTAGGGCACTACTTCGTCATTGAGGTGAAGATATTTAATTTTCGAATGATATATGGTCACAAAAGTACTGGTGTCCACAAAAATATTAATATCTGTTATTTAACTGATCATCTAATGCTAAAAAGTGCCTCTTGGTAAATATCTTAATAATTCATAATATAAAAGGGAAAATGACAAATCAACCATCGTGGTTTGCGATCAATGACAAGTCAACCACTATGGTATAGTTTCTATCAAGTTAACCATTGACGTATGGGAAAATGACAAATCCAACATCGCTGTCACGTTCGCCGTTAAAAATGAGACGGGACTCCACGACGGCGTCTTGGAAAACCACCGCGGCATCCCAAGTCTGCGATGGCTACTTTGAGGGCTATGAAAAACGATCTATTTTTCATGCATGGCTACTTCAAAGCCCACAGTGGTTCTTTATTTTTAGTATTTCATGGCTACTTCAAAGTTCTTATGTATATGTTTTTCGAATCCAATGTTTTTTTTAGATTTTTGATCTCTTCAATTTCAAACAACCATAACTTTGGCTATAGGTGTCGGAATTGGCTGAACAAGTATCAAACTGAAGCTCTCTCAGAGATCTACTACATTATATAAGTAAACCTCTCCATCCCTTTTTCTCAGCCCCAAAATCAATCGTTTAAGCCCTCAAATTTGCGATCAAATATTTTTAACAGGTCAAACCGTTGCGGTGTCTTGGGACGCCACGGTGGTTTTCCAGGACGCTGCCGCGGTGTCCCAGGATGCTGCCCCTGTTTTCCAAGACGCCGCGGCAGTTTCCCAGAACCCCTTTGCGGCGTCCCGTCTCATTTTTAACGGGGAACATGATTTTGATGTTGGATTTGTCATTTTTCCATACATCAGTGGTTAACTTGTTAGAAAATATACCATTGTGGTTGATTTGTCATTGATCACAAACTACGATGGTTGATTTGTCATTTTCCTATTATAAAATTATAGGATAAATGTGAGGATAGAAAATATATTAATTTTAGGCGTTGGGGATATTTTCGGGAAAAAAAAAAGATTGCAGGTGGTTAATCCGCCGCGCTTTGATATTTCCGCCAGCTGCTCCTCATAACTTTCGACGGACTATTCGAAGCTTCACCGGTACAGCCAGTACACACCTCTCAACGGCCTTAAACCCACCTCTTCTTCTTCTTTTGCTGATCTCTCTCGTTCCTTCCACAATGCAATCTTCCATCTCTTTCTCCGTTTCTTCTTACTCCTCATGTTCCGTTCCTCGATCACCTCACGCATCTGAATCCCTCCCCTTCACTGCCTCCAAACCTATCAACCTCCGATTCTGCGGTCTCAGGCGCGAGGCTCTGAACTTCACTTCGTTGAAACAGTGTGACTTGCGAGCTGTAGGGTCCTCGAATCGCAACCACTCCAGGAAGGTGTTTGCCTCGTTGTCAAACAATGGAAGCACTCCAAAGACGTTCGATTATGATCTGATCATAATTGGAGCTGGCGTAGGTGGCCACGGAGCTGCGCTTCATGCAGTTGAGAAGGTTTAGTCGATTTTTCTGACTTAAGTTTTCGATGTTTTGTTTATCTTAGCTAGTATTTTTGTTGAAAGTGGTGTATAGGTAGAAATTGTGAATGGCTAAGCTGTCTGCCTGTCGTTTTGCTCATGTTTTCAAGTCATGCAGATAGGTAGTTCTTAAGACAATTGATTGTCTTCCCCCGTTGTTACAGCAGATAGGACAACTCTAAGGCAGTAATGCCATCGGAGATTAGGTGGGCCTTTGGTGGAAAAAGAAGAATATGTAGGAATTCTAAATTTACATTATCAGCGTGTTTTTTTCAAGTGTGAAAAAACTTCAGGTTAGAGAAATGGTTTATGCGTTGGCTGGTTTTATTATAGAGGGAATTGGAAATTGAAATTCCTTGTTAAAAATTGTCAGAGTTTATTTTAGCTACTTGATTCAGTGAGAACTGGGATAATGGGTATTAAGTAATCTAATGGGGATATGGTAGCTCGATTGTCCATTATTAGGATCTAGGAGATGCTTCATATGAAAATATACTATTCTCCTTATTTCAGGGTCTAAAAACTGCTATAGTTGAGGGAGATGTTGTGGGTGGAACATGTGTAAACCGAGGTTGTGTTCCATCCAAAGCTCTTCTGGCTGTAAGCGGTCGGATGCGCGAACTTCAGAGTGAACATCACATGAAGGCTCTTGGTTTGCAGGTCAATATTACATTGTCTCAATTCAAAAGTATTGAAGAGCTTTAAACGTTCTGTTTTGATAATACAATCTTGTTATGCCTGCACTTTATCGTATTTTTAACCTTTTATCACAGGTTGCAGCAGCAGGATATGACAGACAGGGAGTGGCAGATCATGCTAATAACCTTGCTTCAAAAATTCGTAGTAACTTGACCAACTCCATGAAGGCCCTTGGAGTGGACATATTAACTGGTGTAGGAACAGTATTGGTAAGTCATGCTGGCTAATTTTGATAGGGATTCTGTAAAAAGAAATTAAGTTTTATGGTCTATCTTAGAATTTCAGTTCTCAGTTCTTGCCATCAGAAGTTCTTTATCTCCTAATGGGCAGTTTCATTTATGGACGTTTTCAGGGTCCACACAAGGTGAAAATTGGTTCATCTGACAAAGTAGTAACTGCAAAAGACATTATTATTGCAACTGGTTCTGTCCCTTTTGTTCCCAAGGGCATTGAAGTTGATGGTAAATATACATCTTCAGCTACTTGTTCAAACTTTATAGTGCTTGTAAAATTCAGTTACATGGAAAGGATCACTGAAGCAAAATTACTGTGTACATATTCCCTCTTTATAGATCTATTCTTGTCCTGAGAAAAAATTTTTAGGCCCATTTCCTATAAATTTCTCTTTCATTATGCATATAGGATATCTATTTTGACTGCCAACTTTCAGGGAAGACCGTAATTACCAGTGACCATGCACTCAAATTGGAATTTGTACCTGAGTGGATTGCCATTGTTGGAAGTGGTTATATTGGTCTTGAGTTCAGCGATGTGTACACTGCTCTAGGAAGTGAGGTAACATCTTTCTTTTCATTTTTTGGGTGATTGTGCATTAATATTTGCGTATGCATAAACGTGCTTCTAGATTTGCAATATTTGTGTGGAATGTGTTGATTGTCTTTTGGGCAAGAAATTGACTTTCTAGTCCACTGATATTATTTTACTTATGCATGTTTTTGTAGTTTACCTTCTTCACATACCCTATTTTGCAAATGGTGGATGTACTTTAAAAGGCTGTTAATATGCTAAGTACTTTGGAAACATGGTTACACTTCTTTTTTTCTTGTTATGCACACAATGAAGCGTCACCTTCTGATGAGGTGTTGACATTTTAGAAAAATGTTGTAGGCACCGTCATCACTTAAGTGAACTTGTTCTGTGTCGTGTCACTTGATAAATATACCATAAAACTTACACAGAATTGACTCTGGACCTGCAGTCACAAGTCATGATCTCCAGATTGTTGGTTGTAAATGGCAGAATAACCCATAGCCCAAAGAGGATAAGAGAATTCAAAAGTCAAAGGTCATCTTAAAATTTTGAGAGCGTTAACTTGGAGTCTGAAAAATTGTTAACTTTCAAGGGCCAAGTATTCATTCCTCCAATCATGATCAATAAAAGTGATAGTTATTTATTTGCATCTGCTACTATAGGAGTTATAAGTTTGTAGCTCATCCGAATTAGAAATTTTGTTAATCATAAAGGTGTTTTCAGGTTACATTTGTTGAAGCTCTCGATCAGCTAATGCCGGGTTTTGATCCAGAGATTGGAAAATTGGCTCAGAGGGTTCTCATAACTCCACGTAACATTGACTATCACACAGGAGTGTTTGCATCCAAGGTAAGTGTCGCTTATCTTCCTTTTCTTTGTATTCTTGTTTAGAAGAAGTTCATCATCTCCAATCTTCTTTGGTAGATTACTCCAGCAAAGGATGGGAAGCCCGTCCTTATTGAGCTTATAGATGCAAAGACTAAACAACCAAAAGATACTTTGGAGGTAAAATAATTGGCACATCTATTTTGGCACATTATGTTACTCAAAAAACACGATGGTATATGTCTGTATTAGGGATACTGCCTAGTTCTCAATACCAAGATTTTTTCTTTTGATAATTCGGCAAATTATATGATGGAGGAAATATACGCACAAAATGGGGCGAGCTTACAAAAATGCTACAAATCCACAATAAATTAAACAAAAAAAATATACTTCTTACATTTATCTTTCACACAAGGGTGTTAAAAAAGCTAAGTTCAAATGCATCAAAATTCAAAGGCTCATCAGCAAAAATAATTTTATTCTATTGGTTTCATGTGCTCCAATGCAAACAATCGGCACTAAACATGCAATTTCTATTTTCTTGCCACACCAAACAGCCCTCCATGCACCCATAAGACCTTGACTGTATCTGCATCACCTGACAAAACCTCAACAACTCAAACACCCACCACCAGAGGACTTGTCAAATTACATATGTTTTTTTTTTTTTGCAGTAACTATTCATAGGAATGCATGAATCATCTTCTTATCCATTGAAGGGTGGTATATATTTGCAGGCATTGTTATATTAGTTTAATTATTGACCTTTTAAGCTTTCATAGTCAACCATGGAAAGAATTCAATGCAATTGCTAACCAGAAACGACAGCTTTTTTTCTTATTCCATTTTAACTGGCCTTGTTTCTTTATGTGACGATATCTGGATAAGGTGTCTGTAAAATGTATGCAGCATTGATGTTATAATTGATCGGTATTTCAACACCATTTCCTACAGGTAGATGCAGCTCTAATTGCAACTGGAAGGGCCCCATTCACTCAAGGTCTTGGCTTGGAGAATGTATGTTTTCTCAAATACCATTTGTGGCTGGGATTAATTACAACAATTTTTTGTAACTAAAAAGTCCTAGATGTTTCAATTTTGCAGATAAATGTGGTTACACAGCGTGGTTTTATTCCTGTTGATGAGCGCATGCAAGTGATAGATGCAGATGGCAAACTGGTTTCCTTTTAAACTTCTTCTTGAACGAATTTTCTTGTTTGACATTGGTAGTTGTAATTAGCATACATATTGTTACCAGGTTCCTCACATTTATTGCATTGGTGATGCAAATGGCAAGATGATGTTAGCTCATGCAGCCAGTGCACAAGGAATCTCTGGTAACTAGTGCCCCAAATTTCCAAAATTTAATAGTGATGTGTATTTTCATCTTTTACACTTGATATTTGTTCATAAATCCTCTGACACAGTGGTTGAACAAGTCACTGGAAGAGATCACGTGCTTAATCATTTAAGCATACCGGCAGCATGTTTCACTCATCCTGAAATCAGCATGGTTGGATTAACTGAGGTAAATGTTGGTTTCCATGAGAAACATTTTTTTTTTCTTTGTAGGTGAGTTGTCATCCCTACGTAATTTCTTGAAATCATACCTTGGTTTCATTTAAGCTCTATCACTTTTGAGATTGGAGAGAAACTAGAGCTTGTGCAATCAATTTTTTTCTAATGTGTTCTGAATTCATTTAAAAAAATTTGCAGCCCCAGGCAAGAGAAAAAGCTGAAAAAGAGGGCTTTGAAGTAAGTGTTAGCAAGACAAGTTTTAAGGCTAACACGAAAGCCCTGGCTGAAAACGAAGGGGAAGGAATTGCCAAGGTTTTTTCTGCAAATCCTCTATAAATAGTCTTTTAACAGCAGATTGACTGTATTGATTAGACTTCTAAATTAACCTTACAAATATTGAATCGTTTTGTTTCCACACAGATGATTTACAGACCCGACACTGGAGAAATACTTGGGGTTCATATTTTCGGATTGCATGCTGCAGATCTCATCCACGAAGCATCTAATGCTATTGCTTTGGGTACACGTATTCAGGTAATATTAGGTGCCAAAACCACCACGGGTCTGCACCTGGACCAACTTAGTTCAGAAGATACGGCCATTAACCTTCACATAATAAAAGTGTTCCATAATATTATTTTATTCTGAACCATATGGGATTTTTCATAAAAAATATATTCATGATACTCTCCATGTGTATGTTTCCAACTGTTCAGGACATAAAATATGCTGTTCATGCGCATCCTACCCTATCCGAAGTGTTGGATGAGTTATTTAAATCGGCTAAGGTAAACTCATTTAGTGTAGTTCTCTATAATATGAGAAAATTTATTTTTAATTTAGGAGGTTTCTTGTATATTCTTTCTTTTGATATAATTCGTTTTACTATTGTAAGTTTTTTGACGTTAACATAATTTCACTCAAACACGATTCTGATTGATGCACATATCCCCTTGCCGGCCTGCATAATAAGCTCATCGCAACTTTCTGTGTTTTACTCATTTTAACAAATCATTCTTATCTTCAGGTCAAATCTCCAGCTTCTAATAAAGCGACGGGTCAACCTGTAGCAGTCTAAGCTTGCAAGATCTGAGGTACAAAAAAAAATAGTTTGAAGAATTTTGCCCGTACTTAGTATCAGCATTAATACACAGCTGCAATGAGCGAAACATCGATGGCGAAATTTAAAAATGACCATGTCGGGATGTTTGTTTCTGCGCAAAGTATTTATAATTTTGATGTTATACTTGCATGATTTTTGTACTCTCCTGGAGATTATTGATTTTCACTCTGGATTGCCTCCAATACGTTTCATTTACCATAATTAAAAGGCAGTAAATTTAAGGTTGCCTAGATTTCATTCCCAGAAGCCAAGAGTCAGATTTATTTATTCCAGAACATGCCCATGTCTTATATTAAAAATGTTTGTTGATTAACAGTTTTTATTAGAATAGTTTGAGAGAATATGGAACTTCAAATTTTCATAAATGTAATGTGAGAAATTGAGGGTTTCCTTTTTTGTTTGGATTTAGGATTTAGAGTTTTCGTTTTGGGGTTTAGAGTTTCTTTACTGGCATGGGCTTTCAACTCTATGCACTTTAGCAGCTATAAATTAAATGTTATATAGTCTTTTTTGTCGTGATAAACAATTAATTAAATTAAATCTTAGAAACTTAAAAGTGATGATTCCAAAGTAATTTACCGATGCATATGTTTTCTAATACAACCTACGCAATTAATTATACTGGCAGAGAAATTTAAAGAACAAATATTAATGATAAAACATAAATGTTAAATTGAGATCTCTTATGCTCTAATTATCGGTGAAGGTCAGGATAGCTTATGTAAAGATCTTATCTATATCAGTGGGTGGTACATAATCTCATATCGCTTGGGAGAATAAAAAACATATAGTTTATAAGTAAAGTTCTTTTATTTACGTATTACAACGCGTTTTAGATTAACTCAAAAATAAAACTAAAACAGTGTTGATAGCAAAGTAAGTTAAGAGGGTATAGACCATATCAGATATAACATTAAGCATGTTTACTTGAAATGTCATTAAATTGGTGTATAAAATAATATTTGTTAGGGTTCAGTGTGACCCGGATTCTAATTGGGCCAGGCCGGTTTGGCCCACATTGGAGGTTTCCTAATTCCTGCAGGATTAGGGTTACCAATTTCAGTATGACTAGGGTTTCCTTTAATTCCTATAAATATATGTTTGAGTCGCAAAGCTCATTGTACCGATTTCTATAGTGAGTTCTCCTCTGCCCGTGGTTTTTTTCTGTCTTGGGTTTTCTACGTAAATTCGGTGTCCAATGTTTTCTCTTTCTCTTTTCCAAATCTCGTTTATTATTTCAACGCTATTTTCAACAATTGGTATCAGAGCTCAGGTTAAGTTCTCTATATCAATTTTCAACAATTTATATTAGAGGGAAGTTGAAAGTTTTTTAAAATCGAGGATTTCTATTTATCGGAGGTAGAATGAGATAGTGATTTTGGTTTTGGAAAAAGAAATTGAAAAAAAAAAAAAAAAAGTTTTAATTTTTCTGGTGCCCGCCATCCTGCCCGAGGAAGCCCTGCCTGCCCGAAGCCCTAGCTGCCCGCGTCTCCTTCTTCTCCAGCGACGAACGAAGGGTCTGCATCTCCAGCAACTGCCGCCGCGATCTGAATCTCCAGCACCGAAGATGACCAGCGACGAACGGCAGCGAAGAAACCCGTACTGCACCCGCCGTCGTTGAGCCGTCTCGCGCCGTCTGTCGTCGTTCGTCCCGAAGCAGCGAAGACCGAGCGCCGTCCGTCGATCCAGAACAGAAGCGACGATCCGCAGCAAACGCGTCATCGTCGGTCGTCGAAGATCAGAGAAGCTGTTCTCGTCCATCGCCGATCACCGTCCGTCCATCGCCGATTTCCAGTGCTGCCCGATTGTCTGATTTTTGGATATTCTGAAACTGTTAATTTTTGCTGAATATTTTGGGAATTTTGGCACATATTCCGTCAGATTTTTCAGGGAAGATTCTGATTTTTGGAGATGACTTTGATGAAATATGAAATTCCGATGTTGGATCAGAATACGAGGTTTCTGATATGGCAGATAAAGATGCGAAATGTTTTTGTTCAAATGGAATTGGACAATACATTATTAGGGTTCAATAATATGTCAGCGTCTTTGACCGAGGAGGAAAAATTATTGAGGGATAGAAAAGCGTTATCTGTGATCCGTCTTCATTTATCAAATGCGATTTTGGAGGATGTTATGAAGGCGAAATCTGCTGCTGAAATATGGACAAAGTTGGAAGAATTGTGCATGCATAAAACCTTGACGAGTAAGCTGCATTTAAAGCAGCGGTTATATTTTCATCATATGGGAGAAGGAACTTCGATTGAAGAACACTTGGCTGCATTCAAAGGAATTGTTTCGGATTTGGAAGCAATGGAATGCAAATATGATGAGGAGGATTTGGGTTTGATTTTGCTATTGCCTGCATCGTACAATATTTTTCGGGATACCATTCTGTACAGTCGGGACACGTTGACTCTGAAAGATGTCTACGATGCTTTGCTTTCAAAAGAAAGGATGAAGCACCTTGTAGTTGGATCTGGAACTCAATGAGAGGGATTGATCACCCGGGATAGAACATCAGAGAGGTCCGATAAAGGAAACAGTAACAGAAGGGGTTCAAAGAGCAGATCAAAATCAAGGAACAGAAACAAAGTTTGTTTTTTCTGTTAGAAAAAGGGGCATATTAAATCTGAGTGTTACAAGTTGCAGAATAAGAGAAAAGAACAAGCTGATCAGAAGGGAAAACAACCAGTGAATTCTGGTGAAGCAGTTGTCGCTGAAGAAAACAAGTGTGAATCAGGAGGAGATCTTCTGGTAGTGTCTGACGGAATATCAAAGCCATCCGAGGAATGGATTCTGGATTCGGCCTGTACATTTCATATGTGTCTCAACAAAGATTGGTTTTCGACATATGAGCTCATGCTAAAAGGTGCAGTATTGATGGGTAATGATTTATCGTGCAAGATAGCAGGGATTGGTTCGATCAAAATCAAGATGTATGATGGTGTTGTCAGAACACTTAGTGACATGCGACATGTTCCCGATTTGAAGAGAAATTTGATCTCGTTGAGTACTCTTGATCTGAAAGGGTACAGGTACACCAGTGAAGGTGGAGTTTTGAAGATCAGCCGTGGTTCTCTTACTATCATGAAAGGGCAGAGAAAATCTGATAATTTATATGTTCTGCAAGGATCTACAGTTGTAGGGGATGCTGCAGTTGGTACTTCATTGTCAGAGGAAGATCTTACCAGATTATGGCATATGCGTCTGGGGCATATGAGTGAAAATTGGATGAATGAGCTTAGCAGAAAAGGACTTTTGAATGGTCAGAGCACAAGTAAATTACAGTTTTGCGAGCATTGTGTTTTTGGGAAACAGAAGAAAGTTACATTTACTACAACCATTCACAGTACGAAAGAAATACTAGGTTACATCCACTCAGATATTTGGGGTTCAGCACCGGTGTCGTCCAAGGGAGGGGCACATTATATGTTGACCATGATTGATGATTTTTCAAGAAAGCTTTGGGTGTTCTTTCTCAAGAAGAAAAGTGATGTGTTTGCTACTTTCAAGGAGTGGAAGCTTTAGTTGAAAAGCAAACAGGAAAGCAGGTAAAATGTTTACGCACCGATAATGGGTTAGAGTTTTGTTTGGGAGAGTTCAACTCTTTTTACAGGTCAGAAGGCATTATGAGGCATCTGACAGTCCTGGGAACTCCACAACAAAATAGAGTGGTAGAGCGAATGAATAGAACTTTAATGGAAAAGGTGCGGTGTATGATTTCAGATTCTGGTTTACCTAAGTCATTTTGGGCTGAAGCTGCTGCTACTGCTTGTTATATTGTGAATTGTTCTCTGTCAAATGCTCTTGATAAGAAAGCTGCTGAAGAAGTTTGGTCTGGTAATTATGTTGATTATTCAGGTTTGAGAGTATTTGGTTGTTCCGCGTATACTCACGTTGATAATGGCAAGTTAAAGCCAAGATCATTGAAATATATATTCCTGGGATACCCCTTTGGTGTCAAGGGATATAGGTTATGGTGCCCTGAATCCAAGAAACTGATAATAAGCAGAAATGTGGTATTTGATGAAGCTGCTATGCTCGGGAATTCATCTCCTAAAGAGTTGACAGATAAAACTAATCATTTATCTGGTAGCGAGGTTGAAGTTGAAGTTAAATCAGAGTCGACATCAGAGTCCTCAGGTCAGACCAGTTCAGATAATCAGGGTGATACAGTTTCTGCACAATCACCAGGATCAACTTCCCTAGAGTATTCTATCGCTAAAAATAGGCTAAGAAGAGATATTAGACCTCCACAGAAATATGGTGAAGCAGATTTGATTGCTTATGCTTTGAGTGTAGTTGAAAGCATTGATTCCAGTGAAGAACCGTCTTCTTATTCAGAGGCCGTGAGTTCAGAAAATTCAGGGAAATGGATGATCGCCATGCAGGAGGAGATGGAGTCTCTTCAGAAAAACAGCACATGGGACTTAGTTAAATTGCCGAAAGAAAAGAAAGTGGTTAATTGCAAATGGGTGTTCAAGAAAAAGGAAGGTACACCAGGTGTTGAAGAAGACAGGTACAAAGCACGTTTGGTTGCCAAGGGGTACAGTCAGATTCCAGGTGTAGACTTCACTGATGTGTTTTCTCCGGTGGTTAAACACAGTTCGATTCGAGCTTTGCTGGGTGTTGTGGCTATGCACGACTTTGAGCTTGAGCAGTTGGATGTGAAAACCGCCTTTTTACATGGAGAGCTTGAGGAGAACATCTATATGCAGCAACTTGAAGGTTTCATAGTCTCCAGAAAAGAAGACTATGTTTGTTCTTTGAAGAAGTCCCTTTTATGGTCTGAGGTAGTCGCCTAGACAGTGGTATAAGAGGTTCGATTTATTTATGCTTGCTCAAGATTTCAGAAGGAGCAATTATGACAGCTGTGTCTACATAAAGAACAGTTAGAATGGGTAAGTGATTTATCTGCTCTTATACGTCGATGATATGTTAATCGCAGCTAAAGATATTGAAGAAATCAAAAGGGTCAAAGTACAACTGAGTAAAGAGTTTGAGATGAAAGATTTGGGAGCAGTAAAAAAGATAATTGGTATGGAGATACAGAGAGATAGAAAATCTGGGAAATTGTACCTAAGTCAAATGGGGTACATTCAGAAAGTTCTCTGCAGGTTTAACATGAATAAGTCTAAACCTGTTGGTGCTCCTTTAGCAGCTCATTTCAGGCTTTCGTCAGACTTATGTCCACATTCAGATGATGAAATTAATTATATGTCACGAGTTTCGTATTCTAGTGCAGTGGGATCTCTCATGTATGCTATGGTATGCACGCGTCCAGATTTATCTTACGCAGTCAGTGCAGTTAGTAGGTACATGGCAAATCCAGGAAAGGAACACTGTAGAACTGTTCAGTGGATTTTTAAGTATCTGTGGGGAACTAGCGACACTTGTCTTCTATTTGGAAGAACTTGAGATCCTGTCATTGGATATGTTGATTCTGATTATGCGGGGGATATCGATAAGAGAAGATCTCTTACCGGATATGTCTTTACAGTTGGGGGTTGCGCTATCAGTTGGAAAGCTACCTTACAGGATACTGTTGCGTTGTCTACTACAAAGGCAAAATATATGGCTATTACAGAGGCTTGTAAGGAAGCTATATGGTTAAAGGGTTTGTTTGGTGAGCTCAGTGGAGATTTGTAGATTGCCACAGTGTTTTGCGACAGTCATAGTGCAATATTTCTCACTAAAGATCGGATGTTTCATGAGAGGACGAAGTACATCGATATTCGTTATCATTTTGTCCGTGAAGTGGTTGCTCGTGGTGATTTTGCAGTTAGTAAAATCAGTACTCATGATAATCCTGTTGATATGATGACAAAGACTTTGTCCACACCCAAGTTCAAACATTGTTTGAGCTTGGTTGGTATTAGCTGCTGATTTCGCCCTCAGGGGCATTTGTGGAAGAGGTGGTTTTTCTAAAGTTTTCTATTGTTATATTTATAGGGTGGAATTCGTGTCAAAGTGGAGATTGTTAGGGTTCAGTGTGACCCAGATTCTAATTGGGCTAGGCCAGTTTGGCCCACATTGAAGGTTTCCTAATTCCTGCAGGATTAGGGTTACCAATTTTAGTATGACTAGAGTTTCCTTTAATTCCTATAAATATATGTTTGAGTCGCAAAACTCATTGTACCGATTTCTATAGTGATTTCTCCTCTGCCTGTGGTTTTTTCCCGTCTTGAGTTTTTCACGTAAATTTGGTGTCCAATGTTTTCTCTTTCTCTTTTCTAAATCTCGTTCATTATTTCAACGTTATTTTCAACAATATTCATATTAAATTCAAAGATATAGAATAAGAGAGAAAACAATAAATACACATTATTAAAACGGACGATGTCCCAGAAACCGACGGCGTGAGCCACCGGAGAATTGCGGTTTGCAAAAAGAGTCTCAAATTGGTACGTCTGAAAATAATCGGAAATTGTCTGGTTGCAGCAATATTCCAACCACCCTTTACACTCCTACCCCTTTGTCACACACCTTCTTCCCCTTCACTATCTTCATCAATGGCTTCACCGAGTTTTCATTGCCATTGACGAGCACCACTGCGACGGCCATAGCCAACAGAAAAACCCAATTCGGCTGCATTTTCTTGCTGATAGTTGGTGGCGCAGAATGAAGATGGGGGTGGGAGGAATATAAAGCTTTGAAAGGATAGGCGTCGGGGGTTGCTTTGCTTGGGAGGAAAAGAGAGAGAAAATGATTGGGTAACTTGAACTAGGAGAGAGAGATACTCAGAGTAGGAATAGAAGTAGCTCTTTCCTATTTTTGATCTTTTCCCCCATGGTTTCTCTCTCTTCCTATTTTTGCTATGCGAGTTCTCCCACATCGTAAAGATGAAACAAAGGGGAGCCCTCGCTCTGCTATAAGTACAAGGTGGATTACATGTGGAGGTAACCTGTCCTGTCAGGGGTGAAAGGCGACTTGTCAATGATCGTATAGTGACGACAGGTCGTGCCGACACCTACTACGGCGAACACACTTTTATTTAGCGCGAGCGAGTTCCTCCCTACTTCAGGTGGGCTGGCCCGTCAATTTTTGGAAGCCCATCATTCTTCTTGGTGGGCTCATCAAATCTATTTTGACGCATGAACCATGAATTCTCTGGTCCCGAATGGTTAGGGTTAACTGAAAAATGGCAATCCATCTGTATTTCCAAGGAAGTTAAAATGTCTCCATATATGAACTAATCCGGCAAGCAGCCTCCACTTGTTAATCTTTCTTGAGAAAGATCGCTCTTAGTTAAGGATAGTACCTGGCCTGTACTACCGAACTCTAACTTGTCTCTAGTGCAGATAACAGCTTGGCTTTACTCTCATAATCAACACGAGGCTGTTTCCGATGTGCATCGTCGTCGACTTCCAAACTGGTTCTACTTTTGTGCGACTTCAATCTTCTGTAGGCCGCACTGTACATTTTGTTTGGATTAGAGTGCAATGACTTATCTGCCAACATGTCATATTCTCGTGAACCATCACTTCTGTTATCCAAATTATAGCCGTCAATGCTGTCATCAGGGGCACCTACTGGACACCGAGGACTTCCAGGCAATACTGCATGTTTACCATTACTCGTGCTTGCAACCAAAGATGTGTTTTTTGGTGCTTCGGAGAAGCTCTTCGACCAATGTTTGCCTTCAACCTTATCTTTGTCGAGACAGGCATCATGCTCTTTGACAACTCACAAGAGGAATTAGTCCCATTCCAGGTAGATGAGGTGGTGCTATTGTGAATAGTCTGATCCAGCTCTCGATCTTCCTCATCATCTACAGGTTTGACAAAAGCTGTGGTCGCCAATCTCGATTTCTAACCCAAACCCAATATTTTCTGTAATTCAGCTTAAACATCACCCACACTCAACAAAATCTGATAAGCTTATATAATTTAATAAAATAAATTTCTATTTTCATTTTGTAACTACACTTCAACCATATCTAACAATTTGATTCAGTTCTTAATATCCACCTATTTCTGTTCCAAAATCTAGCAACCATTGGTTTCTGATTCGCCAAACACTGTCCACCCTAGTCACCAAGATCACAAAAAACATAATAATAAAAAAAACATAATAATAATTTTACATTCTGACTTATTGTTTGCATGATTGTAAGTTATCTATTATTTCGACTATTTATACTGTCAATGGGTAAAAGTGCAAGATCAAAGTATATTTTTTGTATCAACCCGTCCGGAGAAGGTATAAACAACTTAAGATACTGTTGATTGTGAGAGTCTATCTCATACCAGTAGAAATACACAATCTCCCATCACTTGGAATAATAAAAAATGAATATTTTATAAATAATGTTCTCCTTCCTACTTAGTACTACGTGATTTGGGCTAACAATAAGAACAAAACCGTGTTCATTTCGATCCAAAATAGACAATATTATACTCAAAGTACTAAGGACTCCACAATATTTTTCTATGATTTTAGAAAACTCCTCCACATAGCATTATAACATGAATAGTTTGCTTGAATGGGTCCAAAAATCCAAACCCATCATCTTCAACAGCACAAGTACCCAGTTAAGGTTTGGTTATAGGAATGGAACACAATCAGAACTCAAAATGGAAGAACAAGTGCAAATCCAAGTCTACAACTCTCAGAAGAAACGACTAACCAATCAAATTTTCCAATCAAGTTCAACTTCCAATCGTTTCACAATATTCAAGTAGGCCTCTCATACACGCTGCAAAACGATAATAAATTTTACGAGACAATGCGAAATGCTATCTTCTGCTACATCCCTATTTGATGTACTGGGAGACCCACTTGAACCCATCGCCATATCCCATCTTCCGAACGATACTGCACATGAATACTTCGAGAGGTCGAACATTGGAGTCGGTGAGATTTACCTTGCCTTTGCCAGTTGTGAAATTGATCAGGCCAAGATGGTATCTCAGTTCATCTTCGGAAGCCGCATAAGGGATGTCAATTTTGTTGCCCAGTATGAGAAATGGAACGTCAGCCAAAGCTTCATCTGAAAGGAGAGCATCAAGCTCTTTCTTAGATTCAGCAAACCTCTCTTTGTCATATGCATCAACAAGGTAAACTACTGCATCTACCTATTATAAATCAAGAAAAATTATTGAAGAATGTGCAACTTATAATAATTGAAGGCAGCAAAAGTAGAACAATAAACCCATTTATATGCCAGGAAAGGAACTTCGTGCTAGGAAAAAATGGACCTCCGAATATGCATCAATCAATCGAGATTGTTAAAATATGAGTCTCACACCCTGACCATGATGGATTCATGCGAATTTTACCCATTTCTAAAATTTGTACAGACAAAGGCGATAGTGCTACCGGATCAAAAAGAAGAAAATAAAACTCAACCCCCTTACAGGTAAATACAACTTCACCCAAGTACTGTGGTAGGTCCCCGTTGAGGGCGACAATTTCATCCCACATCAGCTTGAGGGTGGTAAAGTATTTGGCTTAGAAGTGGAGTGTCCATCCATGTCTAGCGGACGTGTTTTGGGCTAAGGGTTATGGGGTTCTTGGCCCGAGAACAAAGCTGCGAGGTTACGAAGCCCAAAGCGGACAATATTCGCTAGGGTGTATGGTTACCCCACTCATAACATACTCCCTTTGTATTTCTAGAAAAGACAAATCCCTCAAGAAACATCTATGTTATCATCTATTACCCTCACTCAAAGACATCGGCCGTGTTAAGTAAATATTTGGAACATTTTCTCAAAAAGAACAACAATCAACATGGGATGGTAGCCGCTCCAATAATGCAGCAAAACATCGTTTGAACTCTACGTGGAAGGCGTGATATGCAAAATGAACGGTTGCTTGATGAGAAATGAAGGAAAGTTTTCACTTTGCATCTTGTGAAACTAGACAAATCAGAATTGGTTACCAAACATGTTCTAGTTTGATTAAGCCTTCCATAATATTTCAAAAAATAATGCCGAATCCTTCCCCGGGAATGTTTCTATCAATCAAATGGCAGCTTAGTATACAGGAATGTGACATTGGTCCATAAAATCATGTATTTAAACACACCGACTTCAATGGCCATTTCCAATTGCCGGAAAAAGTACCTTTTCAGCTACCAATAAAGCTTTTCATACTATTACCAACCAAAATGACCAGCCTTTGCAGACTGCAAAATCTATGAAGCGATCAAACCAGCTAAAAAGTAGCGTATTGAATGTAATCTTTGGGAAAAAAAACCAAATACCACATTCAGAAGATCGAATCCAAGCTCCATTAGAGAACCAAAAAAAATTAAAAATCACCTTAGCATAGTAATCCTTCCAAACTCGGCGAGCGATCTGGTGACCTCCTAAATCGAAGGCCTTGAACTTGATTTTCCCAATACTTAACTCCTCCGACGTCGGATGCTGCGTGGGCTGGTGCTGAACAAGTCTCTGCAACGAAACCCCAATTTCCAAATTTCACAAGGAGAAAAAAAGGAGAAAGAAATTCCAACGTAGATTCGGATCAACAATTAAAAGAGAGAAACCTCGTCTTTCAGCATGTGAAGGAGGGTGGTTTTTCCGGCATTGTCGAGGCCCAGGAAAAGAATTTTGGCCTCCTTTTGCCAAAGACCAAGGGATGCGAGAACTCCATAGAACCAGTCGACCAGAAACATCACGTCGATTGACAAAATGCCTGCCGGAATCCGATCGGAAACGAAGAAGATCCTCTAAGAAAAAGGGAAGGAAACAAGATCCAACTCAAAAGTTGAAGATCTGAGCGCCTCTCGTCGAAGACGAGAAAATTGAGTGGCTTCAGCTCGACAATTGGTTGGGCTCCTCCTATTTTCATTACTATTTAATTCCAATTAAGTATATTTACTGTTTAACCTAATATTTATTTATTTTTATTTTTATTTTTTTAAACTTTCATAGCCCAAATTTCAATAATTTCCTCTTTATTTCTATTTTCTATTCTTACTTCTTAACGTGTCAAATTATAATATTTTCAATGCTTCAAATACAATATTGTCCACTTTGAGTAGAAGCCCGCACAATTTTATTTTTGAGGTTAACACAAGACACGTTATACTAGGTAATGAGGGAAACTTTACTTATAAATTATGCATTTTCTACTCTCTCAATTGATGTGAAATTGTGCACCCCTACTGATATGTGTTGGACCCACACCTGGGCCTTTCTTGGTATTCATAGAGCGGACTGCCACAATCTCTCCTCCTTAGGGTCCCGACGTTCTCGTCGGTCACACTTCTTGTTGGGATTTTGCTCTGATACTATTTGTAACACCTCTCCAGTGCTCCCAATATAATATTGTCCACTTTAGATCGAAACGCACACGATTTTATTCTTGGGGTTAGCCAAAAAGTTGTTGTACTAGGTAGAGGGGATAACCCTACTTATAAACCATGTATTTTCTTCTATTCCAAACGATGTGGGATTATGCACCCCTATTGATATGAGTCGAATCTACACCTAGACCTTTCCTGGCATTCACAGGGCAGACTGCCACACAAATATTGATCGATATAATTAATATAAAAAATTATAAATAGTTAAGTCATTAATATATATCAATCAATGTTTGATACGTCGAGAAATAAGAAAAAAAAAGAAGAAATACGGCTTTGGTAAGAAAGGAAATTAGGGAGAGAGACTCTAAACTCTCGAAATTCTAGAATTCAATTGCAATTGTTTGGTTTGTGATTTCTCAATAAAAAATAAGAATTGTTTGATTCTTATCAGCTCGACTCTCTTCGTCACTGGCAAATATTCCATTCCTTATCATGGGAAACAAGATTAATATAGTATACGATGCCTCCGAGGACATAGTTGAGGTACCATTTGGGACTTGTTAATTTCACCATTGGCAAAGGAACCTTCTTGATTTGAATGTTCAAAGATTGGGCTGGGTTGTTTGAGTTAATGAGTTGCCTTGTTGGCAAACCCACTTCAAAACGGGTCGAGTGGGCTCGGCTTGGCCTTATGTGGCAGCCTGCTTTGTAAAAATCAGGAAATACCAATGTGTGGGTCTGACCCATATCAATGGAGATGCACAATTCCACATCGCTTGGAATAGTAGAAAATGCATGGTTTATAAATAAAGTTCCTCTCCTTTCTTAATTTAACACGTTTTAAGTGGACAATATTTTATTAGGAGCACCCGAAAACGTTACAAATGGTATCAGAGCGAAATTCTAACCGAAAGTGTAGCTGATGAGGACGTCGGGTTCCCAAGGGGGTGAGATTGTGGTAGTCTGCCCTGTGAAGACTAGGAAATGCCCAGATGTGGGTTCGACTCATATTAGTAGGGGTGCACAATTCCACATCGTTTGAAAAAATAGAAAATACATGATTTATAAGTAGAGTTTTCTTCATTAATTAGTAAAATACGTTTTTAGCTAATTCTAAAAATAAAATTATAAAAATTTGAATGTAAAACAGGTAATATTATAGTGAGAGGAGGACATCGTTACAACTTACTAGTGTAGGGAGACATGGTTTTGGTGGGAATGGTTTAAAGGTTTGTACTCCAATAAGGAAGAGATAGAACCCATGGGGTAAAAGGATCAAAAATAGGAAAGAGCTACTTCTATTCCTACTCTGAAAATCTCCCTCTCCTAATTCAAGTTACCCAATCATTTTCTCTCTCTTTTCCTCCCAAGCAAAGCAACCCCCGATGCTCCCCTTTCAAAGCTTTATATTCCTCCCACCCCCTTCATCATTCTGCACCGCCAACCATCAGCAAGGAAATGCAGCCGAAATGGGTTTTTCTGTTGGCTATGGCCGTCGCAGCGGTGCTTGTCAATGGCAATGAGAACTCGGTGAAGCCATTAACGAAGATAGTGAAGGGGAAGAAGGTGTGCGACAAAGGGTGGGAGTGTAAAGGGTGGTCGGAATATTGCTGCAACCAGACAATTTCCGATTATTTTCAGACGTACCAATTTGAGAACCTTTTCGCAAAGCGCAATTCTCCGGTGGCTCACGCCGTCGGTTTCTGGGACTACCATTCTTTCATCACCGCTTCTGCAACGTATCAGCCTCGTGGGTTTGGAACTACCGGCGGCAAATTTGAAGGGATGAAAGAAATTGCAGCTTTTCTGGGTCATGTCGGTAGCAAAACCTCTTGTAAGATCAAATTTTGCTTCTTGATTTTCGATCGTTTCTTTCTGGGTTGAATTTGGAAGTAAATAGACAGGAAAATGTTTCTGTTTCAGGCGGATATGGAGTGGCTACCGGCGGTCCGTTGGCTTGGGGTTTGTGCTATAACAAGGAGATGAGCCCAAGCCAACTCTACTGCGACGACGACTACAAACTCACTTTTCCCTGCACTCCTGGAGTTTCCTACCATGGCCGTGGCGCCCTGCCGATCTACTGGTAATTTTTATCCTTTTCATTTCATCTTTACAACCAGGATTTTGTCGACCCAGAAGAACTCATTAAAATAATTATATGGATCAGATAATAGTGTCTAAAATCTAACCCTTGGAATTTTTAATTGCTTAGGAATTACAATTATGGAGAGACAGGAGAAGCCCTGAAAGTGGACCTGCTGAACCACCCAGAATACCTAGAGAACAACGCATCTCTAGCCTTCCAAGCAGCAATATGGAAATGGATGACGCCATTGAAGAAGCACCAACCTTCTGCCCACGACGTCTTCGTCGGAAACTGGAAACCCACCAAAAACGACACTTTAGCCAAAAGAAATCCTGGGTTTGGATCCACCATGAACGTCCTCTACGGCGACAGCGTGTGTGGCCAAGGAGATTCAGAATCGATGAGCAATATCGTTTCTCATTACCTTTATTACCTTGATCTGATGGGCGTCGGCAGAGAAGAAGCGGGCCCTCACGATGTTCTCACCTGCGCTGAACAGGAAGCTTTCAACCCTTCTTCTTCTTCCTCTTGAGCTTTCTCTGCCGCCATGGCCGAACTCGAGCCTATTTTGCGGAGATTACACATTTGTTAATAATTGGTGTCACTTAAATTGGATTACTCTTGAGTTTTGTCGGAGATTTCGATCAATTCCTAAATAAAAACCTCCTATTCTCCTTGTATAAAACATGGTTTTGTTGTATAGATTGTTGCTGAAAACAAAGTTATTAAAGTAAGACTTTATTTTGCAGTAGAACGCACATTTCTCCTGCATAAATCATATTTTTATTGCAGAAAATACTATTTTCTTAACTTTGTTATATGTTATTTAATGGTGTCTGTTGCTATAAGCCTCAAACTTTAATAATAAAAATAAAAATTCATGATACTAGTTAAACACATTATTGTATTAAAAGTTAACATTAATTATTATTTTATATTTTATTATCATAATATAATATATTTAAAGAAAAATGACAAATCAATCATCATTTTTTATTATTAGTGACAAATCAATCATTATCTTTTTTTTGTTAACAATTTAACCATTGAAATTTGAAAAATTGTCTCCATAAACATCACCGTTAACTTTCTGAAAGTCGCAATGCAAAAGAACAAATACCAATGAAAAAAAAACGAAAAGAACTTGTGATTTTAGAATAGATTTTCAATTGAAAAGATTTAATATCCATGGAGAATGGATTTAGAAGATTTTGGATTGAATTTTGTATTAGAATAAATTTAGAAGATTTCTTGTTTTATAATTTACAAGATTTTGTAAAAGAATGTTAATATTTGTAGTTTTCGGATGATTTACAATTGTTTTACAGTCCATAGGAGAATCACAGTTTGTCTGAGTTTTTGTACAAATAAGACAATGAATTTTTTTTTTTGCAGACAAACCGCAGCCATTTGTCATCAAGCCGCTGCTGCTTGTCGTGAAACCGCTGTGGTTCGTCGTTAAAGCGTTAACGACAAATGTGACAATAATATTAGTAACGTCATTTTTTCATAGTTCAGTAATTAATTTATTAACCAAAAAAAATGATGAAAATTGGTTTATCACAAACAGTTAACAATTATGATTGTTGGTCATTTTACTAGATTTAATTAGCACAAATGTTAAAATAGGGAGTTTTTTAAAAGAATTTTCTTACATATGTGCACTACTGAATTATGAAAGTGGAATATATGATGCATTTTAATATATTTGAATTATAATAAAAATAAAAATTTTATAATAATTAATTAATATTGTTTAATTTGTACTCTCTTTGAAGCAAATCAATTATTTCATGTTCAATTGAAAACATGAAAATAATTAATTAGTCTCAAATGAATATTAGTGAAGAGATTTCAACATTTAATTTGTATTATCAGATTAAATTATAATGACAGGTTAATAAATTTGTAATTAATAATTAAATTTTCATATAAGATAATATTATATTTATATTCAATTTTTAATTTTTAATTTTGTATTGTGACACAAAATGACATATATTTATTTCTATAATTAATTTAAGATAAAATATAATTTTAATCATAGTTCTCGTAATTTAAAAAGTCGTTTTAATTTTCTTATTGAAGTATTTATAATTTAAATTTTATTTTTAAATGGTCATTTATTTTATTTATTTTTATAAAAAAAAACAACTAGATAATTTTTTAATCACGTTAATTATCAGCTAAAATACTTAATTGTAATAAAATAATTTATTTATATTTAGTTATTTTTAAAATAAATATAAAAATTATTAATTATTTAATTTTAAAATGACTTGAAGTATCAATGTTTTTGATTTATATAAATAGACATAAATTAAAAAGAAATTGTCGCTTCATTTTTTTGGATAATTAATAAAACTAATAGTAAATTATTGAGTTAGTTATAAACCAAATTTTAAAGTAATTTTGCAAGTAACTAAAACCTCAAACTATAAGAAATGACCGACGCAAACTTTAAACACGTATTAAAAATTATTCGATTATTACTCTTTTACAATGTATCAATCATTAATGTATCGAAATATACTTTTCAACTCAGTCCTGAAGACGCTGTAAGTAGAAACAATTTGATAGAGATTGAAAACGGACCAATTGAGATACTGGTCGTGCTTGAAATTGAGGTCGTGCTTCACCCTAGAGTTGTGTTGACAAAACTAAGATTCTACAGTAGAAGACAAGTATCCGCTGCGAAAATATCTTTTCTACTACGGAAACTAGTCTTTCGCTGTAGAATCTTAGTTTTCGTTGGGGAAAATACTATTTCTGCAATGAATACTTGGTAGATTATTTTTAAAATTTTAACAGAAAATGAGGAAGATATGTTTGCGCTACGAAAAATAACTTTTTCATAGCAGAAACTAGCCAGATTATTTTTAAAAATTTTAATTTTTAATGAAAAAACGTGACTGTGAAGTTTTCGTCGTTTGTTTCCTATAGTACAAAGTTTTAATTATTCGTAAAATTACTTTAAGTTTTAATTTGTCATTAATCCAATAGTTCGGAATTTATTTGGTTAAAAAAAATTTTTCTTTCTAAATTTAATAATAAAAATAAATTAAAAATTATTTGGAAATAGACTGAAATAATAATGAAGTACTAAATGGAAATAATATATAATTACAAGGACTAAAATGTAAATCTCAATTCATGTTGGATTGATTTGCCACTGCTTCCGTTCCGAGTGTTTTAAGCGCTCCGACGAGCAGAAGGCAGCTGTGGAGGGAAATGAGAGGGCTTTCTTCTCTGACTACCAGGGGGGCAACTCTACTTAGAACCCTACCCCAGGAATCTTCTGCTCAGTCCAATCTTCGGAGACGAATACATTCGAACATCAAACCTCTCGAAGCCGTCGATAAAAGTGTCTTTAGAAACACGCAGGCTGATTCTGAAGGTAATCTTTCCTCATCCAACGCCCCCATTGTAGCTGATAATCACAAATTACGTGATAACCTTATTGACCTGTCATACATATCTAGAATTCTCTCCAGAAAAGACTGGTTTTCATTAATTAAACACGAGCTGAAAGCAGAGAGGATTAAATTGAATACCCAGTTTATTGTTAGAGTTTTGCAAAACCAGGAAAACCCAGTAAACGCTTTGAGATTTTATATATGGGTTTCGAATGTTGATAAGTTATTTTCTAAGAGTCAGCCTATTCGAGGCGCCTTAGCCAGTATTTTCTATCGCAAAGGTCCGGTTGTGCTGTCCGTTGAATTGCTTCAGGAGATTAAAACTTCTGGTCTTCCGGTGACAGAGGAGTTGCTTTGCGTGTTAATTGGAAGTTGGGGAAGATTGGGTTTGGCAAAATATTGCACAGAAGTATTTGGGCAAATATCATTTTTGGGTCATTTTCCAAGTACGCGTTTGTACAATGCTGTTATTGATGCATTTGTAAAATCCAATTCTCTAGATTTGGCTTACTTGAAATTCCAACAGATGCGTACTGACAATTGCACTCCGGATAGATTCACATACAATATACTCATTCATGGAGTTTGTAAGCTAGGCATTGTTGATGAAGGGCTTCGTTTAGTCAAGCAGATGGAGGCTGTTGGGTGTCCACCCAATGTCTATACTTATACAATTCTGATTGATGGATTTTGTAATTCCAAGAGAATAGACGAAGCCTTTGGGATTTTAGAGACGATGAAAGAAAGAAAGGTGGTTCCTAATGCTGCTACTATCAGATCCTTAGTTCATGGAGTGTTTGGTTGCTTGGCTCCAGGTAAGGCTTTTGAGTTCTTATTGGATTTTGCATTGAAAAAGCGTGTCATTTCTAAGTTAGTCTGTAATACTGTACTCTATTGCCTTGCAAATAGTTCCATGGCGAATGAGGCAGCCACATTTTTGAGAAAAGCTGGGGAGAAAGGTTATCTTCCTGATTGTTCAACACTTAATATTGCTATGGCATCCATCGTAAAAAATTTAGACCCGAGAGAAGCATGCACTATATTTGATAGTTTGATACAAAAAGGTGTGAAACCAAGTTTCAATACTTATCTTGCACTGGTTGAAGCAGCATATAAGGCTGGAAACATCGAGGTTGGAGATAGTTATTTGGATCAAATGGTTACGGATAGTCTTTTGTCCGATGTATTTTCATGTAATATGGTCATAGATTGCCTATGCAAGACCAAAAGGATGGATAAAGCATCAGAAATATTCGGGGAACTGATCAGGGGCTTTTCCCCTAGTCTTGTTACTTTTAATACCCTTATTGCTGGGTATTGTAAGGAAGGGGATGTAAAAAGGGCTAAGGAACTGTTGAAATTGTTAATAAAGCATGGTTTTATGCCTGATATATTCACATTTAATTCAATAATCGATGGCCTTTGTCGAGCCCGCCAGCTCGAATATGCTTTTGATTGTTTCGCAGAAATGGTGGAGTGGGATGTTAGACCAGATACCATAACTTATAATATATTGATCCGTTCTTTGTGTTTGGTTGGATATTACAAAAGGTCCGTAGAACTATACAAAAAAATGCAATTAGACGGTATAAGCCCGGATACTTTCTCTTTTAATTCTCTCATCCAATATTTTTGCTTCACAAATAAGATTCAGAAGGCCAAGAAGCTTTTTAAGTCCATGTTGAGAAGGGGGTTGAAGCCGGACTGTTTTACATACAGTGCTTTTATCAAGGCTTTGTGTGAATGCGGGAGACTTGCCGAAGCCAAGGAACTGTTCGCCTTAATGGAAGTGAATGGTTTCAAATTTGATTCTTACATATCTAATCTAATTTCAGATACTTCAGTTGAACAATCTCGGTTTAATGCGGTACAGCTTATGCCAGAGCCATGTAGGACGAAGAAGTATTAAAAAAGAATCTTTTTATTGGCATTTGGGCATGCAAGTGTAAAAAAAGAAGTCATAGGTATGTGAACTAACTATATACTCAAAAGATGGCTGAAATATGTGATATTGGGTTGATTAACTGTATTATCTTGTTTTGTGCCTCCACTACATAAATTTGTTCTTTTTTTACTATCAAATTAAGATCTCTGTTTTCCCTTCTTTTGTTTTTGTAAATTATTGAGCTTTGAGCTGCGTATTTACCGTATGTAGAACTTTTTTTGTTTCATTTTAGTGACAGTGCTGCCATTGTTCAATCTGTCAGATTGGAATTGAATCTTCGGAATGTAGTCTTTCTGGGTTATAATATAGCGGAACTGTGGAAGAAGATATCTTTGTTTGCTTCTTTATCCTGGTTGCTGTTTTATTTTGCGATTATTAAATCTTGTTTCTTCATGTTGAAATTCGAACGAGAATCGACAAAGAAAACCAGAAAATAATGGATACCAAAATTTACGTGAAAAACCCAAGACGGGTAAAAAGCTACAGGTAGAAGAGAAAAATCATTAATCAAAATCGGTACAATGAGTTTTGTGACTCAATTATATATTTATACACAAAATTGGAAACTCTAATCACTTGAGATTTCAATGCGGGTCAAACTGGCCTAACCCTGTTAAAATTCGGGTTACACCGAATTCTAATAATATGGTTGGATTATGTTTCTTATAATTTTCATTGTTATTTTTGTCAGTCATATGAACTGCTTGTGGTTTTGAGCTGGGTGTTGATATCTCTGGATTCGATTTCTGTATAGATTGATTGAAGCTGGAGGATAATTCTGGGCTAAAGCACTTGTTGCTACCATGAATGGCAAGGCCAAAAAAGCTTGGTAGAGTTGTAGAAATTGGCTCTTGTTTAGCTTTGTCTGTACTCACAAATTACGTTTTTCGGATCTAGTCGATTATACATTCCCATCTTTTCGTGTTTTACTTGGCAAATAAGTCAGTCTGCTTGTTTGACATCTCTAGAAACAATCGGGAAGTAAACAAATTCATATTTTACTGGCTCATTAGTCTGATTCATCTATTACTACAGCAGATATCTAAAAAATTTGATAGTTTAATTTCACTATTTATGTAGGTATTACCGGGCGGATCAAACTGAATCCAGATCATCGAATTCTAATATTTACAATTGAACGTTGGATAGCCATTTCATGCAGGATATGTCTCGTAAGTTTAAACTCGACTTAACTCGTATTAGTTTTATGCTAAAAAAGACAGAAAAAGGATGATAAAGTAAAATACACGACTATGAATGTGGGTCGATCTAGAAAAATTGAGGATCTAATCTCTGTAGCATTTGAGCTTTGTTTGGATGTGGGAAGCCAAAGAACATTCTTTCTTGATTTCATGTCCCACACTCCAAGAAAGGGTCTCGCAAAGCATAAGAGTTGGTGACTTGCACCTCAACTGCCATCTCTGGCTTAGTCTTTTCTCTCCTCCCTCTGATTTTGACCACCTAATATTCAAAGAAGTTACACCAAAAGTAGCATTTTCAATTCGTTTTCACCAAACTCGATTCGTGTTTACGGGTATTAAGAATATCGACACTACTCCGACAGACAGATTTCTCAAAATTATACGTATTCTGTATTATTTACTCGTGGAAGTGGTGTGATGTGTTTAATCATTCATTTTTTAAGTTGAATTTGGCTTTATATAGCACAGCCAACTCTCCTGCAATTTTCTCAGCTTCATCAATGGCTTCCATTAGGCTCTCAGTTTCATCTCCGATTCTTCTCTGCCTCCTCATTTCTTGCTGCAAAATGGGTATTTCATTTCTCGTCTCTTCTGCAGATAATCTCAAATTTATCAAACCTTTCTGGAATAAAATCCCTCCAATGGTTCTTCATTTCAGGAAAAGCAAACGCACAAACTGGAACTGCAGGCTTTTCTGGGCCTTCTCAGATCATAACAAAGGCGCTGCTTTGTTTCAACGACAATTACGTAAGTGGGATTTCAGTAAATTCTTCTAAAAACACGATGATCAAACCCAACTTACTGTGATGGAAGCCATTGCAGGTCTACAAGAGCTGTGATGAGTCTTACAGGCTGAACGAAAGTGGAGATCTGAATATTCCATTTGACCAAACAGACGCATATTGTGAGGGTCCATGCCTGGCAGAGACTCACCTCGTTCTGGACTGCATTGACAACATTTTGAGCAACTTTCTGTTTTTCAATCAGGCTACTATCAACGATATTCGAGCGACGATCCATGCCGGCTGCGGCTTCGGCCCCGGAAGAGGTTTTGGCCGCCAAGAAATTATAGCATATTTGAGAATATCATCGCCTTTGAATTTCTACAAACATGGAAAACATAATTGTTTTGTTCTTCATGCAGGCGACTTCAATGTGGCAGAGCACATCGCAGCTGAGGAAGACAATGCACATATGACTTCGAAAAACTACATTATTTTACAAGTACTTGGATTGATGTCGATCGGATTATGTTCCGTTCTTTGATGATCGATTAACCTGTTTAATGTACGCGACTGAAATGGATTATGAATAATAACATACCACATGAATTTAACCTTTAATGTTCATTCTTTTGTCTTTTCGCATTCATTTTCCAAGATTACTGCGAGTTATTCGTAAAAACTATAAGATACTCGTAAAAACAAGTTTAAACCCGTACCCGGTTGTGATATCATCGAGTTGGCGTTAGAGACATGAAGGATGAATACGGCTACACTTTATTATTGCATATCGAAAGGCAAATTATCATAATAGTTCGATACGAAAAAGTTAATATTAAGAAGATTGAACATAGTATGATAACTCTACCAAAAATAGAGTTATATCCATTGTTATAGTTCGGTGTAATCTGAATTTTATTGGATGGGGTCGATGAATCTGCGTTATAGATCTCATTTAGAGTTTTGTTTTCTCTATAAATTCATGTAAACAATAGTCTAAAAACTTGTAGTTGTATTTCGATCTTTATAGTAGATTTATTTCTCTGCCCGTAGTTTTTTTCCGAAAGAATTTTTCCACGTAAAATTTGGTATCTCACATCGTTTTTTTTTTTTTCATTCAATCTCTAACATCCACTTTCTAAATATAGTTTATTTCGACAACCATATTTATCACTCAGTATTTTATGTGCAATATTTTCTCGTACATAGCTCATTTAAGAAAAATCGAAAAGTTTTCGATATTCATAACGATATTTTATAATAGATCGTAACATTTTTGTAATTTGGCAAGAATTATACAAAATGGTCGAGACTAAAACCTTAACGAGGCGAAGTTTCAGCTAGAGAAACCTTGCTTAGCCTGCTCGGCAGCATCCTTGCGACGTTGTTTGAATTTTTTCGACTCTCACCCAGGCGATGATTGGATCCGTAGATCGCTCTTTGTGCTAACGCTTTGCCGAGATTGGAGCTGATTTGGTCTTTAGAGTTGTGGTGGTTGTTGCTATTTTTGCAGGTGTTGTTAAGCTCCCTATCATTGGCCTTCTCTGAACCCATTTTCACAAACTGTAGAGCACGGATGAAAGCCTATAAATAGGATGATATTCTTAGTTTTGGAATATGTTTATTCCTATGTTCCAAGACAAGAATAAACCCATTTGAGTTGGTGGGAAAGGTACCTCATCGGAGATTGAACGGATACGACTATTTTTCGTCGTATAAGTGAGAATCTAAACGTGATATGATCATGCTTTTAATAAACTCAAAGAACATTTAGATCGAACATAGAATAAAATCTAAAGTATATGCTATTATTGACATTATTTTAGCAATTTATGACAATGGTAGTGGTTGTTTTTCAAATGTAAGTTCCTCTATATCTTATTTTATTATGGTTTTGATTGAGATTTCAAGATCGACGGACCCAACTGTAAGGTGGTTGGTTTCTCTTTATGATGAAAGACCACCATCTATAAGAAGAATTTTATTTTCTTTTGAAGAAAGGTAAGACATGCGTTCTTTGTCTTTTTGCATAGAATTCTCTCTATAAATAAAGAGTTTCTCTCAGAGTTTTCTGTATCCAGGCAAAAAAAAAAAAAAAAAAAAAGGAGAAGAGAATCTCTTTCAAAAACTAGAGTGAGAATTATTTTGAAAGAAATAAAAGAAAAAGTGTGTGAAAAAAATAGGTGAGAAGTTTTTGTGTACGTTGTGAAATCTAAGAGTGAAAAATTTTTTTATTAGCGAATATTCTCTAGAATATTGGTTTCTAAAAGAATATTATAAATCCTCTTTTTTATATTGAGATCTTTCTGGACTTGATCCCTGTAGTTTTTTCTTGATTTGGGTTTCCATGTAGAAATTCTCAGTGTCTATTTGTGCTATTATTTATCTTATTTCTTGACTATTATATTATAGGAAAAATAACAAATTAATCATCGTACTTTGTGATCAATGACAACTCAACTACTAACGTATTTTCGCTAACAAATTAACCATTGAACTATGAAATAAATCCCTATAAACATCATTGTCACGTTTGTTGTTAAACACATTATTTTTGGTCCGTAGTGGATCGTGTACTGTAATGTCGTAGATTGATTTTTTTAAAATAACGTTATAATATTGATGGTCTGCCGCGGATCATATACGATCCGCTGTGGTGGAATGTTGACATTCCACCATGGAACGTCCCCATGGATGCTGAACGGCTAAGAAAAAAGTGAGTGGTGGTCAAACGACTGAAATACACATTCAAAAGTTTGACAGATTGGCTTGAGGAAAAGTTGCTAATTTTACATTTTCATACTAATCAATTTCCATTTATCATCAACAACCAAATTATCAATTCCATTACAACCATATCATGTACATGTGCATTACAAACGTAAACCAATTTATCAATTCAATTACAACCATATTGTGCATATTTGCATTATAGACACAAATCAAATTATCAATTCCATTATTACAAGCATAGAATATACACGTGCACTAAGAATTGGTGTGTCCCGGGCTGGTAAGATGCAGCAGTAACTTGTCGTTCATTTAACTTCTTCGTATATTTTTGCCTACCAACAATCTCACATAGCTGAAATAGGATTTATTGAAGTAACTTGTCGTTTATCTAACCACATCAAGCATTTGTATTGTTTTCTGAGAAACATCCAACTATCTACCTCGAATAAACTGTTGTAGATAATGTATATCTGGTTTTGACACATAGTTCATCTATTGATCCTTATATGTTTGCTCCTTATTTGATGGACTAGCCGTGATTTGCATACAGGTGTTTGATTCAAAACTGATGTTCTGCTTGCCCTGCAAACTCTTTGACAGCTGGCACCAGTCCCTACAAAGATTCACAGTATGCCCTGCGACAGATCATCATATGTCATTCTGCGTTCCTGTGCCCTAGTATATAAGACTTGAATGTATAGTCCAGCGAATTCACCGCAAACTACGAAATCCTAGACGCCGCTTGGTACAATGTTGGAGTAGAGCTCAACGGCGATGTTATGAGAGTTAAGTACTACGGTTTTCCTGTCGAGCAAAGTTGCGATCTTCGTAAATTTGGGAGCTGTAAAATGGTAAAAGAGTTGGAGGCTAGGTTTTGGCCATTGTTGGTATAGTTATAGAAACGCGTTCGTCGTAGAAAGGAACTTCGAGCACTCGAAGTCTTGTAACTGTACCGACAATGGCTAAAACCTAGCCTCCAACTCTGTCACCTCTTTACAGCTCACAAATTTACGAATATCGACAACTTCGTCTTGCTTGATAGGAAAACCGTAATACTTAATTCTTAGGACATTGTCGTTGAGCTCTACTCCAACATTGTACCAAGTGTCGCCGAAGATTTTGTGGTTCGCGGTGGACTTGCCGAAGTGCACTATCGAGTCTTATATAGTAAGGGACAAGAAAGCAGAACGAGGCACGATAGTCCACGACGAATCATTATCAATCTGCCACATATCGTAGTCAATCCATGGCAGAACATGACCCGATCTGCCTTAGAACGTTAATATTATAACTTAATTTTTAAACTTTCGATCTGCGGTGGAACGAAATCAATACATTGTCGTTCCGCCGCCGAACGAAATAAATACGTTTAATGGCAAACATGACAATGATGTTTGCGGGAACTTTTTCTCATAGTTCAGTAGTTATTTTGTTAGCGAAAATAGGTTAGTAGTTGACATATCATTGACCACAAAGTACGATAGTTGATTTTTCATTTCCCCATAACGAAGTTTACCTCACAAAAGTCTATTAGGGTAAAATTATTAAAAATACTATGAATAAAATAAACTCCGCTGAATTTAATCCTGATTCGACAACTAGAAATCTTGCTGATATAATTATGAAAATATGTCATTTGAGTGAGTTGACTAAACTCAATAGAGATTAGATTTAGTTTACAATAATTTATTTGGAAGAATGTTCAAACATGCATGATCTTAAAACTCATATTTCATAAATTCATTTTAGAAAATTTATATAAAAGGGAACATATTTAAAACAACTCACTAATAATAGGTTATTGTTGTACTAAAATGAAAATATCAGTGAAAATAAAGTCACTCACAGACTCTGGCATACGATGTCATAGACATATCACAAAATAAAAGCGATACTTGGCGATTGCAAAAGCCACATAAATACCCTGATCATGTTTAGGGTCTTACGGCAAGAGACACGACACATACAGTTGTCTTATACTCTAGTTAACAACAAACAAACACATTCTCACACGGTCGAATATGCGTAAAATAAAACAGACCCCAAATCGAGTCGATCGAACTTGATTTACACGATTGAGTTGATCCATTAATTTTTATATGCATGCTTAAGTAAAACGTCTACAGTGAAAAATTAAATATAATATAAAAATCATAGACACCTCATTTTTATATGAGATACATCTCAAAATATTTATTTTATAAAAATTATGCAATGCGGTGCATAAAATTAAATCCCTACCTCGAAGTGAGCTTATCACAAGCTCAATTTTGGGTTAAATTTTTATATATTAAAATATTTAATTATTATTTAAAATTAAATTAAAATTTATTGGATATAAAAATACCAAAAAATTGGCTCTGGAGGCAGCCCAAAAGGAATTGAACCGTAGCCCAAAATTTGATATGGGCTGCTAAATAATCAGGCTAGACCGCGGTCCAAATGAGGAGAACTGCATACAGCCCACAAAGGTCTTCCCTACACTAGTCCATCGCGACGAAGGCGACCATCGCCCCTGTCTCGGCCAGTCCTCCAACCGACTGAAGCCAAAGGCTTCCCATACCATGGCCCAGCTTCCACTGAGGCACATCATGCTAGTCCGATGTAGCCTATTTCCGCAGGATTCAATCGCTGCATATCGACTAGTTAGCCTGCTATCAACAAATATATTTTTATTAATATAAATATATTGACATCAATAAAAATAAGATCAAATGACATATGTCATTAGATTTATCGTTGAAAATTGATAAGATGATAACGTAGAACAAAATTGAAATTATGATAATCAATTTTTCCAAATTAAAAATAAGAATTAGTACAATAATTATTAAAATAATCAATTATTTAAAAAATAAAATAAAAATTAATTTTTACAATCTCTCAAAATTTACTGTTTTATTTTATATAAATAAATAGATAGAAAGATTGAACCGTTGCGCATGTTAACGAGTTTAAAAATTGAAATTCCCCGGTGAGAGTTCGGGCCGGCTCGCAGTTTAAAAGGGGTCTGCTGGCTGTACTGGGTTTCTCGCGTTTAAATTGAAAAGGAAAGATCGTCGTCGTTAGGGTTTGATCTCCATTTTTTACTTCGCTTTCTGCTCTGGTTTACACTCAATTGGGTCTTTTACTAGGTTTGCGAATCGAGTTTGTAGGAAAGGAGAAGACGAGATACGATGTCGTTGAGACCCAATGCCAGGACTGAGGTTCGTCGGAACCGCTACAAGGTCGCCGTCGATGCCGAAGAGGGTCGCCGGAGAAGGGAGGATAATATGGTCGAAATACGCAAAAGCAAACGCGAAGAAAGCTTGCAGAAGAAGCGCCGTGAAGGTCTTCAGGCTCAGCAGTTACCTAACGCTGCACAGGCTTCAGCCGTTGAGAAGAAGGTACAGGTGTCTACTCTTTGTGCGTTTGTGTGTCGATTATTTCTTTTTTAATGTGTACGTAAGTTTAGATGGTCGATCTATATATTTTCGATGTTTTTCCATTTTTTTCTTGGAAACGATTTCTTGATTGTTTTAATGTTGGCCTTCTGTAATGGTTGGTGATTTTCTTGCAGTTAGAGAGCCTTCCTTCAATGGTTGCTGGGGTCTGGTCTGACATCAGTAGCTTGCAGCTGGAGGCGACAACGCAGTTTCGGAAATTGCTTTCCCTTGGTATGTTTTCAGTCCTTTACTTAAGGCGTTTTTTAATATTTTTTTCAGTCGCAATGATTACCACAACTTCAATTTCAGAACGAAGCCCTCCAATTGAGGAAGTTATTCAATCTGGGGTTGTTCCTCGATTTGTGGAGTTTCTTGTCAGGGAGGATTTTCCGCAGATTCAGGTTTAAACCTTGGTTTCCTGCTTGAAATATTTGTTTTTACTTGTGTTTTTTTTATTCTCTGTATAAATTTAGTGCATAATTTCTTTTTTTTTTTTTACAGTTTGAGGCTGCTTGGGCTCTCACGAACATAGCCTCTGGCACGTCAGAGAATACAAAGGTGGTAATTGACCATGGAGCAGTTCCTATCTTCATAAAGCTCCTTGGTTCTTCAAGTGACGATGTCCGAGAGCAGGTTTATCTGTCATGACAGACTCACTTTATTACATTTAAATAGGAAACAGTTGTTTTTTTTCTTAATGATTCTGAAACTGAAATTGTAGGCAGTTTGGGCGTTGGGAAATGTTGCTGGCGATTCTCCTCAATGCCGTGATCTTGTCCTTGGCCATGGAGCCTTGATTCCTCTATTAGCTCAATTGAACGAGCGTGCTAAACTTTCTATGTTGAGAAATGCTACATGGACACTATCAAACTTCTGCAGGGGCAAGCCACAGCCTCCTTTTGATCAGGTTTGTTTTTCTTGTTGACATTTAACATAAGGAGAAGAGTTTTCATGTGATGATTGGATTATAATTGTCAATTTTGATTTGGCAGGTTAAGCCAGCACTTCCGGCTCTTGAGCGTCTTGTTCACTCAAATGATGAAGAAGTCCTGACTGATGCTTGCTGGGCGCTTTCATATCTTTCTGATGGAACTAATGATAAAATTCAAGCGGTTATTGATGCGGGTGTTTGTCCCCAACTTGGGCAGCTACTCCTGTGAGTAGCATAATAAAATGAGTTAATAACTAGACAATCATTGATGTCTATTAATAATTTAACTCTATTATTCGCTAATGTTTCAGACATCCATCTCCTTCTGTACTTATTCCCGCATTACGTACAGTGGGAAATATTGTGACTGGTGATGATGCTCAGACTCAGGTATGGAGCCTATAACACATGCATCTTATCCAATTCCAGTTTTTTATTACTATTTCTCATAGGAAGACTATTATTCACCTTTTAATTGTTTTATAGTTATAGTAAAGATAATGAATTTTGCATTAGATCTAGGCTTAAATTCAATCTCCGGAATGAATGTGTCGCAATGAAAGACTTTGGTTGTGTATTATTAAATTCTTGTGAAACAATTATTTAGAATAGATGACATGTACATCATGATGTCTGAAACATTTCGCTGTTTAGAACAGATGTCTTGCAATTCTTGTTGTTATGCTAATTATCACTTTATCAGCATGTATTATGGTCTGTTTTCTGTGTATAATAATATTTAATCTGATGGGTATTCGTTATTGCAGTGGATAATTAACAATGGTGCACTACTGTGCCTTCTGAGCCTTTTAACCCACAATCATAAAAAGAGCATAAAGAAGGAAGCATGTTGGACGATCTCAAATATTACTGCTGGAAACAGAGAACAGATACAGGTATGTGAGTTACTAAGCCATTTCAAGTGATATTTGTATGTTTTTAATGTCCAAATTTTTCTAATAATGAGAAGAGTATTTCGTGCTCTTTCCAATTTGATATATATTACTTTTTGGAAAAAAATGTATAAACATCCCATAAAATTTGAATTTTTGGTAATAATATGATCTACATTGTTTTTTTTTTTGTGGTCGTTGCTCTTTTTTATTCCATTACTAGATGTATTTTGACAATAATTTTCGCCAACTCACGCAAATCACGTGAATTGTTAAAATCTGCATTACATGCCATGTAGTTACATTTTCTTTAAATTTGGGTTTTTGGGCAACCAATATAGATTTAAAATCGTGGTAAATGATGTAATTACAGAAGTCTCAAATCCTTTAAAGATAGATATCTCAAATTGAGAAAAGATATGTGTAGTATAGGTACTCTTAGATTTTAAAAATCATAAGTTATTATGTGATTGAATTTTCTTTGCTAGATTAGAATTTCTCTAGTTATATATTCTGATGGTAATTGTTAAGTTTAATTGCATGAGAAATAATCTTCTATCCAAAATACTGTTGTGCACAGGTATTGTAGTTAAGTGACATCTGGGGGTTGTTTTTAACAACCCAAGTGCTGGCTACGTGCTTGAAAGTTACATTTGATTCAAAATTATGACTAAAGGACTTTAGGTAATGAAATTGAAAGAGAAGGCACCTTAAGAACAAAAAAACTGTGCAGAACTCAAAGTGCAATCTGTTTTTTTGCATTTTATCTTCAATTTTTTAAAGGTTGATGTTTCGTGTTTTTTCCTCGTCAAAAGAATTATGAATGGTTTTTGATAGAATGAATTTCGGAAATATATTCTGTTACCATATTAATCTATCAATGAATATTCATTCTTATATTTACAATGATGCAGTGTGTAATTGAAGCTGGGTTAGTTCCTCCTTTAGTTAATTTGCTTCAAAATGCCGAGTTTGATATAAAGAAAGAGGCTGCATGGGCAATTTCGAATGCAACATCTGGTGGTACTCATGAGCAAATTAAGTACGTTGTAGCTTAAACTTTTCATACCTGCTCCATTTAAGTTTGTATAAGCTAAAGATTGAGTTGACAGTCTGTTTATATTCATTGTAGATATCTGGTCAATCAAGGATGTATAAAACCATTATGTGATCTTCTTGTATGCCCTGATCCAAGGATTGTCACAGTCTGTTTGGAAGGGTTAGAGAATATTTTAAAGGTTGGGGAAGCTGAGAAGGCTTTGGATAGCGCAGGAGATGTGAATTTCTATGCCCAGTTGATTGATGATGCTGAGGGTTTAGAGAAGATTGAAAATCTTCAGAGTCATGATAACAATGAGATTTACGAGAAGGCAGTCAAACTCCTCGAAACATACTGGTTGGAGGAGGAAGACGAGACACTAGCCGCAACTGAAGGTGGTAATCGGTCCGGCTTCAGCTTTGGGGAAAACCAGCATCCAGTTCCATCTGGGGGATTCAATTTCAGCTAAAAGGTATCCAAATTTATTTGATTTCAGCTAAAAAATACAATTAGGAAGAACTAGTGAGCATAGATTCTGTCTTCTTCTTTCTTGCATGTGATTTTTCGGGTAGAATATGATTTTAGTCCTTGTAGTTTAGAAGTCGATTCAAATTAGTTCTTGCAATTATATCTTGCTCGAAGTCTATTTTTATCGTTAAATTTATCGGAAAGAACTACAAGATAATCTATGTCGGCAAAAACGCTTAATTGTAGTAAAATGACCGAGATAGTATCGGTTATTTTCAAGAACTAAGATTTGATTTATCCCGACTACGCAATTTTTTCGAATGAATTGAAAGATTATTAGGTTTTTTCTAAATATAAGTTGTTTACTAATACAATAGGGTTGATGTTGATGATGAAGATGATGAGATGCCATATTTTGTGGTTCATGGGGGTCAAGGTCAGGGCAATCTGTCTGTGTCTGGTTTGTGTTGTCTGCGTCCACTCTGGTTAAGGAACGGCCTAGAAATGGGTTCGATCAATGGTGACTAACGGTTCGGGTTTGAAGTCCTTTTTGGGTCATTCGCTGCCGCGCGAAATACTGCACCCGGCCGGAAGGCTCGATTGTGTTGCCTAAGCACGACCTTCACTTGTGTGCGTCTGTTTTGTTTTTTTTTGGTCAGGTTAAATACTGGAAATTGCCCTGTTGTCGGGGATTTGTTTTGGTAAATTATTTTTTTTTAAATGATTTATTAATTTTAATAATTATTAAATTATATGAAAAAATATTAAAATTTAAAGATTGAAATAAAACAAGTGTGATTTAAATTTAAAGATTTACCCGTGAACATAAGCTCTAAAAATAAATAATAATAATAAGAAAAATATGAAAATTACTACTTTTAATGTCAATGTATAATGGTTATGTATAATTATATTATCGTGCATATTAATTAATTGTTTAAATTCTAAGTTGATGGGTTTAGTATGGATTAAAAAAAGTAGATAATTATATATATAAAAAATACTATATTAAATCAATAGCATCAATTTTTTTTAGATAGATTTTAACACGTATATATTAATTATTCGTAGTTCACCGACGATAAAATTTAAAAAATATACACCACAAACCCATAATAGTTTTAATGTAAAATTCAAATATTCAAATAAATTTTCACGCAAAATAAGTACTTATACGATATCAGGTGACTTGAACTTGAAACTGATGACAAAATAAGTGTTTCTTTGAGCGATTTTCGCTCTTTTTCACCGGGCCTTCAGGCTTTGCAGTGTGATGCGAGAATAGCACAGTGACACGCTATATTCCTAATAACGTCATCGAATTCTAATATGAAATCTTGATTTGCCGAAATAATTATTTTGGTTGACAAACGAAAGTAAAAAAGGGAAAGGAAAATGTGATGTTTATGAGATTTTGACAAAGAGACTTGGAAAGTACTACGCCACTCGTTTTGCACTTTTAACACTTTCTTTGTCGTTCAACTTGTCTCTAATCCACACTTACCAAATGTCTATTTTATAAATAAATCAAAACCCTTTTTTGACTTGTATTAGACTTTGCTATCCTTAATTTATTAGTTTTTATACCCCTCTTATAAACATGCGTCACAACTTACAATCCCATTTTACAAAAAAATAAAATTAACGAATAATTATTTATGCAGACGACCCATTTTCGTAACGTGTAGGATATTTATATTTTTCGTATGGTACGAGTCGTCTTGAGCCGAGATTAACAATTTTTTGTAACGTCTCTCAATGTTCTCAGTATAATATTGTCCATTTTTTGTTGAAGTCCGCACAAATTTATTCTTGAGGTTAGTCCAAAATGCGTTATACTAGGTAGGGAGAGGAACCCTACTTGTAATTCATGCATTTTCTACTATCTCAAGCAATATGAGATTATGCACCCCTACTGATATGTCCTGAACCCACACCTGAGCCTTTCCTAGCCTTTACAGGGCGGACTGCCACAATCTGCCCTCCTTTGGAACCCGACGTTCTCGTCGGCCATACTTTCTTTTGAGATTTCTCTTTGATACCATTTGTAACGTCTTCTAGTATTCCCAGTATAATATTGTCCGTTTTAGACTAAAGTTCGCACAGTTTTGTTCTTGGGGTTAGCGCAAAATAAATTTTATTATGTAAGGAAGAGAACTCTACTTATAAATCATGCATTTTTTACTATCTTAAGCGATGTGGGATTGTGCACCCCCACTAATATGGGTCAGACCCATACCTGAGTTTTTCTTGATCTTTACAGGATAGACTACCACAATTTTTGTTTCGTATTAAGATTGATGAAGCGATTACCGAGCCTAAGAGTTTAGGTGTGTGACTAGGAATATTAATCTAAATATTGTTTGATTAATTGGTTGAATAATATTGAGAGGGTGTTAAATTTGATTATTATTAATATTTAAATAATAAATTGGAGTATCCAAATTCCAAAGGGAGTGGGAAAGCCCTTCTTTTGGCGGGGGCTGTGAAAATTTAAAGCGGGGTAATTCCGTAAGTTCACAAAGAAAAAGGGGCTAGGGTTTGGGGTTTGGTTTATATATCCACCGTGTGTGATCGTATCTGCTGCGGCTGGTGTATTTCTGTCGGTCCGATTCTTCGGTTTCTCTCTCTACCGATTTGTGTGCGTGTCTTTCTCTCTCCTACTGCTCACTCTCTGCCCTTCGCTCTCACTGCATGTTTATCTCCCTTCCATGCCCAGCTAGCTTTCGATAAGCTGCTCCATTTCTTCCCTATCATCTGTCTTACTCTGTTTCCTCTCTCACTCTGCTTTTGCTTCCTTGGTTTGTTCATCTAGCTTACTCAATCATTCTGCTCGGTTACTGTTTTCTGTTGGGTTTGTGGCTGATCACTCGGTTGCTCTTGGGTCGACGGGTTTTTATTAGATCTATTTCTTCCTCGCTACCGTTCTTGGCCCTCTGTTTAGATCCTGCTTCTCTAGTTTTCAGAGGTTATGATTAGGGTGTTTTTAGGCTCAGAGTTGATGTTTTCTGCCCAAGGAATTAGTTAACTTCGATGAACTGTTACAACCTGTGATTGTTTTGGTTGCATCTTATCTGGGCTTCGCTCGATCTCGTAATTTCTTGTGTACAAGTGTGGATCCAACTGTAAAAGTGAGTGATCGAGGACTTGTTGCCATTCTATTTGATTTGAGTTGCGTGAAGCTGCTAATCAGACCCTTTTTTTTATGTTCTTTCGCAGGGATCGGGCTCTGAGGAGATGAATGGGCAGAACCAAAGCGGAGCTTCGTCGGAGGAAAGCCAAGTGAACGAGCAGAACAAGAAAACCTGCGCCGACTGTGGAACAACCAAGACCCCATTATGGAGAGGCGGTCCGGCTGGGCCTAAGGTGATTGATCTGACCTCCTCTAGCGGAACCCAATATCTATTTTTCTAGATTTCGATCTCATTCGAGACTTTGTTTTTTCAGTCATTATGCAATGCGTGCGGTATCAGAAGCAGGAAGAAGAGAAGAGCGTTTTTGGGTTTAAACAAAGGGAGTACAGAAGACAGGAAGAACAAGAAAAACAACAACAATGGCAGCGGGAACAGTAACAAGGTGGGTGATAGCTTGAAACAGAGGCTATTGGAGTTGGGTAGAGAAGTTTTGATGCAGAGATCAACAATGGAGAAGCAGGGGAGTAAATTAGGGGAGGAAGAACAAGCTGCTGTGCTGTTAATGGCTCTATCTTATGGCTCTGTTTATGCTTAGACATTTTTGGTTTAAAGTAATGTTAGGATTTGAGAATGCAGCCTAACCTTTTAAAGTGTATCTTCCTTCCCTCTTTCACCGATTCTTTGAAATTCCCTTTCTTCTTAAATAGACCATCAACCATTGTTTGTGTGGAGTTTACGCCCAGAAATTTGGTTGTTTTTGAAATACAGGAATGGAAATCAAGTCTCTCTCTCTCTCTCTCTCAAGAACAATTGATATTCCTTAAAATTTTCTGATCATTTGGATCTCCATTTTAAGATTATTCCCACTTTATTTTAACTTTCTGGTAATCGAAGAAAAATGATCTGGTCGAAGAAACAGGATGATGATCAAGATCTGTAAACTTTTGTGGACAATATTTCATCCTACTTTTGACATGATCAACGAAGGATAAGGATGTTTTTGTTGGAGATTTGTTGTGTTGGTCAAATTAGTGGGCAATGATGATCACAGAATCTGGGCATCCAATCAGTCTTCCAGTTCATACCCATGAACTTTTATTGAAGAGATAACGGTCATTTTCATTCGTCCTATTTGATCATCTTTTTTAATTTTTGGTTAAAGGAATGTTAATGGGTCGATAATCATGATTTTTGCAGCTTCCTTTTTTGCTAATCTCATTGATTACTACTAAAGCTTACTCACTTTGACACCAATTTTGTGTAATCATTTTCCCCTGCTTTTTCCCCTGTTCTTTCAGTAATTATGTTGACTTTCTGCTGTTTCTCCTAACGAAATCTGGTTTAACACATCATCTTCCACTCCTTTTACCTGACCTTCGAACAGTGCGCGCTTCCTTCCTGTAATTCTATGGCAGCGCCCCACCCCAATCTGCTGCCTGCCTGCCTGCCTGCCACTGCCACTGCCACCGCCACTGCCACAGCCACAGCCACAAACACCTCCCCTCCTTGTGCTTGCTTCGTCCTTCCTCGCCTCTCCCACCTAAGGGTCCATCAAATGGCATGCGGGTAAAGCTTGGTCTGGATCCCACCTGATCTCTCTAATCATGAACATGTTTTTTATAGGTGGACAGGCTTTATCCAATGGACTGGCTTGAACACAAGAGTCAGCGCCCCGACCATAAGCAACCAAACTATAGTGCTGACGATTCTGTAAAGAACGATGCGATACTCAAGAAAAAAACCATCGCAACGCTAAAAGAAAAACAAAAGCTTCTTCGAAAGCGGGTCAAAAAGTTCATGGTCGACCGGCTAGACATTCAACCATAAAATTTAGTTAGACCAGACCGAGCCGGACCAGACCAAGCCAAACCAGGCCATAAGATTTCGAGATTTACATGAAAAAAGTCCTCGACGCAACTTTAGATATGAAATAACGGATCAAGCCAAGCTCGTTCTGAGCAAGATTTGTGCATCAACAATGATTGAACTAAACGGTCCATAAAAGAGAGGAATTAAAAATTTGAACTCATAGATGCTTATTTAGGGTAGTCTTCATTAGTGGTACATTGTAATCACATTGAATTGAGACAAGAATCTCATCAATAAGCCTATCCCACTCCATTTTTATTTATTTATTAAGTTGCATGAGTCTTACTCTTATGTGACTAAAAGTCAATATTTTAATTTAAAAAAATAAAACGACACACTTATCGTTGATCCAATACTTTAATAATTCGCTAAATAATAAATCATTCATCGCCCGAATATTTTCATACACTAGAATACGAGATCAACTCGGGTTTGCGTGACAATCAACTATTTTTTACCGCACAAAATAGTCGATTAAAATTTTGGTTTCTCGTTTGATTAAAAGTTCGTTAAAATGTTTGAAAATTATTAAATTAAACAGGTTTAATGTTATATACAGAAAAATTAACAAAACAACTACTGAACTATAAAATTAATAACAAGTCAATTATTAAATAATTTTTACTGATAAAGAAAATATTTAACTATGAGAAATAAACAGAGCATATTTTCTATTATAAAAATAAATTACGCTTTATAATGTTATCTTTTTTTTTATCAGAAAATGAGTTTTTAGAATAAGATTTAGGTTCTAGTTGTAAGCTTTTGCAAAGTAAAATTAGGGTCTTAGTCGGGTCGGGTTTTATGAAATGGGTCGATTTGGCATTAATTATGGGAGAGAAACAAAATTTGGAAGCTTCTGAGGTAGGCATTGGCTCGGCTCGTCTTCAGTTGCGTCGCCTGTTTTGGGAAGTCGTGCAATCCAGCTCATTTCCTTTTGTCCCCACCACGTGGCCTCTCCACATTCCATTCTCGTTAAGCATTCAGATCTTTCCACGTAGCATATGGCCGTGAATCCGGCGGTCTATATCTAGTCTTCGTCAAAAAGAGAGATAAAAAAAGGTCAATGTGAAACACCGACTTTTTAAGCAGATTTTTGGTTTTTAACTTTTTCTGGGTATTTCAGCTTTTGACAACCGTTTCTAAAAATCGTTTCTTTTTCCACTGAAAATTCGAAAGTCTTTCGGAGCGTAGCGAATTATTGTCTCAGATTCCTCCGTCGCTTTCTAGGTCATGTGCGTTAGGGAAGAAGAAACAAAGAAATAGAAGAAGAAGACGACGAAGAATAAGAAGAAGAAGTAGAAGAAGAAGAAGACGAGAGAGCAATTATTATTGAAATAGTTGAAACTCCATTAATGCTTAAGCTGCTTTAATGGAAGGTTTACATATCTGTAAAGTAATTTGAACGACAATTAAGCTAAAAATCAATGTTTCAACAAGATTTGAGATCAATCTACTGCATCCGTAAGAAAAATCTACTTCAGGTTTTGTCCCGGCAGCCATTGCATTGAAATCTGCGTTTCCTCTCCGGTATTGTAGATCTGCCGAACAGACGCTTTATTCGGACCTTCTTTTTTGTATTTTCCGTCAAAACAAACGCAGACTTAAAACTGCTGAAACAATTGTAAGAGCTAATGCGCTTGTCAGCTGGAAAGAGACGGCGGCGGAACCTAGCGGAGGGGTGTAATAGTAATATGGAAAGTATGGCATAATTGGATTTGGAGGCGGGGGGGCCGGGTAATTTGTGTACGACGGAGGTGGGTAGTAGCCTCCGACCCAACCTGCAGGAGGTGGCGGCGAGTAATAAGGGTAAGTGGCCGGAGGCGGAGGAGAGTAGTAGAAGGATCCGGAGCTCGGCGGAGAAGGCGGAGGTGGGCAGTTAACAGTGGAAGAAGGCGGCGGAGGTGGAGAAGGAGGCGGCGGCGGCGGCGGCGGGATTTGGTTGCAGGGATTTTCGCAAAAATCGCACATTGTGCAGGCAATCTGGTACTTGGATTCAACATTAGCCATAGCCGTCGAAATCAAAACAACCAGTGAGGTTGAAATGAAGAAAAGCAGTGACATTTTCAAAACTCAGACGAAGAACAACCTGTCTTCTCCTTTGTTAAAGAGACAGGCACTCAGAAAACGGTGCAGAACTGCGACACTTCTAGAGAGATAGAGAGAGAGAGAGTACAGACCTATTGCGGCTTTTTATCTGAGAAGCTCGACCATATATTTTAATGGCGAACCAAAAAAACAAGAGTGAAGGATAATAAAATGCAGAATTTGCGATCTGCAAAAATGGACGGCGACCACCTTTTACTTCCACTATTAGTATTACAAATATAAAATGAAGCGGTGAAAACTTAAGCTGGACGGACGTCCGTCATCAACAGTGGACGTCCATTATTATCAACTATGGACGATTTTCAGCTGAACAAACGTACATCATCAACAACATACGGACACTCATCACCCACCGTGGACGTCCACCATCATCAATAGTGGACGATGAAGGACGTCCATCATCAACAACGAACGTCCATCATCATCAATGGTTGACAAAGATAGACGTCCTTCATAGTAGTTGGTGGACGTCCCTCACTACAACAGTTGAGCGGTTTATTTTTTATTCTGTAATGCAAGAATAAGGTGGCACCTTTCTCAATATATAAAGGGTTTGCTTTAATACCATATTAGAACTCTGATACCAGGTTGAAGACTCTACTTGCTGATTTTTGGATTTTATCTTCTTCACTTATTCTTTTATTTTGTGACAATCAATCTGCGTTACATATTGCAGCTAATCTCGTGTTTCATGAACATACTAAACATATCTAAATTGACTACTATATAATTCGTCAGCAAGTCCAGCTAAATCATATTAAGACGCTTCATGTTTCTTCCCGACATCAACTGGCGGATATTCTCATTAAACCGGTTACTTCTGGTTTATTTCATGATATTCTCAACAAGATGGAAATGCTGAATTTACATTGTCCATCTTGAGGGGGCCTATTACAAATCTAAAATGAAGCAGTGAAGACTTAAGCTGGACGGACGTCCATCATCAACAATGGACGTCCATTGTAACACCCCGACTTTTTATTGGAAATTAAATAAAAATAATTGAAGTATAATTAGAAAGTAATTTGGATTAATTTGATAATTATTGGGGTGTCACCAAAGTCGCGATCGTTAAATTATAATTTAAGAGAATGCATTAACAAATTTAATTGATAGAAATCAACTTGGGAAATAAAATTAAGAAAATTTAAATTGAACTTCGAATAATCTTTTAATAATAATTAGGATAAGTTGTGAGTTGGTGTCAACTAATATATTGTACGTATATTCGACGTATAAAAATACATACGTAATACTAATTTATAAAAGAAATGTTTAATTAGATTAATTAATTATAATTAAATAAGGGATTTAATAATTTAAGAAGAGAAACAGAAACTTGATGAGAAGGAGAGAATTTCGCTAGAGAGGCCGATTTCTAAGGCATTCATTCAGATCTTGCAGAACAGAATATAGAAAGAGGGAGAAGTTAAAAATAGGGTTAAATGATTTCTAATTTTAAGAGAAGAAAACTTAAGAGAGAGAGAGAGAGAGGCGCCGTGAGGAAGGGGGATCCGAGAGATGGATGCGATCGGCGAGCTCGATTCTCGGCACGGCGACGACGAGCTGGAGTCAGCTGTTGCGACGGCGGTGCGAAGCGGTCTGCCATCCGACGAGCAGTTGTAGTTGAGTGGCGACAAATCGCGCTAGGGCTCGAGGTCGGAGACTCTACCGTGACGATTCCGATGACGAATAACGATTTTCAACGACGATTGGCGATGCCGACAAGCTGATAGTGATCGACAGACGTGGGTTGGCGTCGGGATAGTCGGCTAGTTTGGTGATTCGCTTTTGGCAAGGACGATTCTCAGATCTGCCTTGTTTTGAAGCTCGAATCTGTTGAGTGTTCTTGGTATTCCTCAGGTAATGATGTCTTTCCTGCTTGTGTTGATCTGCAATCTGATGGATATTCTGGATGAATTGTTGGAAGTTGGAAACGTAAACTTGTTAGATGGGCTGACCTTATTGTCTCGTGAGTATGTTAAATGTCTATGTTGGTTGAATTCTGACTCGTTGAGATTAAGTTGAGGAAATGTGGAGTTATAGGAATTGTGCTCTGTTTCTTGGGAAATTGAATGTTGTTGGTTAAGTACTTTGTTGAATTTGGTTGAGGAATTTAGTTGAGGGATATGTTAAATGGAATTTATGCCTCTTGTTGGGATTGTTTTGAGTGATTAAATGTTGGATGTTATGTTTCGCGTAGGTATCAAGAGATTCCTAGAAATTCTATATACTTAAGTATAAGGAAGTTTATAAGTCGTGATTTTAATGATAGACGTTTTTAATTACGAAGGTATTGGAAAAAGGAAAGTGGAGGACAACGTTTAAGTGCGAATGCGCGACAAGTTTCGAGGTAAGGATTAAGGATTGTTTTGGCCATTGAAGCCCTACACCACAAGTATGGGTGTGTGAGTTAGTGTTAATGCTAGTTTAATGTTGTTAGTTAAATGCTTAATGTTAGTAAAGTTTATTGCCCGTTATATGTTTTGTTAGTATGCTTTATTAGTATGTTGAGATGTAACTTGACTTAGAATGAAGAATGTTAGTGTTTAAACATGTTTAGTCGCCTTGTTTACTGCTAGTGGTTAGTATATAGTTGCCTTGATAGTGTTGAACATGTGTTGCTTTCTCCTTATTGATATGCTTGTTTTACTACCCATTTTGTGATATAAATGTTTAGTTCCATGATAAAGGTTGAGGCTTAAGGGTGATGGGTGTTAACTAGGGACTGAGAAACGCTCAGTGTTTTGTTAAGTGTGAATGTCAAGCAGTTAAGATTGACTTAGAATGTTTACTGTTAGTTGTAAGCATGTCAATTGTTCTGTGCTTGTAACAAACTAGTATGATTAAATCAACTTGAAACCTAAGCATATTAATCAACTAACATGCTAATAATAATCTCGGAAAACAGATGAGTTAACCAAGTTAATCAAATGGAGTTGTTAGAAATAGTAAGCATGTTAATTAGGATTATAACAGCTAATATAGGAACACAAACATGCAAACTGAACTCAAAATGATAATTGCAACATGTAATTAACTAATCAAATTGTATGTTCATATTTAACTAGGATGATAACCTAGTGAGCATGTTAATTATAATTAACAAACATGATAATAATTTGTTTAGCTTGTTAATTGATTTGTTAAGGAAGTTTAATTAACTAACTCTACTAAATAAGTGAAGCATAGTAACTAATCAACTAGTGAGCATGTAACTGGCTAAGATAACAAGAATATGTATGAGTACGAAACTTACTAGAATCATTGAGAATTCAACTCTCGAGCATGTAAATAGTAATAATTGTAATTAATCTGTGTATGCTTAGTTAACTATCTAGTTAAGCATGTAGGTAATTAATTAATCTAAGCATGTAATTGGTTGATAATTAATAAGCTTGTTGAATGACTAGATTAAATAATTAGATGTTAACGGACTAGCATGTACGTTAATTAACCAGCATATTAACTTAGCTACGTCCAACATGATTAAATAGAAAATTAATATTGTTAGAGCATGATAATTAACTAGAAGAACTAGAGTATTGTGTTCAAGCATGTTTCCCTTGTTTTTATTTCGTGTACCCTGCCTTCTCTACAGTGTGTTATTGAATTGTTGGTTGTTATCCTTCATGTTCAATGTGCCTTAATCTTTATTATTCTTTATATGCGTTTCCAATTTTAGTTACCTTCTCTATGTGCACTTTTATTACGCAACCAATGCTTTATTTTTCTAAAGAGAATGAAGAGAGAATGAAGTAAATGCGAATGAACTGAGAGTTTCATTGATTAAGTAAATGAATGTCTTACAATTGCTTTTGTTATTGTTTTCTTGTGTTGCTCACGATAGTTAAGTAGAATGAAGACATGAAATCAACGTAGGAGCATGTTAATTTAGTAAGATAATTTATTAGAATAATGACTTAGAAATATAAATGTAAGAAGCATGTAAATGGACTAGGAAGTTAACTAGGATAATTAGTATGTTAATTTCTGTAATTTAATATTACGAATGCTTCTTGTTGTGGATTGTTCTAGTAGCGGTAGTCTTCATTGTATTGCGTTTTAATTCCTGCTGTTTAGTTATTCCCTTTCACTTGTACTTTCAATTATAGTTACTTTTCTTGTATACGTACTTCTATTTTTATGAATGTTATGCCATGTCATCATGCATCATGCTAGGATGAGATGTATGTTCATGCATCATGTAATAGAAACAAAGTTGGGAGTACTCCCACGGGGGGGGG